>OFHU01002169.1:0-346489 GCA_900245905.1 Lacerta viridis | reverse complement strand
AAGGTTTATAAGACTTGACGGCCTACTGCATCTTTTTTTTAAAAATAACTGGCGTTCTGAATGTTCATTTGATGTTTCTGACGTTTTCCAAGCAACGATACATGCTCAGGATCTCTGAACAGTTATAAGGCACAATTAATGTCTATCAAGGCATCCCCAATATGCACCAAGAACAAGGAAACATCTTGTAGGTTCAGATGAAGAGCCACCCAGTCTAGCATTTGGAAGATTCTCCATTAGCAGTAGGTGGTCAGCTGGCAATTGACCAGTGGTCTGTCAAGAGGCCACCACCTGGTCTGTCCTGCCCAGTCCCAGATCCGCCTGCTTCTACGCCTGTCCATCTGGCAAAGGCGGAGAATGGGTTGGCGCAATTGCCCGTGCTGTGGGGTGTCAGTTTCCTGCCTTTCTGACCCTGCGTCAGAGCAGGAACTGAGATGGGGGAAAGCTTCCTCGCCGGTTAACTCACAGATGTTCGGAAATCCTTTGTGTGATTTCACGGGATGAAGGATATTTATTTTTATTTATTATATATATATTTAAAAATCAGATCCTCAGGGCCACTCATAGGCAAAGATGTTGGAAACCCTTTTCAAAGAGCTTTGAAGGCAGGTGCCGAGAGTGAAACGAAAGCCCCCGGCTGTGATGCGATGCTGGGCTTTTTTTTCAAAGCCTTTGAAGGTGACTTTTTGGGAAGTCAGTTCATATAGAGAAGAAAGAGGGAGATCTCAGGGTGTTCATAACGCTGAGTTCTACCTCTTATATTGTGTACACGTGCTTGTGAGTAGACCAGCAATCTGGATGTGGGTCTGTTTTTCTTCTTTGCGAGGAAGGACTGTCATGACTTGGGGGGGGGGCGCACTCAGGCTCTGCATGCAAAAGCTGCAATTTTTGGCATTAAAGAGGCTCCTGCCTCCTGAAACATTAAAGAACTGCAGCCAGTGGCCAAGATGATGCTGAGCAGGGTGGTTCGATGGCTGATTTCAGAGTAAGGCAGACGTCTGTTTCCTGTCTCGGTCTTCTCTGCTGGCTGGACGGACGGTTTGCTGCCACCAGCACCTCCAAGGGATGGGCAAATGAGTCTATTTCATTTCAACCCCCACGTGAGCCCCCCTCATCTCTGTTCTAGCCACTTTTGGGGAGGGGCGGTCCACTTTTAAGTGTGTATCTAAAAACAAACTACCTTACTTCATATATGCTCTCTCTCTTCCAAACCAGAACCAGTGTGGTGTTGTGGTTATACTGTCAAACTAGGACCTGGGAGAGACCAGGGTTTTATCCTCCCAGCAAGAGCTTGCTGGGTGTCACTAACCGTGTCGCAGGGTGGTTGTGAGGATAAAACAGGGTGGAGGGGAACTGTGCACGGCCCCTTAAATGAAAGGTCGGGTGTAAATGTAATGATAGTAGAAGGAATAAACAAAAAATGGGGAGGGGGCACAGATTCATCATCCCTGTTTTGTGCCTTCAGTTACATCAGCAAAAAAAAGCAAAATATTTAATCTGTATCTAACACCTTGCATATATATTCCAAGTATGCTTTCCTTGATGTCAGAACCAAAGAGACTTGAAAGCTACCGGCTGAAGGGTTTACATTTGGGTTGCAGCTAAACAAGGAGGATCGTTGCATGGGCAGTGGTTGCCAAGCGAGGCCGCCGGCCGCCTCTGCCACAGGGCAAAGTGCAAGCAGGCAGCATCCTGACAGGTTGGGAAAACCTTCCTCACCAGATTAGTTTTGAGAGCAGCAACTTTGCTGGGGGAGCATTGGGGGAACGACGACGTTTGATTCGCTTTGCCTTTAAACGCAAACCTACCTCATTCACACTTCCCCAAACAGCTGTCCTTTGAAGTTTGCACTTCTCCAAATTTTGCAGCGCGGTTCTCCAACCAAAGAAAGTGTCTCTTTGAGGGGAAGTGTGGCCCAAAATGCATGGATTGGTGAAGATGGCATACCCCCAAAAAACGCTGTTATGCTTGGGAAATTAGCTTGCAAAAAAATGTCACTCTTTGGAGGAATGTAGATGTTTGCAATGTTCTGGACTACCATAGATGAGTATTTGGGTCACTTCCAGTGAAAGTTATATGAAATGCAGGGTAAAAGGTTGATAAATTTTCATGCAGACTTAAAAAATAAATTGGAAAGTGTTGTAGAAACATAGCAAACTGAACTTTAAAACTGAAACCTTAGGAATGCAGGGGGGGGGGAATGAAACTGAGAAATCTGAAAGCCCCCTCTGCATAGCAAATGGCTTTTGGTGACTCCCTTGCCACCTGGAGCCAGGAGGCCAGTTTCTGGATGAGGTCTAATCTGTGTGCTCTGCCTGCAAACGAGTCCCCTCAAGCGTAAACTGTGAAATTTAAGAGTGTTCCTTTTCGGCTTAGCAAGGGATGGTTCCGTAACTTTGCTTTCAAGCCAAGGAGACAACACTCCATTGCACTACAATTTTTTCAAAAAATGCTTTTTAAGCTCCATTCCTCTTAACTGCAATGAATTTTCTCCCCGTCCATGCACTTTAAAATAGTATGAGTTATTAACATATTAACATACTGTTTGTATTGTGCTTTGCAGCTGCATTGTAGCAGAAATAATGTATTTTTTTTTTATAAATAAAGCTTTGTCAAAATGAACTGGAGAGAAAGTGTTTCTTCTTAGCTGTCTTTTAAGTCATCTATCTATTGACAAATGAAGGTTTTGCCATTGTAGTTGATTGGGAGGTCTTGCGCAACAAACCCACTTTCCTGGAGCAGAGGGCTATCGATGAATACTACCCCCATCGCTACGCCCTTTCCCAACAGTTTGAGGTAGCAATGCTTCTGGATACCTGCGGCTGGAAACCACAGGAGAGGAGAGGGATCTTGGGCTCAGATGCTGCTTGGGGCTTCCCCACAAGGGACTTCTGGTTGGCTGCTGTGAGAACAGGATGCTGGACTAGAGGGGCCATCCAGAGACGTACGAAGTGGGGGGGGGGCTGCCCTGGGTGCCACTCAGGGGAGGTGACAAGATGGGCACTGCCTCCCCCCAGCTGTAGAGCGGCCAAGGGCGTGCGCAGTCAGTATGGGGGCCACTTGCACGGTGCCCATACGGGCTGCCGCTCTTGCATGCCGTCCATATGGGCTGCCTCTTGCACGGCGGCCGTATGGGCTGCCGCGTGTGTGCACTCCATACGGGATGCTGTGCGCACACACTCCATACGGGATGCTGTGCGCACACACTCCATACGGGATGCTGTGCGCACACACTCCATACAGGATGCTGCACATGCACAGACCGTATGGAATGCCATTTGTGTGGCAGCCCGTACGGTCACTGTGCAAGCGGTGGGCTGCTGCGTGTTCGCACTCTGTATGGATGTTGCGCGTGCGTCACCGAGTGGTTCGCCCTGCCCCTCGGCGTCCCACCCTGGATGCCAGAGAGGGTACTTCCGCCGCTGGGGCCATCTTTGGTCTGATCCAGCAGGCTCTTGTATTCTTGTGTTCCCCAAAAAGCAAGTGATGGGAGCAATGCACTAGAAACTGGGGAAACACTTGCTCTGACACAATGGTCATATCCATGCCATACGTTTGAAGCACTCAGAAACTACTTTAACAGTCATGGTCCTTCTCTCCTGCAAGAATCCTGGCCTGCTCCACCAGGCACCACCAAGCCCTATTGTGGGGGTTTTCACATACAGAGGAAGCAGAATTCTGTTGCACAGATCATTGGACTTCCCACCCCTTGGGAGTAGTGAACATGAGTATTGTTGGAGGACAATACATTTCTGTTAAGTCTTAGGGAGTTTCCATCTGAGTGAGATGGGGGGATTTTCTCTCTCCTACTCTGGTTTCTCAAGGCTGCCATCATTTAGATTTCCTGCCTTTCTTTCTTTAAAAGCCCAAAGCCAGTTCCATAGGGACTAGAAGCTTGGAAACTGCTGCTTTGGATTTGGGCCCATTCTTCTGGGCTTGGACCACTCATTCCTCTTTGGTTAATTTTTCTTTCTCTTTGTTTGAAAGGGCTTGTTTGTTTCTATATCACACTTCATCTGAGAAACACACGGCAGTTTACACTATAAAAACACAAAAATACACAAGATAATAACAGCCCAAACAATAACCCTCCCCTGCCAGAAACACATTTTAAAAGGCTATAGATTGTTTATTTAGCTAAAGGCCTGGTTGGAGAACGTTCCCAGGGCTTTAAGCTCTCCGACTCATTTTGGGCCGTGTCCAAGGAGAGCAAGTGCATGGAAACATGAGCTATGACACAAAGCCAGAGAGCTGCCACGCTGGAGCTGCCCAACCTGTTGGCGGGAAAAGTCATCAGACAATGAGGCTGAGTGACGGAGACCAGCAAGATTCCCCGGTGACTCATTGCCAGAAGCACCTGCTGCTAATGGGAGCTGCCTCACGCTGGGCTTGGCAGGGAAGCCGCTCCTCAGGCAAACGCCACAAAGTGTTCTGCTCATCCAGTAGTTTTCTCAAGGCTAAAGTGAGTAAGGAGAGTCCCGCAGGATTGAACTACCTCATCTAGCATCCTGTTTCTCGCAGAGCCAAATAAGGGGATTGTGGGAAACCTACAGCCAAGATTGTCAGAGTGAGGACATTTTCTGCTCTGGACTTAGTGGCCATAAACACGCTTTTCGCTTCCTTCAAAATGCAGAAAGCCGCCACTGCCAGATTTGGGGACAGAAGGCCCCTTTTATGATGCTGCATCCATCATTCCTGACCAAGAGCTTTTCAGGTGTTGCAGCAGTCTTGGGCTGGGGCTTCTCGTATTGCAGGGGGCTGGGCTAGATGACCCTTCAGGTCCCTCCAACTCTGAGGGGTTCAGCACCCCCCCTCCATGACTGATGCCCTTTATGCTCTGAGTCACTGGGTGCAGCTTTATAGCTTGGATGTTTCGCTTTCAACTTCTTTTGGAGAAGAATTTCCATTTGAGCTGGTTCCTTACTTCGAAGGAATAAGCCTTCCCTTCCCCAAACTATTGTTCCTCAACTGGCATCTGCTGATATTGTGTTGCGGTTCCTGTTATGATAAGCCACCTAAATGAGAACTGGCAAAAATAGCCCCAGCATTGTTTGGAAATGCTTCCTTTTTGCCCAAACAGTAAGGAGCAAAACATGTTTCTGCCGACCTGTGGCGAGGAACGTGCTCCGGTTCGAGGGCTGTCCTTCCTCAGGGGCCGTGTGCAGGGTGGGAGTGGAAGGCAAAAGTGGGACTTCTCTTGTGCTTGACCCAGAAGCTGCAGTTGGAACAGTCTGCTGCAGCACAATTGCTGACAGGACTGAGGCTATGTCAGCACATAAGACCTCTCCTGCTCCTTTGCTACCAGGTCAAGTTCAAGGTGTTACTTGTTGTTGTTTAGTCGTGTCCGACTTTTCGTGACCCTATGGACCAGAGCACGCCAGGCACTCCTGTCTTCCACTGCCTCCCGCAGTTTGGTCAGACTCATGTTGGTAGCTTCGAGAACACTGTCCAACCATCTCGTCCTCTGTCGTCCCCTTCTCCTTGTGCCCTCCATCTTTCCCAACATCAGGGTCTTTTCCAGGGAGTCTTCTCTTCTCATGAGGTGGCCAAAGTATTGGAGCCTCAGCTTCAGGATCTGTCCTTCCAGTGAGCACTCAGGGCTGATTTCCTTCAGAATGGATAGGTTTGATCTTCTTGCAGTCCATGGGACTCTCAAGAGTCTCCTCCAGCACCATAATTCAAAAGCATCAATTCTTCAGTGATCAGCCTTCTTTATGGTCCAGCTCTCACTTCCATACATTACTACTGGGAAAACCATAGCTTTAACTATACGGACCTTTGTCGGCAAGGTGATGTCTCTGCTTTTTAAGATGCTGTCTAGGTTTGTCATTGCTTTCCTCCCAAGAAGCAGGCGTCTTCTAATTTCGTGACTGCTGTCACCATCTGCAGTGATCATGGAACCCAAGAAAGTAAAATCTCTCACTGCCTCCATTTCTTCCCCTTCTATTTGCCAGGAGGTGATGGGACCAGTGGCCATGATCTTAGTTTTTTTGATGTTGAGCTTCAGACCATATTTTGCGCTCTCTCTTTCACCCTCATTAAAAGGTTCTTTAATTCCTCTTCATTTTCTGCCATCAAGGTTGTGTCATCAGCATATCTAAGGTTGTTGATATTTCTTCCAGCAATCTTAGTTCCGGCTTGGGATTCATGCAGTCCAGCTTTTCGCACGATGAATTCTGCATATAAGTTAAATAAGCAAGGTGTTACTACTAGCATGTAAATCAGGCTGGTTCACTGCCCCGGAGCCCCCTCTGTGGGCTGGATTGCAGGCACGTGTGAGTGCGCACGCCCGCTATTTCCGGCGTCTGCGCAGATGCAATTTCTGGCACCACTTGGCGAGTCCCTGCGCCGTGCTGTACTAGTTTAGCTCATTGCGCGGGGACTCGCAGAGCGGGTAGCTCAGTTCGTGGGCCGGTAAAACAACCGCAGTGGGCCGTTTGTGGCCCATGGGCCTTAGGTTGCCGACCCCTGATGTAAATCCCTTAACAACTTGGGACTGGTTTACCCACGAGATCACCTCACCCACCTACACTCTGGAACTCCCTGCCTATTGATATCAAATGGGTGCCTTTCCTGCATTATTTTCGGCACCTGCTAAAATCATTCTTGTTTAGACATGCCCACCCAAATGTTTAGAAAGCTGATGTGAATTTGAACCTTTTAGTAGTTGTAACTTATTGTATGTTTTAAACTATTGTCATTTTTACATTATAATTTTATTGAATCATAGAATTCTAGAGTTGGTAGGGGCCACAAGAGTAATCTAGTCCAACTGCCCGCAGTGCAGGAATCTTTTGCGCAATGTGGGGCTTGAACCCATGACCCAGAGATTAGGAGTCTTGTGCTCTACCAAATGATCTATCCCAGTTTTATATTTCTGTAAACTGCTTTCAGGTTTGTTTCTCGCAATCAAGCAGTGTATAAATTTTATGAAATAAATAAAAGTAGATGGAGTAAAAGTTGTGCGTAGTAGTCACATCTGAGTCACACAGAAGTCAGTGGTTTTCTATCCCACCCCCCACTCCTAGCTCTCCATCCAGGCAATATCAAAAGGATGTACTTGTAAGTTGTTGTTTTTTTTGGTTTTTTTTAAAAGCATAGGATCTCACTGCAATGCGCTCTCTCTCTCTCTCTCTCTCTCTCTCTCTCTCTCTCTCTCTCTCTCTCTCTTTAATAAAACCTCAAAGGAAGGAGAGTCCTCAACCTCCCGAGGGAGACTGGTCCACTGAGTCTCCTCTAGTCTTTTCCAGACTAAACATACCCAGCCCCTTTAACCACTCCTTATACGGGTTTCCAGACCCTTGATCATCTTGGCTGCCGTCCTCTGCACACATTCCAGCTTGTCAACATACTTCTTAAATTGTGATGCCCAGAATTGGACACAGTATTCCAGGTATGATCTGACCAAGGCAGAATAGAGCGGTGCTATTGTTTCCTCCTGATCTGGACACTATACTTCTGTTGATGCAGCCTAGAATAGCATTAGCTTTTGTTGCTGCTGCATCACACTGTTGACTCATGTTAAGCTTGTGGTCCACTAAAACCCCTATATCATTTTCACATGTACAGTGGTACCTCGGGTTAAGTACTTAATTCGTTCCAGAGGTCCGTTCTTTTTTTTTTTATCAAAAATTTATTGGTTTTCCACATTAAAAAGAACAAATGCATAACAACCAACAAATAATAACAATCATTCAAAGAAAAAACAAATACTACAAAAACATCAACAAATTAAAAGAAAACAAATACAAACCTTACACACAGGAACACACCAAGTCTTAATTTTAATCTTGTTCCAAATCTTATTAGGGTGACTTCCCCCGTTCTCTCTCCTGCGTTCAATTCTAATTTACTTTAGTAACTTTCCTAATTAGATTAACTATACATTCACCATCATTCTTATTCTTCATCTCCAGATCTTATATCATTTAAATTCTAAAAATAATAAAAAAAATACCACCTCATATTGCAAATCTTAACTTCTTATAACCTTTTCTTTCTCTTAGTTCCATAAAACTGCTGCTCTTATTACTTCTAATTCATACCTTATAAATTATTAAACCAGTACAATATCATAAAAAGCCTCAGTATTTCTTCTCTAAGCCAAATCAATTTTTACTCTCTGACGTCGGGGTACCGTGATAAGCCTTCCTGATTAATCATATGTATTCTTTCACCCTACCCCCCTTCTTGCCATTTTCTCTCCTCCCATCACAATCACCCACCAGGCCTCCCCCCAGGTCCGTTCTTAACCTGAAGCGTACTTAACCTGAAGCACCACTTTAGCTAATGGGACCTCCTGCTGCTGCTACACCGCCAGAGCAAGATTTCTGATCTTAAGCGAAGTTCTTAACCTGAAGCGTACTTAACCCGAGATACCACTGTACTGCTAGCAAGCCAATTGTCCTCCCTTCTTGTGCATCTGATTCTTCCTGCCTAAGTGCAGAACCTTACATCTGTCCCTGTTGAAATCCATTTCGTTAGCTTGCACACAGTTCTCCAGTCTGTTAAGGTCTGTTAATGTAATCTGTTAATGTAGGTTTGTTACAGTTAATTTATATTTGTTGGTATTTGACCTGCCCAAGGAACATGTCCCCAAAATGCATTCACTATGCATAAAAAATGAATATCATAGCGAGAATGAAAGTTTGAAGATGGATTCTCTTCGGGAAATTGCTCACAAAAGATTTGGCTGTGTTGGATGCAAAGGTTTGTATCAGGAGAAACCCACACGAAAGTGCTGGTGATTTTTTTTTTTTATGGGGACTTTTAAAAAGAAAAACCACAAGCTGATATGGAACAGTGAAGCCCCCAACGTAAGACAGGGGGAAGCAAACAAAGAGAAATTGAAACTGATTCATCCACCGTTCTGTGGGACTTTGTTCCTGCAATGCAGCTATAAAGCTGGAGGTATTGATGGCCCCTGACTCACTTGGTGTTCAGCCAAAAGACCTGGTTTCCCACACACACTGAAACTCTGTGGGCGTAAGGCAATGAGATTTCCAATCCGTGCAGAAGTTCAGAGTGCACCTACTTCATGAGTCCGGTGTCTATCTCAGGGATGGCTCCAGGATTTGGTGGGCCCTGAGAAGCGCTGGTGCCAGGTTTTGGGGGCCCTTGGCTGGTGGTACTGGGCCCCATCTCAGCATTGCCTCCCAACTCTACTTACAATGATCACAGTGGAACTAGAGATCTATAGAATTGTAGGGTTGGAAAGGATCCTGGGGTCATCTAGTCTAATCTCTGCAATGCAGGAATTACAGTTCAATAATCCCTGACAGATCGCCATCCAACCTCTGCTTAAAAACTCCCATGGAGAGTCCTCCAACTTTCGAGGGAGTTATTCCATTGTTGTTGTTGTTCAGTCATTCAGTTGTGTCTGACTCTTCATGACCCCATGGACCAGAGCATGCCAGGCATGCCTATCCTCCACTGCCTCCCGCAGTTTGGCCAAACTCATGTTAGTAGCTTCGAAGAACACTGTCCAACCATCTCATCCTCTGTCGTCCCCTTCTCCTTGTGCCCTCCATCTTTCCCAACATCAGGGTCTTTTCCAGGGAGTCTTCTCTTCTCATGAGGTGGCCAAAGTATTGGAGCCTCAGCTTCAGGATCTGTCCTTCCAGTGAGCACTCAGGGCTGATTTCCTTCAGAATGGATAGGTTTGATCTTCTTGCAGTCCATGGGACTCTCAAGAGTCTCCTCCAGCACCATAATTCAAAAGCATCAATTCTTCGGCGATCAGTCTTCTTTATGGTCCAGCTCTCACTTCCATACATTACTACTGGGAAAACCATAGCTTTAACTATATGGAACCTTTGTCGGCAAGGTGATGTCTCTGCTTTTTAAGATGCTGTCTAGGTTTGTATTATTCCATTGGAAGCTGCCTATTTGTTGTTTTATGGAACAACAATGAGTTTGAATGGCTTGATCGTATCTTTCAAGGCATCTGATGAAGTAGACTCATCCGTGACCATTGGCCATTGATCATTGAGGGTCTGGCTCCATTTGCACTCCATTTGCCCCCTCTGCCCCCTTACCTGTTCCAATGAAGATGCCTGTCTTTTCTCTTTGCCAAACATTGGAGTCTCTAGTGGCAAGAGAAATCAAAGGCAGGTGGCCTGAGCACAGGGTTTTGATTGCTTCAAGGGACCCCTGGCAGTTAGGTCCAGTCGCGGATGACTCTGGGGTTGTGGCGCTCATCTGGCTTTACTAGCCTAGGGAGCCGGCATTTGTCCACAGACAGCTTCCGGGTCATGTGGCCAGCATGACTAAGCCGCTTCTGGTGAACCAGAGCAGCGCACAGAAACACTGTTTACCTTCCCACCGGAGTGGTACCTATTTATCTACTTGCACTTTGACGTGCTTTCGAACTGCTAGGTTGGCAGGAGCAGGGACTGAGCAACAGGAGCTCACCCTGTTGCGGGGATTTGAACTGCTGACCTTCTGATCGGCAAGCCCTAGGCTCTGTGGTTTAACCCTTTACCTTTACCTGTTTCAATGAAGGTGTCTGTCTTTTCTCTTTGCTCAAACACCGAAGTCTCTAGTGGCAAGTGAAATCAAAGGCAGGTGGCCTGAGCACAGGGTTTTGATTGCTTAACTGGGACATGAAATCCGATGACGATCTGGCATACTAAATGCAACCCGGACCAAGCCAGATAATGCCGATGTCTCTCACACCATGGTCTGCTTCCGCTTGACTGGCAGCATACAGGAAAGAAAATGCCGTGATTTTTCGCCCACTCACTCCCCATTTGCCTTTCAGTTTCACGAAAAAATGTGGCAGCTTTTGGACATTCAGGAAATGTCCCTTTTGTAGAGCGAGTTTCTATTTCGGGGTCTGAGGCAAGCAGGCCTCGCCCTCTGTCAACAGGAAGCCTGCAGGCATGCAAAGCAAAGGTTACCTGGGACATCCTGAAATGGGATAGAAGAAGAATGGCCTTGCACGTAATTGTGCCAAGTCAGAGGCGAGTCTCCCTTTTGGGCTACAGGATCTATGACTGCATGTGCCACACTGCAGTATGACTTGCCAACTGTCTGACTAAGTCCATGCTCATATTTTGCCCATTGTTCTCCCTCAAAGGTTCTCATCAGGTGCAAGGATGGGCTTTGTTTCATTTTGGCTATACCAATTTCACTCCAGTACACAGTACAAAAGTATGTAACCCATAACAAAGAAACAAGAGCGTCCGTCTATTGGTTTATCAATCTTGGTTTCTCTTCGTTTCTCAATGTTTCCAATCTTAAAGTCAATTCCCAAAGGGTTTCTTTGCATAGAAGTTTGGGAATTGCAGCTCTGTTGAGGGAACGAAGAGCCTTCTAACAGCTCTCAGTGCCGCTAACAAACTACAGTTCCCAGGATTCTTTGGGGGAAGCCATGACTGTTTAACGTGTAAGGTGCAGGTGGAGAATTACTCTCCCTTTATTACTCTCTTGTCTCAGATTCTGAAGTCTAAAAGTTATGCACAGTAATGCATATAGAATACAGTGGTACCTCAATTTACAAACGCCTCAGGTTACAAACGCTTCAGGTTACAAACTCCACACCGTTACCTCGAGTTGAGAACTTTGCCCCAGGATGAGAACGGAACAGTTTCCGGTTAAGAATGGACCTCCGGAACGAATTAAGTTCGTAACTAGAGGTATCACTGTATAGAATTATTTATCTCTTTGGCCACAAAAAAATTGACGACCTCAAAGGTAACCTCGTCTGGTCCTTTGGCTGCATAGGAAACCGACTGTTCCTGGTCTTGCACCAGAAATGCAGGAAGCTTTGTGTGGATGGATGCTTGTTGCAGTGGGTCGTCTTTGGAATAATTGGGGTAACTTGCAAAGTATGGAGGGGACTTGATCCAATTGGCCCCCCTTCTTTGCCATGTTTTGTATCATTTGCAGCAGGATTTGCATCGAGTTCAAGGTGTTACCATTGGCATATAAAGCCTTGGGACCAGGTTACCTATGAAATTGCCTTGCCCCACTGGTGCCCACCCAATCACTTGGGCCCGTTTGCAGGGCCCACACAATCTCCGCTCTGCAATCGTTTAGTGGGGCAGCAGCACCCCGCCTTTCAGATCAAGCAGGCCCCTTCCTGGTATTCTTTCCAGCGGCTAAACATCCTTGTTTACACAAGCCTACCCAGAAATTTTGAAAGCTGCTGTGAATTTTAACCTGTTTTAGTATTTTAATTTTCTGTATGTTTTAAAGCATGGGTAGGCAAACTAAGGCCCAGGGTCCGGATCTGGCCCAATCACCTTGTAAATCTGGCCCACAGATGGTCCAGGAATCAGCGTGTTTTTACATGAGTAGCATGTGTCCTTTTATTTAAGATGCATCTCTGGGTTATTTATGGGGCATAGGAATTCATTCACTTTCTTTTTCAAAATATAGTAGTCCAGCCCCCCACAAGGTCTGAGGGACAGTAGACCGGCCCCCTGCTGAAAAAGTTTGCTGACCCCTGTTTTAAAATCCTGCAAGTTTTTCCTTGTTTTATTGTTTTAGCTTTGGAGGTTTTTTTCTTCCAACCAGGCAGTGCATACATTTCATGACATACATAAATACAGTGGTACCTCGAGTTACAAATGCCTCAGGTTACAAACGCTTCAGGAACATTCTTTCTAAGATGGCGCCGAGAAGGGCAGCCTCGGCTTTTGCTCTGTAAGGCACTTGTTCTTTTTTAGGAGTTTAGGAGTGTTTTAGGGTATTTTAAGGTGTTGTTTTTATTGTTTTGTTGTTTTAGGAGTTAGGAGTATGATTTTTAAGGCTTTCTGTTGCCTTTATTGCCTTATATAAGGCTTCAGGACAGCTGAAGGAGTGAGCCGTTAAAACCGTTAAAGCCGTTAAAGATTCTGAACATCTTTATCACTCCTCATGGCTTTTTGCAAACCTTCCCGGATTACATATTCCAGGGATGAGATTCTAAACATAAGAGAAGCCTCTTCGCGTATTTACGCTACTACCTTAAAATATGTTTTGGATGGAGTAGCCCCTTGCAGGATCTGGAGGGGGCGTCAAAGAGGGAGGCGTGCTGGCGCTCTGGTTAAGCTACGAAGGCAAGGAATGAGATCAGCTTTACCGTCTATTCACCTCTCAAATCTTCGCTCACTTGCCAACAAAATGGATGAACTGCATCTTATTAATCAAGTAAATCTTGATTTTTCAAACTCTGCTGCTATTTGCTTTACGGAGACTTGGCTTAATGAGTATGTTATGGACAGTGCAATTGAACTTTCAGGATTTCAAGTGTTTAGGGCAGACCGTTTGATGGAAACATCTGGAAAAATGAGGGGTGGAGGAGTGTGCTTTTATGTAAATACAAACTGGTGCAAAGATGTTATTGTGCTGGAGAAAACCTGTAGTGAGGAGTTGGAGGCACTGTTTATCAATTGTAAACCATTTTACTCTCCAAGGGAGTTTTCCTCAGTAATTTTAGTCGGGGTTTATATTCCACCTCAAGCCTGCTCTAGTCGGGCATTAGCAGATTTGGCAGACAGGATTATCAGTATGGAAAAGAAATACCCAGATTCCCTACTTATTGTACTAGGGGATTTTAATAAAGCAAACTTATCTCATGAACTGCCCAGATATAAACAATATGTAAATTGTCCCACCAGGGAAATGAATATATTGGATCACTGTTATACTACAATTCCAAAGGCTTACCGGTCAGTTTCTCGCGCGGCCCTGGGTTTGTCTGATCACTGTATGATTTTTCTCATTCCAACTTATAAGAAAAAGCTAAAAGCTGTGAAGCCTAGGGTTAGAACAGTGAAAAGGTGGACAGAAGAGGCAAAGCTTAAGCTTCAGGCCTGCTTTGATTGCACTGATTGGAACATTTTTGAAATGGCCTCAAACAACCTGGATGAATTTACGGACACTGTGACATCATATATTAGCTTTTGTGAAGACTTATGCGTGCCTACTAAAACCTTGCGCATATACAATAATAATAAACCGTGGTTTACAGGAAAACTCAAGCAACTCCGATATGCTAAAGAGGAGGCACATAAGAAAGGAGATAGAATTTTGTACAACCAAGCTAGGAATGCACTGGCCAAGGAGATTAAAGTGGCAAAACGAACTTATGGTGAAAAACTGCAGACTCAATTCTCAAATAGTGACTCGGCTACTCTTTGGAAGAATTTACAGAATATTACTGGATATAAGAGAACATCTTCTTCTGCTCCGGAGAGTCAAAAATTGGCAAACGACCTGAATCAGTTTTATAGCAGGTTCGAAAGTCAAGCATTACCAACTAGTGTCATTCAGTTGGCACCAGAGGCATCAATAACCAACTCAACCTGTTCTGAAACCACCCCGCTGGTAATCTGGGAAAAAGATGTACTGAGCCTTTTACAGAGACAGAAGACCAGAAAAGCTCCAGGCGCAGACGGTGTGACTCCTCGTTGCTTGAAAGTGTGTGCAGCACAATTGGCTCCGATCCTCACACAAATATTTAATCGTTCTTTGGAGTTGTGTAGAGTCCCTTCATGCTTTAAACATTCTATCATCATTCCTGTACCTAAGAAACCTTCCATCAATGTGATGAATGATTATAGACCAGTTGCTTTAACATCTGTGGTAATGAAAGTATTTGAGAGACTAGTGCTGGCCTACTTGAAAGACGTTACTGATCCCTTGCTGGATCCTCTGCAATTTGCTTATCGAGCTAATAGGTCAGTAGATGATACAATCAACATGGCATTGCACTACATCCTGCAACACTTGGATTCCTTGCGGACCTATGTACGAGTTCTATTTGTGGACTTTAGCTCAGCTTTTAATACTATTGTACCATCTAAATTGTTTTCTAAATTAATTAATCTCAATTTACCTGCCCCTGTTTGCCGATGGATATACAGCTTTTTAACGGACAGGAGGCAGCAGGTGAGGTTGGGGAAAATTATATCGAGCAACAATACCATCAATACCGGTGCTCCCCAGGGGTGTGTGCTTTCCCCACTGCTTTTCTCTCTCTACACAAATGAATGTACCTCAACTGATCCATCGGTTAAGATCTTGAAATTTGCTGATGACACAACAGTTATTGGGCTTATCCAGGAGGACGATGAATCTGTGTATAGGAGGGAAGTAGACCATCTTGTTTCGTGGTGCACCGAAAATAATTTGGTACTAAATACCCAAAAGACAGTAGAAATGGTAATTGATTTCAGAAGGCACTCTTCGGTTCTGCCACCACTTTCCATTCTTGGTAACATGGTTCTAGTAGTAGAGTCCTTTAAGTTCCTGGGCTCTATAATTTCTTATAACTTAAATTGGTCAAGCAACATCAATAGTATTATTAAAAAGGTCCACCAGAGGCTGTATTTCCTGCGTCAACTAAGGAAATTTAAATTGTCCCAGGAAGTGTTGATCCAATTCTACAGAGGCATCATTGAAACTGTTCTCTGTAATTCTATAACAGCTTGGTACGGTACAGCCTCCAAGAGAGACAAGAAAAGGCTCCAACGAGCTGTAAGAATTGCAGAAAGGGTAATTGGTGTTAGCTTGCCTTCAATAGAGACAATTTATGCTACCCGAGTTAGGAAGAGAGCAGAGAGAATTGTAGCAGATCCTTTACATCCCGGTCATCATCTGCTTGATTTACTTCCATCTGGACGTCGCTACAGGACTTCATATACAAAATCGGCCAGGCACAAGAATAGTTTTTTCCCTTGTGCCATTAAATTGTTAAATTCGTAGTTGTATAGCTTAAGGGGAGGTAAAATATGGGTGGGGTTTCTTTGCTTCTTTGTATTGTGAGAGGAACAGTGTCTGTATGTTTACATTGCAATGTAGCCGAAACAAATTCCAAGTATGTTGGAAAATGTACTTGGCCAATAATAAATTATTCCTTCTTCTTCTTCTTCTTCTTCTTCTTCTTCTTCTTTTACAACTCTTAACTTGAAGACCTCGAGAAACTTTGCCTCAGGATGAGAACGGAAATCGTGTGCCGGCAGCGGCCCCATTAGCGAAAGCACGCCTCTAGTTAAGAACAGTTTCAGGTTAAGAACAGACCTCCGGAACGAACTAAGTTCATAACTTGAGGTACCACTGTAGATAAATCAGAAGAGAAGGCTATTCCGGCATCCGTCCAGCTCTCCACAAAACCTATTTGGCCCTTCTGCTTTCCTCTTCTTTCTGCTGGTCACGCTTGGTCAGAAGCAATGCTTTATTTCTGGGGTTACTCAAGGGTAAGCAGTACCGGCACCCCATGTTAAAAGTGTGGCACTTAATGTAACAACTTCATGGTGAGCACCAGCATGAAATTTTCTTCTTCTTCTTCTTTTTAAAAAGCACCGGTCAGAAGCAAAGTCTTCACTTCTCATTTATTGGTCTCTTCTTCCTGTGGACAGACCAATTCAGACTCGAGTGTCTCCTTCCTGCTTGAGATCACGGGGCTAAAAATAAATAAAGAAATAACCCCCCCCACACACACAAAGCCCTTGGAGGTACAATGCCACATTCTTTCAATTGCTTCCTCTTCTTCCTGGGAATGACGAAGGTCACTTCCCATTAGCGGAAACACATGGAAGGTTATTTACCTATTTGTTCTATTCATGGTATTTATAGTCTGCTTTCATGAACCAAAAATCAAAATACACTGGTACTTCGGGTTACAGACGCTTCAGGTTACAGACTCCGCTAACCCGGAAGTAGTACCTCAGGTTAAGAACTTTACCTCAGGATGAGAACAGAAATCGCGCAGTGGCAGCGGGAGGCCCCATTAGCTAAAGTGGTACCTCAGGTTAAGAACAGTTTCAGGTTAAGAACGGACCTCCAGAATGAATTAAGTTCTTAACCTGAGGTACCACTGTACAAAATCATATAAAAAGGACCAATAAATGTCTATATTCTATCATAAGGCTGCAGTTTATTGTGGGTTCAAAATGTGTGGTTGTACACCTGTCTCTGACTCCATCTGCACTACACACTTAAAACAGGATCATACCACTATAAACAGTCATAAACTCCCCCAAAGACTCCCGGGAAATGTATCTTGTAAGGGGGCTGAGAGCTCACAAAGCTACAGTTCCCAAAGGGCTTTAACAATCAATCAACCTTCCCAGGGAACTCTGGGATTTTTTGGCAGCATAGGAGCCAACTCCAGGAGGCCATGGCTGCTTAGGCACCCACAATAACATAATGGTGAGGGCTGGGCACCCACAAACTCAATGAGAAAAGCCGGCAGGCGGCAGCGGTGCTCCTTTTGACAGAGAAACAGTCAATATCCTTCTTAAATTGTAGAGTTCAACACTGGCCACTGGACTCCTGGTGTGATCTGACCAAGAATAGAGTGGCACAATGACTTCCCTTGATTTGGACATGATATTTCTGTTGATGCACCATTAGCGCTCTCTCTCTCTCTCTCTCTCTCTCTCTGCTGTAAAATACTGTTGGCTCATGTTAAGCTTGAGGTCCACCAAGACCCTGAGATCCTTTTCACATGTACTACTAGTAGGGTACCTTAGGTGTCTCCCATCTTATATTGGTGCATCTGGTTCTTCCTGCCTAAGTGAAGAATCTTACGTTTGTCTCTACAGTCATACCTTGGGTTACGTACGCTCCAGGTTACGAACTCCGGTAACCCAGAGCATGCGCAACGCGCAGATGCGCAAAAGCATTCTGCGCAGTTCGCGCATGCACAAACCGCTACTTCCGGGTTTTTCGCGCACGCTTGTTCAGGTTGCGTACTTTTCGGGTTACGTACTGTAACCCGGAACCGATTACATACGCAACCCAGGGTACCACTGTATAGAATTTCATCTGTTTGTTTAGGCCCAATTCTCCAATCTGATCGGGTCATCTTGAATCCCAATTCTGTCTTCAGTGGCACTGGCTACCCCTCCCAGTTTAGTGTCATCTGCAAATTGGATGAGCATCCCCTCAATTCCTTCACCCAAGTCTTTTATAAAGGCACAGAACAACAACGGGCCCCTGAAAGAACCCTGTGGCACCCACTTGCCCCTCGTTTCCAGGATGATGAGGAACCATTAGTGAACACTCGTTGGGTTTGGTCAACCCCAACCAGCTACTAATCCATCTCACAGTTACCTCACTGAGCCCACATTTTACCAGCTTCTCTGCAAGAATACCATGGGGGACTTTGTCAACGCCTTAGTAAAATCAAGATACATTATGTCCACAGCATTTCCCATATCTACCAAGCTCTGTCAAAGAAAGAAAGAAAGAAATGAGACATCTGGCATTACAGGTACTTGTTTTTTGAGAAGCCCATGCTGGGTCTTGGTAATCACAGTATCCTTTTCTAAGTGCTCACAGACCAACTGTTGAATTGCCGTATTTTTCGCTCCATAGGACGCTCCGGACCATAGGGCGCACCTCGTTTTCAGAGGAGGAAACCAGGGAAAAATATTTTTCTGGTTTTCCTCCTCTAAAACCCATGGTTGTTTTTTTTTGAGAATCAGCTCAAAGTTTTGCAGCTTTTTTTTGCAAAGGGAAAAGCCCTGCTTTTTGAGGATCAGTTCAGATTTGTGCAGCTTTTGTAAAGGGGGAAAAGCATTGCTTACAAACCAGTACAAACCAGTACAGACCAGTAAGCACCAGCAGGTAATAGGAAGCAAGAGGAAAGCAAACCAGTACAAACCAGTAAGCACCAGTACAAACCAGTATGCACCAGCAAGTAATAGGAAGCAAGAGGAAAGCGAACCAGTACAAACCAGTAAGCACCAGTACAAACCAGTACAGACCAGTAAGCACCAGTACAAACCAGTACGCACCAGCAAGTAATAGGAAGCAAGAGGAAAGCAAACCAGTACAAACCAGTAAGCACCAGTACAAACCAGTACAGACCAGTAAGCACCAGTACAAACCAGTACGCACCAGCAAGTAATAGGAAGCAAGAGGAAAGCGAACCAGTACAAACCAGTAAGCACCAGTACAAACCAGTACGCACCAGTACAGACCAGTAAGCACCAGCAGGTAATAGGAAGCAAGAGGAAAGCAAACCAGTACAAACCAGTAAGCACCAGTACAAACCAGTACAGACCAGTAAGCACCAGTACAAACCAGTACGCACCAGCAAGTAATAGGAAGCAAGAGGAAAGCGAACCAGTACAAACCAGTAAGCACCAGTACAAACCAGTACAGACCAGTAAGCACCAGTACAAACCAGTACGCACCAGCAAGTAATAGGAAGCAAGAGGAAAGCAACCAGTACAAACCAGTAAGCACCAGTACAAACCAGTATGCACCAGTACAGACCAGTAAGCACCAGCAGGTAATAGGAAGCAAGAGGAAAGCAAACCAGTACAAACCAGTAAGCACCAGTACAAACCAGTACAGACCAGTAAGCACCAGTACAAACCAGTACGCACCAGCAAGTAATAGGAAGCAAGAGGAAAGCAAACCAGTACAAACCAGTAAGCACCAGTACAAACCAGTACGCACCAGTACAGACCAGTAAGCACCAGCAGGTAATAGGAAGCAAGAGGAAAGCAAACCAGTACAAACCAGTAAGCACCAGTACAAACCAGTACAGACCAGTAAGCACCAGTACAAACCAGTACGCACCAGCAAGTAATAGGAAGCAAGAGGAAAGCGAACCAGTACAAACCAGTAAGCACCAGTACAAACCAGTAAGCACCAGTACGCACCAGTACAGACCAGTAAGCACCAGCAGGTAATAGGAAGCAAGAGGAAAGCAAACCAGTACAAACCAGTAAGCACCAGTACAAACCAGTACGCACCAGCAAGTAATAGGAAGCAAGAGGAAAGCGAACCAGTACAAACCAGTAAGCACCAGTACAAACCAGTATGCACCAGTACAGACCAGTAAGCACCAGCAGGTAATAGGAAGCAAGAGGAAAGCAAACCAGTACAAACCAGTAAGCACCAGTACAAACCAGTACGCACCAGCAAGTAATAGGAAGCAAGAGGAAAGCGAACCAGTACAAACCAGTAAGCACCAGTACAAACCAGTACACCAGTACGCACAGTACAGACCAGTAAGCACCAGCAGGTAATAGGAAGCAAGAGGAAAGCGAACCAGTACAAACCAGTAAGCACCAGTACAAACCAGTACGCACCAGTATGCACCAGTACAGACCAGTAAGCACCAGCAGGTAATAGGAAGCAAGAGGAAAGCAAACCAGTACAAACCAGTAAGCACCAGTACAAACCAGTACAGACCAGTAAGCACCAGTACAAACCAGTACGCACCAGCAAGTAATAGGAAGTAAGAGGAAAGCGAACCAGTACAAACCAGTAAGCACCAGTACAAACCAGTACAGACCAGTAGGCACCAGCAAGTAATAGAAAGCAAAAGGAAAGCAAACCAGTAAGCACCAGTAGGTAAAGGAAGCAAGAAGAAAGCAAACCAGTAAGCACCAGCAAGTAATAGAAAACAAGAGGAAAAGTAACAGCCCCAAATGGCTGAAAAACTCAATTTCCCAGGATCCTCAATTTCCCAGGATCCTACTGTGCAAGGGGCCTGGGCGGGGCAGGAAGGGAGCTAGCTCCCTTATCTCCCTCCCGATCTCCTGCAATCAGCTGTTGAGCGGGTTCCTTTCAACACTCTCTTTCCCTCTTGTTAGCCTTTAGCTCTTTCTAAAACAGAAAAAGCAGGATCTGCCTTTCCCCCCTGGGCTCCAGGGACCATGCATTCGCTCCATAAGACGCACAGACATTTCCCCTTACTTTTTAAGAGAAAAAAGTGCGTCTTATGGAGCGAAAAATACGGTATTTGTTCTAGGATCTTCCCCGGTATCAGTGTCAAGCTTGCTGGTTGGTAGCTACCTGGGTCTTCTCCCCCCCCCTTTGAAGATGGGCACAACATTTGCCCACTTCCAGTCTGCAGGGACCTCACCTGTTCTACATCCACAAACTCCTTCAGTACCCTTGGGTGCAGCTTATCAGGCCCTGGAGATTTGAATTATTTTAAAGCAGCTAGGTGTTCCCTTACCACCTCTTTTCCTATCTTGGATGCAGCTCCCTCCTAACATCATTCATTCTGTTATCACCTGGTTGGGCATCACTTTCCTTTTGGGTGAAGACAAGGCAAAGTAGGTGTGGGGCGCTCTCTCCAGGTAGGTTCGCCTGGCACCTTCATTACACACCTTTAGGCTCCAGGCAAAAAACATTCCCCTTTAACCAGGCCTTTGGTTCACTGACATTCAACGCCCTTTTAAAATGTGTTTTTTTGGGGTGTTAAGGGTTGTTTTTATTTTATGCATTTTGTGTTTGTAATTGTGATTTTCTCCTGTGAACTGCCCTGAGACCTGTGGGTATAGGGTGGTATACAAAATAATAATAATAATAATAATAATAATAATAATAATAATAATAATAATAATAATAATATAACGATGATGATGATGATGCAGTTCTGCCTTCTCTCTGTTCCCTAATAGTAATTCCCCGTCTTTTCCATGCAGAGGAACTACAACTTGCTTGTTCTTCAAACATAATATAAAATACACAAAACCGTGAAAGACACTACAATATGAACTACGAGAATATTATGAAAATATTTAAACTAGAAATTATTTATATCAACAAATAGACTGAAATCACATAAAACATGTATGCAAGTATCTACTCGAAGGCATGATCTATGGCTTATTATCCAAATGATCAGCTCTGAAGGTGCAGAGTTCAATGTGCAATATTTATATACTGTAAAGTGATAGTGCAAAGTCTCTCAGGCATCTTCGTCTGTCCTCGTGTTTGTCTGTCGGCTTTTGCATACGTTCTTCAAACATAGCTGAATAAACATTTTTTTAAAATTTATTGTTGACCTCTCTTGCAAGCCTGAGCTGATTCTTAGTTTTATGTCTCCTGACATTCAGCCTGCAACTGTTGGCTATTCGTGTAGACTCCTCCATTGTGATTCCTAGTTTCTTCCATTTCTTATACACACCTTTCTTTAATTTCAGCCCATCTGTTAAGCTCCTTATGCAGCCACAACGGCTTCTTTAGATGTCTCCTACATTTCTTTCTTTTTTTATAATAATTTTTATTAAATTTTACATACATTCTTTTAAACATCCAAGAGTATTCATCTCTTATAAATATTTTTGACTTCCATCAACCACTTCTCAAGATTTTCAAATTTCCTAATATCTTCTTGTATTTCCAACTACACTATAACTTTTTATCACGACAATTAATTATTACCTTCCAAAATTATCTCCGTAATATTTCCTAAAATTAACCTTACAAAACTTCTTGTAAACCTATTAGCGTAATTTGTTGTTTACAATTGTCTTTCAAATATTTCTCAAATTTAGTCCAATCCTTCAGGAATTCCTGGTCCCGCCGGTTTTGAATTCTTCCTGTCATCTTATCCAATTCTGCATAGTCCATTTACTTCATCTGCCATTCTTCATTCCACTTTCCTCATCCTACTTTTCTTTCTTGTGCCTCCAGTATTTCAACTTTAAGAAACTCCAGTCCAACTTGGACTCGTTTTTCTTTGAGTATTTCAGACCATGGGATCTCAGCTCCTTAAGCTTTTTGAAGTTGGCCTTCCTAAAGTCTAGAGAAGAGAAGAAGATGATTTTGGATTTCATATCCCACTTTTCACTACCCGAAGGAGTCTCAAAGTGGCTAACATTCTCCTTTCCCTTCCTCCCCCACAACAAACACTCTGTGAGGTGAGTGGGGCTGAGAGACTTCAGAGAAGTGTGACTAGCCCAAGGTCACCCAGCAGCTGCATGTGGAGGAGCGGAGACACGAACCCGGTTCCCCAGATTACGAGTCTACCGCTCTTAACCACTACACCACATGTCTGACTACACTTAGCTTTCCCTTGCCATCACTTCCTCCCAAGTTTCCCATTACTTCATCAACCAGTTCCTCCCAGTTGGTGAGGACCAAGTCAAAGACAGATGATCCCTTTGTTGCTTCTTCAAACTTCTGGGAAAATGAAATTGTCAGTGAGGCAACCAGTTACAAACCCACCTCACAGTTACCTCATTCAGCCCACATTTTATCAGTTTCTCCTCCACAAAAATACCATGGGGGACTTTGTCAAAAGTCTTACTGAAATCAAGATACACTATGTCCACGGCATTCCCCTGATCCACCAAACTTGTAACACTATCAAAAAAAGAAATGAGTTTGGCATGTGTATTATTTTCAGGGGGGGTGGTACCTCTGGTGGGGGACACGTTGTGCTCCTTCTGAGGTAATTGTCCACCTTTTGTCCCCACCCCGCACTCAGCAATCCCCTGTGGCTCCTAGAAGTTGTCAGCAGGCGACAGCGGCCACACACTGGGAAACAACTTCGACTGGCCAGCTTAACCAGGTGAGGGCCGCCAATGGGTCTCAAACCTTCAGTGAGTTAGGGACCTGCCCTGCATGCAAAGACGAACTCCGGCGGACTGAGCAGATGAGACCAAGAGTGGGTCCAACGGTCAAGAAGGCAGTTTCTGCATGTGCTGTAGAGGGAAGTGGGGGGCAGATGGGGCTCGTCCACCTGGGAAGGCAGCCCATCTAGGAGAAGGAAAATTCTGGTGCTAAACTTTGCTACCTTGTGGAATAGTGGAATATCTTCAGGAAAAGAAAAGGCTCAGGAGTAAACCCTACACAAATCTGGAGTGGAGTCCCCAATACGATTGGATGGCGCCTTGTACACCTCCTTTCAGCAACTCCTGCAGCCAAGCTGGTGCCAAACATATTGGTCTGTTTCCTTTGGACCATACCAGCAAGGCTGAGAAGGGGGGGTCTTGTTGTCTGGGCAGTCCAGGACGTCTATGCACACTGACCAGGCTTGAGCCTTGGGGAGGTCACTTTGGTGCTGTTCACACAGCGGTTTGACTTCACTTACCAAGGTGCACTCCAACGTCTATTGAGATAGACAGATGTCAACAACTCTGCACACCGTTTTCACTGGATGCAGCCCTTAGGTAGGTTTGCACTAAAACGGAAACTCAGCAAATTTCTCATTTGTCCCTAACACTTGCCAATAATCTTTTGCATAGGGTTGGGGCAGGAGTTATGGGCTCAGCTTTGAGTCCAGTGTACGACTGGAGACGCAATGCCATTGCCCTCCATCACAGATCTGAATTTCAGATGAAAAGAGTGAGTTATGCAGCACATGTGATAAAGAAACCTGGGATTCTATATTGTGTCAAGGCAGTTGCTGGAGATTCCTGACTTGGTCTCTCATGCTGTGGGTGGAGTCTGCCATCTAGTGGTAAATTTATTTGATTTGATTTGTAGGATTTCTTCCTTGTCGTTCACCAGAAATTCTCAGGGCGGGTTAGAACAATAAAATTTAGCAGTAAAAGTACTGTAATAAAAACAGTACATTTTGTGAAAACAAGTAAAAGTGTTCCAAATGTAGCAAAAGAGGTGGAACCCCACAAAACACCTTAAATGTTGGTGCGGTTTTGAAATCAGTGGTTATAATCAGGGCAGTTTTGAAAGGCCCAGTCCACCATCTCGATTCAAAATGGCACCTGATTGTACCCAAACATAGAGGGGAAACCTGCTCCTCGAACTTAGGAACCATCATGCAGAAATTAGTTATGATAGTGGTTCCCAATTAGGGGTCTAGGGATTTTAGGGTATAGCTAAAATTATTTTATATTAGGGTCTACCCCACATTTTATTCAAAAAATTGCAGAGGCTACTACGATCAGGGTCATAGAGAGCCGCTTGGCTGCCGGGGGCGGCAACCCAAGCAGCACCCCTGGGGGGCAGAGCGTCGCTCCGTGCGCATGACGTTATGACGCATGCGCACGGAGCGATGCCTCCACCCAGGCCAGTGAGGAGGGGCATCACGCTTGTGTCACCCCTCCTCGCTGGCCCACCCCTCTCCATTCCCTGGCTCCACCCCCTTTCAGCAGCTTTCCCCCCCACTGGCTGGAGGTGCCGATCGCAGGGTGCGGGCCCCACCCTGAGTGTCACCCCCCCAGGGCACTACCCGGGGCGGCCCACCCCCTTGCTATGCCCCTGACTATGATAGTTATCAAAATTTTCAGGAGTAGGGGGTCCGTGGCTTGGCTTTTGAAAAATAGGGGGTCCTCTGTAATTAGCTACTTGGGAACCACTCGGTTATGATATATTTAGAGGTGTTCAGATGGTAGCGAACAAGCTGCTATGTAAAATATATAGGTGTTTAAGTTTGCTCCGCTGGGTGGTTCTGAAACAAGGAGCCTTGCTGACAAAGCTGAGTATATCTATGAGGCATAGCTGACCATTTTATCTCAGGGAAATCTGGGCTGTGTGACAAAGCTCCTTTGAGGAAGGCACTTCACTTCTCCACAGGGTTGTGAGGATGAAACCTACTTGTAGGTAGAAGCTCACCTGTCAAGGTATTGCTATGTGCCAGACAACTGTGGAAAATTGCATTCTCTCCCTCTCCCTTTCTTGTCAAAGCGTCTCTGGGCACAGAAAAGCATCTCTGAGCACAATTCAAAGGGCTGGTTATGACCTAGAAATAGTTGCTTGGCTTAGATCCAGGCCATGTGTATGTGGCAGTGGCCCAAAGGGCCATAAAAATGTGATAATGTGAACCCCTATAAATCATTGAATATGCTTCTAATAGAGAATTATGGTAACCTGCTGCTTTAAGGAACCGATGATTTTGGCAAGATGCCGTCTCACACCGAGATAGAAGAACAAGCAAATATTCAATCATAAAGACGCATTCATAAGCTAGAACATAAGTTGATACATGAAAATGGCTACACGTAACACAGGTTCCCATGCATTGCACACTAACAGAATGTAACAATCTCTGAGAATCAAGGTTTAGTTAGCAATGCTTATTGCGCATGCGTATTAGATTAGGTAATGTACATGCGTACTAAACTGAAATGAGGTAATGAAATATGATTGGTTAAATTGAAATCCTTTGTCTGAAATGTTATAAATACCCCTGCCCAGACCTTTGGGCGGGGTTGCAGATTTGCGAAACGATTCGACTGTAACCCTTATTGCTTTGCAATAAAGAAAACAAAATGGACTCCAAGCTCCTCTAGTCTCTGAGTTTTATTGGCGTAGCTCAGAAGAAGGGCATTTCGCCCAATGCAACAGGTAGGCAGACTAAGGCCCGGGGGCCGGATAGAGCCCAATCGCCTTCTCAATCCGGCCCACGGATGGTCCAGCAATCAGCATGTTTTTACATGAGTAGAATGTGTCCTTTTTATTTAAAATGCATCTCTGGGTTATTTGTGGGGCCTGCCTGGTGTTTTTACATGAGTAGAATGTGTGCTTTTATTTAAAATGCATCTCTGGGTTATTTGTGGGGCATAGGATTAAGTTCACCCCCAAAAAAGAAACATAGTCCGGCCCCCCACAAGGTCTGAGGGACAGTAGACCAGCCACCTGCTGAAAAAAATTTGCTGACCCCAGGTCTAGGCTATCTGAAGGACCATATCTTCCCATATGAACTGGTTGTTTTTAAGGAGAGGGCTGGTGCCGTTTTTATTGTAATTATATGCATGTTATAATCTATGTTTTAGCTGTTCCTATTTAAGGCCCTGTTGGGGGGAAAGGTGGGACATAAATAAATATAATTAATAATAATTTATATCCTACCCTTCAGCAAGGAAGTCCCTAGAGTGGCTCAAGGTCATAGTGGAGAGTTTGGACTAAACGTGATCCACCTGGAGCAGGAACTGGGAAGCCACTCCAGTATCCCTGCCAAGAAAACGCCATGGACAAAAACAACAGGCATACTTTTGAGAGTCCCATGGACTGCAAGAAGATGAAACCTATCCATTCTGAAGGAAATCAGCCCTGAGTGCTCACTGGAAGGACAGATCCTGAAGCTGAGGCTCCAATACTTTGGCCACCTCATGAGAAGAGAAGACTCCCTGGAAAAGACCCTGATGTTGGGAAAGATTGAGGGCACAAGGAGAAGGGGATGACAGAGGATGAGATGGTTGGACAGTGTTCTCAAAGCTACCAACATGAGTCTGACCAAACTGCGGGAGGCAGTGGAAGACAGGAGTGCCTGGCATGCTCTGGTCCATGGAGTCACGAAGAGTCGGACATGACTAAATGACTAAACAACAACCACCTTTGAGCAGCTTGAAAATAGAAGTTCCAAGTTCAACTATGAAACAACTATTAACATGTTAATCCAAATTATTAAGAATATGATACAAGAAAGAATTAGTCATGAAGTTTCTCAAGCAGAATATTATTCTATTCAAGTTTATTCAACACAAGATAATTCATCCATCCATCAGTTAAGCATTATTATCTGGTATGTACTTAAAGGGGTATCTGTGAGCGACTACTTTCAGTTGTGGGATTGCTGGTGGCGCTGTGGGTTAAACCACAGAGCCTAGGGCTTGCTGATCAGAAGGTTGGCGGTTCGAATCCCGACGGGGTGAGCTCCCGTTGCTCGGTCCCTGCTCCTGCCAACCTAGCAGTTCGAAAGCACGTCAAAGTGCAAGTAGATAAATAGGTACCGCTCCAGCGGGAAGGTAAACAGCGTTTCCGTGTGCTGCTCTGGTTCACAGAAGCGGCTTAGTCATGCTGGCCACATGACCCGGAAGCTGTACACTGGCTCCCTCGACCAGTAACGTGAGATGAGCGCCGCAACCCCCGAGTCGTCTGCGACTGGACCTCTACCGGTCAGGGGTCCCTTTACCTTTACCTTTACTTTCAGTTGTGCCAAGTAATGATGGTACAGGACAGGGACTTTTTGATCTGTTCAAACATGGCAGCATCTTAAAACTGATCCCCAAAAATGTTTGTCTGATAGTACAGAGGGAGCTGCAAGCTACCATGGCCAGTATAATGGTTAACAAAGTAAAATTACTGATGTTGCTGATCAACATGTTCCCAAACAGTGCTATGACCATGTCTTGACTTTATTTGGATGTTTTGCTGCTGCTGCTGTTAGTACATCCACAAATCTATTGATGTGCTTATTATCAATGATACAAGATTCAGACAAGTTTGATGCACAAACAAAACAAGAAGCAAATGTTTTACGTCAAAGTCTTCCAAAGTTTGAAAAAACATTGACAGCATTTACTTACTTGTATAGATTAGAAACTACAGCCCTGTTATCAAGTTATTTACAGACAAGTCGTTTAGATATGTTTACTGCATGGAGTTTTGTAAATTCAGCTATAACAAAGTTGAAGGATCAGACAAGAACATTTGATAATGTTCACAGCAAGGCATTGGAATTTGTAAATAAATCTATTCATGCATAGATGGAAGTTCGTCAGATTTCCAATTTGCAGCAATTAATATTCTTTTGCTGCGACTGTAGTGTATAAAAAGATATATTTTATTTTCTGAGGAAAGTCCAGATCTGTAATGCCCAGAAGATAAGCTTCTGGGTTTTTTCTTATTATTGAAATAGATTTTTAAAAATGGATGTCATCCCAAAACACCTCAATTTACTTACACTGCCACCACATGTGGTAAAAAATGCCTGATTTTTCTCCACATCTCCAGTAATCACCTGGGACACTTTTGCACATCCTAGAAAATTTCCAAGGTTGCTGATCAGAAGGTCGGCGGTTCGAATCCCTGCCACGGGGTGAGCTCCCGTTGCTTGGTCCCAGCTCCTGCCCACCTAGCAGTTCGAAAGCACGTCAAAGTGCAAGTAGATAAATAGGGACCGCTCCAGCGGGAAGGTAAACGGCGTTTCCGTGCGCTGCTCTGGTTCGCCAGAAGCGGCTTTGTCATGCTGGCCACATGACCCGGAAGCTGTCTGCGGACAAACGCCGGCTCCCTCAGCCTATAGAGCGAGATGAGCGCCGCAACCCCAGAGTCGGACACGACTGGACCTGATGGTCAGGGGTCCTTTTATGTTGCATTTTTAAGAAATTCTTTCTCAGTCTATAACAAGTTGTAAACTTCCTATTATTTTCCCACAAGTTTTCCCATTGGGACCAGGGACGTCTTAGCCATCAAGGCTACTGGTGCAAGGCGCCACAGCCTGAGGAGGGTGCCTGCGCCCTCCAGCCCCGCCAGCAGCGCCGCTCTTGCCACCTCTTCTCGGGCTGCGGATGCAGGGAGGCCATCGGCGAGCCTCCCATCGGCACTGCAGCCAGGGCTCCCTGGACGGCAGCGCCGCTTTACCGCTTCAGCTGAGCAGGCGGAGGTGGAGGTGGAGCACAGCTGGCAGCGTCCCCACCCGCCCCTCCGCGCCCACCGGCTGCCCACTGTGCCTGGCCCTGCCCGGCGGAACGCAATGGGCACTGGAGGGATCTTCGCGCCAGGGCGCCGGATTTACATAAGACAGCCCTGATTGGGACATATTTATTTATAAAACCTCCAGTGAATCATAGAATTGTGCTTACTCCTAAAAAACCAGGCACAGAATTTGTAATCCCTGCATAGCAGGGGGTTGGACTAGATGACCCTTGGGGTCCATTATGGCTCTACAATTCTATGATTCACTGGAGGTTTTTAAGCAGAGATCAGAAGGCCACCTGCCAGGGATTCCTTAGCCGTAGTTCCTGCACTGCAGGGGGTTCTTGTTTCAAGCCGGCCCTCCATTCAGGCTCCAGAGCTGCTTCAGTTGCCCCAATGGACCCCAAGGGAGACAAACAGGACTGCTGTTAACAATTAGGAGGAAAGCGTATCTCCTATTGTAGCTGAATGGATTGAGAAAAGGTGGTCCCCTGTTGTTCAGTCCTGTCTGACTCTTCGTGACCCCATGGACCAGAGCATGCCAGGCACCCAGGGCCAGTGCGTCCATTAAGGCGAACTAGGCAATTGCCTAGGGTGCCAAAATGGAGGGGGCGCTGGCCAGGCTTGGGCAGGGGGGCGGGCTAGCAGCAGCTTCTCCGCTGTAGCAGAGAGGTGCTGCTTGCCCCCTACACCACCCCCAGCTCCCGCTAAAGCAGGCTTTGGAGGGGGGCGGGCGGTGGGACGGGCGAGCAGCAGCTTCTCCGCTACAGCGGAGAAACTGCTGCTTGCCTCTCCACCACCCCCACCTCCCGCTAAAGCAGGCTTTGGTGGGGGGCGGGGGGCGCCAGAAGGTGGTCTCGCCTAGGGCACAAGAAACCCTAGCTGGCACCCCTATCCTCCACTGCAGGCACCCCTGTCCTCCACTGCCTCCCGCAGTTTGGCGAAACTCATGTTAGTCACTTCAAGAACACTGTCCAACCATCTCATCCTCTGTTGTCCCCTTCTCCTTGTGCCCTCCATCTTTCCCAACATCAGGGTCTTTTCTAGGGAGTCTTCTCTTCTCATGAGGTGGCCAAAGTACTGGAGCCTCAGCTTCAGGATCTGTCCTTCCAGTGAGCACTCAGGGCTGATTTCTTTAAGGATGGATAAGTTTGATCTTTTTGCAGTCCATGGGACTCTCAAGAGTCTCCTCCAGCACCATAATTCAAAAGCATCAATTCTTCAGCGATCAGCCTTCTTTATGGTCCAGCTCTCACTTCCATACATTACTACTGGGAAAACCATAGCTTTAACTATACGGACCTTTGTCGGCAAGGTGATCCCTAGTAACTATTAATAAATTCACTTATTACAAAAGAATACATATAAACCAGGTTTGTGAAGGGAAATGGTATTTTTTGGCCGTGCTTTGGAGCAACAAGTTCAATGATAATGTCCAATTTTAGGCTGCTTTCAGCCTGCTGTCATAGTATTTATGCCCTTAATTTTTATTTATTTATATTTTTTGTTAATAAAATATACACAGGGATGTAATAAAAAAGAAAGAAAGGAAAAGTGTTAATCAAATAATTATGCACTCTATAAAGACGGGTTTTGAAACCTCCTGTTTTCAACGGGAAAAGCTGACAGGAACATTTTGCTGCTGTGTCAGAACAGAATGTACACAGGGTCAGATTAAGACCTTCAGAGGCCTTTTAAGCACTGAAAAGATTATGTTGCCCCCGCTATACGTGATTCAAAATTAAAACAATACTAAACCACAAAACGACATTCTAAATAAAAAAGATTTATTTCAACACATGAGATTTCCTTGCATTCTTATATATGTTAATAGGATCCTTCCCTTAGCTGGAGATAAGTATTAAAAAGAGAGAAGGACAAAATGGAGTAAGAGTGCAAGGATGGAGCGAAAGAAGTCTAAACAAGTTCTGATTTCCTTTCCACGATGACTGCTATAATGCCTTTTATTTTTTAAAATGTCAAATTCCTTTTTTTTTTAAATAAAAAAATACCTTTCTCATATTTCCCCCCGTACCCTAAGCACATGCTTAGTCTGTCCATCGAATGCTCCATCACTAATTGTACAGCTCAGGGAAAGGTACTACTACTACTAATAATAATAATAATAATAATAATAATAATAATAATAATGTTGTCTGGCTGGGTTCCCAAGGTGTGTGTGTGTGGGGGGGGGGTTGCCCTGTTTTTGTGTCGGTTCTTCAGAATGTGCAATGTCTCAGATTACTTTTGTGCATTTAAACCCTCTCTTCTTTCTAGCTATCAAAATTCTTGCAGCCATAAATAAGCAATCAATTTAAACATTTTGATAATAGCCCCTGGTTGTCTCCGCTGAATGCACCCAACAATGCTATTTGGGGAGGTGTTTTTTTCCCCACAGACTTTCCCAGCATTTTCATTATTATTTTTTTGCAAATATCTTGTCCCAAACTGGGCAACTCTGGCAGTCCCAGCACTCCATTTTGATAACCATTCTATTTAATTTTTGTACTGTTTTCAAAGAATTTTCTTTTAATTTAGCTGAAGTTGTGTTATAAGGATTTTTACCTACACAGCTGCCCAATCTTATTATTATTTTCATCATTACCATCATAATCACCAGTAGTAATTACCTTCCCTTCATCCTAAGGTCCCAGGTCTTCATTAACTATAGCAGCTAAATTCCACACTCCTTTCAGGGCCTCTTGATCCCATGTCAGTTTAGGTAACATGGTTTATAAGACAGATATCAACCATTTCTCCTGGTCACTTGTATTAAGACATAATTTTTCAGATTGGGTTAAGCTTCTGTTACTGTTGTGTATTAAATAAGATATTCTGGCAGCAGGGTAAAGTATTGCTATTGGTCAATTTGAAGTGTTCAATCACAATCCACAGCCTGATTGGGTCCCGCCGGAAAGTTTGAATATTATTGGTTCCCGCTAAAATGTATCTTTTCCCTCAGTCCCAATGTGTCTATAAATAGAGCTTTCCCTACCCCCTATCCCCAGTCTTGTCTTATCCCTTACAATAAAGAGCTGTTTTCACTAAGAAGTGTTGCTGGACTTCTTGCTATCAGAACCCACGACACAACATACTGGCGACGAAGGTGGGATTGAATTAGGCCGGCTGAGGGCTGCTGACCCTAGCGACCTGATTCTGGCGACAAGACTCCCTGTGACTGACAGGACAGATCAGTCCACTAAGATGGCTGCGTCACGGTTCATGGAACCATTTCATCCCGGAGCAACTGAGGCCTGGGATGCTTACCTCGAGCGCTTTGAATTCAGCGTGGCAGCAAAAGGGGTCACTGACGAGGAAAGGAAAAAGGCGTTGTTCCTGAGTTGCTGCGGGGCAGAGACCTTTGAGTTGGCTCGGGCAATTCTGGCCCCCACGACACTGCGGGAGGCGTCGTTCGCGAGCATTACGGAACACCTCTCCAATCACCTTAATCCGACAGCGTCGAAGATGACATGGCGCATCGAATTCCACAAGAGGCAACAACGACCTGGAGAGACGGTAGCAGTTTTCCTCACCGAACTGAGGAAGCTGGCGAGACACTGCAAATTCGCCAACTTGGAGGAGGCCCTGCTGGATCGGTTTGTGTGCGGCCTTCGCAGCAGCAAGGGCCGCAGGCGGATTGCGGCAAAACAAGATATGGATCTGTCGACAGCGCTCCGTGAGGCCATTGCGACAGAAAGCGCTGAGAGAGAGGAGCAAGACCCGGACCAGCGAGCCGAAAAGAGAGCTGGAGCGTCAACCCACACCGTGGACGACCAGGATGTCAGCCCCAACCAAAGCCCTGTGCGGGGAATAGAGATGGTGCGACAGGAGAGCACAGCAAATAAAGGTCGGCAGGGAGTCTGCCCTGGCTGCGGCGGATCACATGAGAGAAGGAAGTGCCGGTTCCGAGAAGCTACGTGTCATGCTTGTGGGAAAACGGGGCACATAGCCAGGGTCTGCAAGTCGAGTGGCACGTCGGGGTCCGCGAAATCAAGAGGTCAGAGGACATCCACAGCGACGCACCAACTCGACGATTGCAACTACCTCACGCAAATCGAGGGCAGAACTGTGCCATTTCCAGCCCAAGGGAAACCAGCTGTGCGGGTCCTAATCGAAGGGAAGCCGTGTAACATGGAGGTGGACTCCGGATCCGGATTCTCCATCGTATCGGAGGACACGGCCAGATCGTTATTTCCTAGAGGTAAGCTTCCGAGATTGGAGCCCTTCCCGGCTACTCTGCAATCCTATTCCGCTGGCCGCATAGACATTTTGGGAATGTGCGCAGTGAACGTACAGTTCCGCGAGAGGGAGGCCGTATTAAAGCTTGTGATCGCAAAAGGGAAGCGCACTAGCCTGCTGGGCACGGACTGGTTCCCGGCCTTAGGGTTGGGAATCTCAGGGCTCAACACGGTCCAGATAGCTTCGGAGACATTTAACACCCTGTACACGGAATTTGGGGAGCTATTTAATGGAGAGTTAGGATGTTATAAGGGGCCTCCAATTGACTTAGAACTGGACCCGGGGGTTGCGCCAATGCGCCTCAAACCCAGGCGGGTTCCATTTGCGCTACAGCCTAAAATAGAGGCTGAATTGGAGAAGCTAATACAGCAAGGGGTGCTTTCACCAGTGGACTCTGCTAAATGGGAAACACCCATTGTCACACCCCTGAAGGCTAATGGGGAAATACGAATTTGTGCGGATTACAAATGTACGATTAATAAGGCCATCAGGGGCAACTCGTATCCAATTCCAGTAGTGTCCCAACTATTAGCGAAGCTGGCTGGGGGCAAGGTGTTTGCAAAGATTGACTTGGCACAGGCATACCAGCAGCTCCCAGTGACTCCAGCGTCCGCTGAAATCCAGACAATTGTGACGCACAAGGGCGCCTTTAAGGTGAATAGGCTGCAGTTTGGAGTCTGCGTGGCACCTGGCATATTTCAAAGTCTTATGGAGCGCCTGTTACGGGGCCTGCCAGGTGTCCTGCCGTATTTTGATGATGTGTTAATTGCGGGCAAGGATGCTCAAGAACTACTGGGACGCATCCAGACAGTCCTATGCAAATTCCGGGATGCGGGGTTGAAACTAAAGAAAGAGAAATGTAGTTTTGGGGTAGCAGCTGTGAACTTCTTAGGGTACAGAATTGATGCTGCTGGCATCCACCCCATGGAAGACAAGGTTAAGGCTATCGCCGCAGCACCGACACCTAGTAACAAGGCTGAGCTGCAGTCCTTCTTGGGCCTCGTCAATTTCTATCACGCCTTTGTGCCACACAAGGCATCGATAGCCGAACCACTGCATCGGCTACTCCAAAAGAAGTGTGCATGGCGTTGGGGGCAACCGCAACAGAGAGCTTTTGAAACGCTGCGGGGCGTGCTGTCAAAGGAAAGTACGCTTGCCCACTATGATGCTGCTAAACCACTGGTGCTGGCGTGTGATGCCTCACAATATGGCGTGGGGGCTGTCTTGAGTCACCGGGAGGCGGATGGGTCGGAGCGTCCAATCTCATTCTATTCCAGAACCTTGAGCCCCACAGAGCGGAACTATGCCCAGATTGATAAGGAGGCACTGGCTATAGTCACAGGAATCAAGAAGTTCCATGACTACGTGTACGGCCGCCCTTTCACAATTCAAACGGACCACAAGCCTTTGCTGGGTTTGTTCAGCCCACATAAACAAACGCCTCAAATCTTGTCCCCACGCATGCTCCGATGGTCCATCTTTTTGAATGGATTTCAATACGAACTGTGTCATGTGAAGGGTAAGCTGTTGTGCCATGCGGACGCGCTGAGTCGTCTACCACTACCTGGAGCAGCCGACGACGACCCAGCCCCGGCCGAGCACGTCATGATGATGGAGACACTTCCCGGACCACCCGTGACGGCCGTCGACATCGCCGCAAGAACTAAAAGGGACCCCGTCCTCGCCCGTGTCCTTGTGTGGGTGGGGAGGGGATGGCCAAGTGGGACTCAGGAAGAGAAATTTAGACCTTTCATGGCAAGACAAAATGAGCTGTCCCTCCATAAGGGTTGCATATTGTGGGGCGATAGGGTGGTTATTCCAAGGTCTCTACAGAATGAGGTGTTGGACACATTACACATGGGTCATCCAGGCATGGTTCGGATGAAATCTTTAGCCAGGTGCTATGTGTGGTGGCCTGGCATGGACAAGGACATTGAACAATGGGTGCGCACCTGTCGAGCGTGCCAGGAGGTGCACCCAGAAATGCCCAGGGCACCAGTGCATTGGTGGGAGCGGGCTAAGAACCCGTGGAGCCGGCTCCATGTAGATTTTGCAGGGCCGTTTCAGGGAAAGGTGTTCTTAATTGTAGTAGACGCCTACTCGAAATGGCTGGAGGTCTCAATTGTTCCAAACATGTCCTCAGCTGCTGTAATCAGGGCCCTTCGCATTTTGTTTGCAACGCATGGGTTACCCGAGACCATAGTATCAGACAACGGGGCGGCTTTTGTGTCCCAAGAGTTCAGGGCATTCCTGGCCGATAATTTCATTAGAGGGGTCACTTCTGCTCCCTTTCATCCATCCTCGAACGGACAAGCCGAACGGATGGTGCGCACAGCCAAGGGTGCAATAGCGCGCCTCTTGGAAGGGGATTGGTCTGCTCGCATTGCAAGGATGTTGTTCCTGCAGCACACAACGCCGTGTGCATCCACAGGCAAGTCCCCAGCTGAGTTATTAATGGGGAGGAGGTTAGCCACAATCCTAGACTATGTCCACCCTGACAAGGTGCCGGGCCGCGATGCAAGAGAACCACCGGCTGCCGAGGGTGACAGAACCCGATACCTGTCAACAGAGGATTTGGTTTGGGTCCGGAACTATGCAAGGGGACCCGCATGGGTGCCGGGGGTGGTCACCCGACCCAGTGGGCCAGTGTCATATTTTGTGACGTTAGAGGATGGCAGAGTAATGCGCCGCCACATTGACCAGCTAAGGCGCCGGTTCCCAAGCAGGGTAAGCCCGAGGGGGGAGGAGCCGCGCACAACTCTGCCGGCGTCCGGTGAATCGCAGCAGTCTAGTCAGGATGACTCCGGGCCACAGGGGGTGGAGGGCTCCGAGAGTCAGGAAACCGAGATCACCACTGATGAACCTAACCCGGAAACAACTAGTCAGCCTAGAGAGTCAGCTAGTGACACAGCTCCAGCTGAGGTACCCGAGGTTATTGGAGAGAGAAGTCTGACCACGGATAGTCCAAGGAGTGACACACCGGGGGTTAGGCGATCCGGTAGGACTCGAAGACCTCCGCAATACTTGAAAGATTACGTGTATAGTCTCAACTAGGTGCGGGGGAGTGTTGTGTATTAAATAAGATATTCTGGCAGCAGGGTAAAGTATTGCTATTGGTCAATTTGAAGTGTTCAATCACAATCCACAGCCTGATTGGGTCCCGCCGGAAAGTTTGAATATTATTGGTTCCCGCTAAAATGTATCTTTTCCCTCAGTCCCAATGTGTCTATAAATAGAGCTTTCCCTACCCCCTATCCCCAGTCTTGTCTTATCCCTTACAATAAAGAGCTGTTTTCACTAAGAAGTGTTGCTGGACTTCTTGCTATCAGAACCCACGACACAACAGTTACCTTGCTGTATAAAAGTTGTTGTCTAGTGACTGTGTGTACTAATTTGATTCCACACATCTCTGGGTAATGGTCTGGCAATCAATCAGTTTATTTCAGTTTTAAGCTCATAGCAAGACAAGACAAAAAAAAACCACACACACACACACACAGGAACAGCAATTACACAATTAAATTTAAAAGGAAATTGGCGGCAATAAAATTAGTGGCAAAAAAAGATTTAATAAATCTACCAAGTAATGTGCATGTTTTTGTTGTTCAGTCGTTCAGTCGTGTCCGACTCTTCGTGACCCCATGGACCAGAGCACGCCAGGCACGCCTATCTTTCACTGCCTCCCGCAGTTTGGCCAAACTCATGCTAGTCGCTTTGAGAACACTGTCCAACCATCTCATCCTCTGTCGTCCCCTTCTCCTTGTGCCCTCCATCTTTCCCAACATCAGGGTCTTTTCCAGGGAGTCTTCTCTTCTCATGAGGTGGCCAAAGTACTGGAGCCTCAACTTCAGGATCTGCCCTTCCAGTGAGCACTCAGGGCTGATTTCTTTAAGGATGGATAAGTTTGATCTTTTTGCAGCCTGTTGTCTTTGTCCATGGAGTTTTCTTGGCAGGGATACTGGAGTGGCTTGCCAGTTCCTTCTCCAGGTGGATCACATTTAGTCTAAACTCTCCGCTATGACCTGTCCATCTTGGGTGGCCCTGCATGGCATAGCTCATAGCTTCCTTGAGTTATTCAAGCCCCTTCGCCATGACAAGGCAGTGATCCATGAAGAAGAATGTGCATGTTACTTCCAAGCAATTTCAAGTTCAAATTCCCACCAACAATCCCTTACGTCTCTTGAATGATGGTCTGGCATATATACAGTGGTACCTTCGTTTACGAACGTCATCCGTACCAGATGTCTGTTCTTAGACCAAAGCATTCTTAAACCAAGGTGTGCTTTCCCATAGCAGCGGGGGACTCAATCTACACTCAACAGGAAGCGGGACATGATCCACTTCCAAGGCAAAGTTCACAAACCAAAACACCTACTTCCAGGTTTGCAGCGTTCTTAATCCAAGTTGTTCATAAACTAAGCTGTTCTTAAACCAAGGTACCACTGTATGGGGCGCGGGTGGCACTGTGGGTTAAACTACAGAGCCTAGGGCTTGCCAATCAGAAGGTCGGCGGTTCAAATCCCCATGACGGGGTGAGCTCCCGTTGCTCGGTCCCTGCTCCTGCCCACCTAGCAGTTTGAAAGCACGTCAAAGTGCAAGTAGATAAATAGGTACCGCTCCGGCGGGAAGGTAAATGGTGTTTCCGTGCGCTGCTCTGGTTTCGCCAGAAGCGGCTTAGTCATGCTGGCCACATGACCCGGAAGCTGTCTGCAGACAAACGCCAGCTCCCTCGGCCAGTAAAGCGAGATGAGCACCACAACCCCAGAGTCGTTCGCAACTGGACTTAACTGCTAGGGGTCCTTGACCTTTACCTTTTTACCGCTGTATATAAATCTTGCAAGTTAATATTAATTTCTTTTAATGCATTAATGCATCTTTCCCTACCCTTCAGGTAAAAACTTGGATGTTCATGTGATGGGATTGTTGGGGAAACGCCCTGAATAAAGACCTCTGTACTTCCAGACTTCCAAAATTGTTCTCTGTGTGCTATCCTGTGATTTCCAACTATGAACAATTTCTATTCTAATAAATAGGATCCTGTTGCAAGGAAGTATGTTCCATTTGGACCATTGCTTGTCTTTTGGGGCTTTGATATATGACTGCAATATAATTTTAGCTTTTCTGTAGCTAAAATGCTTTACAAATGATTTCCAGTGTTACATTTAGCCTGTATATATGTTTAAATAAACCTTGCATCAACGAAAATGCCATCTGTCTCCAGTGACCTTCGTTTCAAGGAAACCGTTCCTAAGGTCTAGATTTAAAATGCAAAAGGTTTCTGCTTCCCTTGCGATTCTCATCGTCATCACTGAATCTGCTTGTATTTAGAATTACTTGTTTTGGTTCATCTCGTGCATAATTTCCCTTCAAACCTACACTTTATCTTGGCCAAAAGGCCTTAAACACTGTTCAAATGAGTAATATCTTAAAAGGGGGAGGGCGAATGGGCTGGGATTTCAAGCCAAATGCCACTGGGCGTTCTGCATCCTTGAAACGGCAGCCCAGCTGCTATAAGAGCCTGATGTTTGGAGAACTTGCATCATTTCCAAAGGATTTCTCCTCTGGCTCGTTTCTTCTCTCTTCCTTTTTTACTTTTATTCCCTACTGTTGCAATGCAAGCCAGGCACGGTTTCTGCATCCCCAGTAGCTTGAGGATCTTATACTGGTCTGAAACTACTCAGCCTCTGGGCCACCGCAGAGTTCACGCAGCTTCTGGAGAGTTGTACCCCTCTCCTCTACGGGAGAAAGTGGGGAGGCCATTTGACCAATTACCTGGTCACTGGAGAAACAGCTGGCTCAACCTGTACCACTTCTGGAAGGAAGACGGCTTCCACAATGTCCACAACATCATGATAAAGAAGTTCCAGCAATTTGGGCCAATCTACAGGTAAGGGGGTCTCTTTTGGCTGATACGTTCCACCCTCTCTCATTTCTTGGGCTTTCGGAAAAGATTTGCTCACTGCTTTTTTTTTCTTTCTTAAAAAATATGTTTAGGGATACTTTCATTTTCACTATTTATATATTATATATATATATATAAATATATATACTATATATATATAATCACAATTTTATAGTTCAAATCTGGAAAAATAAATGGTCTGGAAAGAGAAGATTTATTCCAAAAGATGGCTTTTAATTTATTTTTTTTAAAGGAAACCCAGAGGGGGAAAACCACAAATCCTCAGACCAAAATTTGTAGTTCTGCCAAGAAAAAAAGAAAGAAAGAACTGATTATTAAGGACCACAGAAATTATTTTTTAAAAAGATATCCAGAAAAGAAGGGGAATTTAGGTCCGTCCAAAAGCCTTCCTGTATCCAAAAATAAATGGTAAAACGGGGACGACAACCAGACATTGACAGATACTTTCAATTGTAGTGGGAAGAAGAGAAAGAAAATTAGTGAAATAAGAGAAGGAAGGGGAAGGGGCGCAGGGCAGATCTCCAAGGGGAGGGAGGTTCTGGCGGGGGCGTCCTTGGAGATCTGCCCTGCGCCCCTTCCCCTTCCTTCTCTTATTTCACTAATGCACAAAATGTTCAGGGGTTCCCGTCTCCCCAGAAAAAAAGCATTGGATTTGCTCATGGGACCACTTAAGACTAGGCTGCTGTTTAAAGCACATCAACCCCGCCCGCCGCCCACTCCGATTCCCGGGAACTGTAGTTTGCAATGAGTGCTGGGAGCAGTGCTATGTGAGGGGTGAATTACAGCTCCCAGGCCTCTTTGGTGGGGAAATGTGCTCCAGTTGTCCTTTAGAATAGATGATTGGTTCACAGAGCAGGGGGTGGCAGCGGGATTGCCGGGGGGGGGGGCGCTGGAGGTGTCAATGACTTTGAAAGCTGGTCTCCCAGGATCATCAATTTTGGTCAATTCAACTAAATAGTTTTAACTGGATTTTGAATAAATGTGCAATTTAATGTTGCTGTTTTTGAATTGTATAGTGTTATTGGCCTCTTCAGTGGGTCATGCAAAAAGCCATTTCTTTCACCCCTGAGCTGTTAGCCTGGAATCTCACTGACCCAAAGGGAAGTCTGGCCCAAACTGGCTGGCCCTTTGACGAAAGGGTGGCTGCTGAATGGCATTGCCAGAAAAGAGGATACCGTTTTGCATACTATTCACTAATTGATATGTATAGCTATAAACACACACACACACACACACACACATACACACACAGATTTATACAATGCCAAAGTCAGAGCAAATAAAATCAATTAAGATGCAATAAATCACAGAGTAGCTTAATCAATTATCAGTTAAACAATTAAAAAAGTCGAGTGATGTTAGTTAAACAGAAAGAACAAAAATAAGACCTGTTCAGAATTCTATTCAATTCTTACTCAGAGTATACTGGCTGAAATTAGCCATGGCTCTTACGTCTCCTCTTAGTAAATGTTAGTTAAACATAACTCACAGTTATAATTGGAATTGTCACAATAATTACAATTAAAGAGGGGGAATGTTTAAATCAGCCTGCTCAGTTTGTAGAGTTTGTTTTATTTGATTTTTTTTCCAATTTTGGTTTTGTATATCAAGAAGACTATGAATGTGCCCTCTTAGAAGAAAAACCATTGCATCTCCTTACCATCTGCTTACTATTCCGAAGATCTTTAAACATTGCCCATCCTCGTTCAGACCTGTTTCCTTGTTTCCCCTTTGTTGGGCATCTTAGATCCAGGGAAATATGAATATGAATATACATACATATACACAGTGGACGCTCGGGTTGCGAATGTGATCCATGCGGGAAGCTCGTTTGTAACCCGCAGCGCCACTTCTGCGTATGCACAGGTCATGATTTGGTGCTTCTGTGCATGCGTGAAGCGGTGAAACCTGGAAGTAACTCATTCCGGTACTTCCGGGTTCGGCGCAAGCGCAACCCGAAAACACGTAACCCACAACGTTCACAACATGAGGTAAGACTGTATATATTTATGCCACCCATCTGACTGGGTTGCCCAAAGTTCCCAGTTCCCATTGTTTCGTGTACGTTTTCCTTAAGAGAGAGCACTTGCCCACACAGCCCTTACTTTGTATAGAGGAAGACATGGGTGGTGCTGGGCTCTAAACTACTGAACCTCTTGCGTATGTCGATCAGAAGGTCGGTGGTTCGAATCTGCACGACGGGGTGAGCTCCTGTTGCTCTGTCCCAGCTTCTGCCAACCTAGCAGTTTGAAAAGCACACCAGTGCAAGTCTGTGCACTCTGGTTTCCGTCACGGTGTCCTGTTGCGCCAGAAGCGGTTTAGTCCTGCTGGCCACATGACCCGGAAAGCTGTCTGTGGACAAACGCCGGCTCCCTTGGCCTGAAAGCGAGATGAATGCCGCACCCCATAGTCAGCCTCACCTTTGACTGGACTTAACCGTCCAGGGGGCCTTTACCTTTTTACTTTGCACATCAGATCCTGGCTCCTTACTCTCACCCTGTCTTTAGAGATTGTGTGTGTCTTTCAGATAAGTTAATAAAAATATTTTAGGCCTCAGCAGTACAGGGTGTTTCAAAATGATCGTTCCATCAAATACAATTTACTGCAAGCAATTTTGGTGCGGTTTTTGTTTTTGCTTAGGAACATAAGAGCCTGTTGGATCAGGACAAAAGGAGCCCATCTTAGTTCCGCCCTCTGTTCTTCCAGTGGCCCATTATGCGAAACCTGAAACCAGGATCCTTTTCCCTCCCGTGATTTCCAGCACCTGGTATTCAGAAACACTGTGTCTCCAACTGTAGAGTCAGAACATAGCAGTCCCGACTAGCTGCCATCGATAGTCCTCTCCTCCTCCACAAATGTGTCCAATCCTCTTTTGCAGCCACCCAAGTTGGAGGCAATCACAACCTCTTGCAGAAGGGAATTCCATAGGTTAACTGTGCTGCTTCAGGACAATTTCAGCATCAGAGAATGAAATAGCAGGTATCATAATGTTAACAGGAATTCATTTCACAAGGCTGGGTGGCCTGAGGACCTGTCTGCCAGCTCAGTCAGTCTGCTGTCCACCTGCTAACTGTGAACAGGTAACTTCAAGGCTTCTCCTCTCTCACTGCCTTGTCTTTAAACTGTAAGTAAAGAAGTTGGAGTTCTGGATTGAAGCTCACACCAAATTAGTAAAAGGGCAAGAACTCAGGCCACCGAAGTAAAATAATATTGCGTAATAATAGTAGTTCAAATGATATAGTTGTTTCAAATAGTTTCTTCTGCAAATGGATTTATTTATAAAAGTTTGTACAACAGATGAAGTATGTAGTTTGATCGTACACATTGACTTTAAGACTGCTGAAGTAGAATTGTCGAAACAGGGCCCTGTCCTGGTCTACATACTTCATCTGTTGTACAAACTTTTATAAATAAATCCATTTGCAGAAGAAACTATTTGAAACAACTATATCATTTGAACTATTATCCAAAATTATTTTACTTCGGTGGCCTGAGTTCTTGCCCTTTTACTAATTTGGTGTGTGTTGTCTTTAAACTGGCCTTGAACCTTTTGAACTGAGGATGCATTTGCATGGGAACTTGCCCTCTTGACCAGGGGTCAGCAAACTTTTTCAGCAGGGGGCCAGTCCACTCTCCCTCAGCCCTTGTGGGGGGCCGGACTATATTTTGGGGAAAAAATGATGCAAGAGCACCATGAGCCCCAGTGGCTGCTTACCTGTGTCTTGTGAGTGGCAGGGGCTGGCGGTGGCAGCGGGACGATGAGCGGCGTGTGAAAGGGCTGCGGAGAGGGGCTGCTTAAAATGGTGGCTGCTCGAGCGCTGCTGCTGCTGCTGGCACTAACAAAGCCCAGCCCCCTTCCTCCTCTAGGCAGGGCAGGGAGAAGGCAGGAGGAGGGAGGGAGGAGACGCCGACGCCATGTGAGGGAGAAGGGAGGGAGAGGGAAAGAACATGCACGCTAGCGACCCATGCAGCGATTCCCGGACCATCCTGATCTGGCCCGTGGGCCTTAGTCTGCCGACCCATGCTCTTGACAGTCTTTTAAACAGAGGGCTGTAAAGTGAGTCGTAGAATTGTAAGGGAACTTAAGTGTCATCTAGTCCAACCCCCTGCAGTGCAGGAATCATAGCACTGTCAGCCTGTTTGATGCTGGGTCTTCTACTGCTACACTTTTGTGTTACGTGCTGAAAAGGCAAGTAAGAGGTGACATGATGGAAGTTTCTAAAATTATGCCTGGCATGGAAGAAAGGCTTTTCTCCTTCTTGCATGACTCTAGTTGGTGAAGGATACAGCTGTCAACTGCTGCAAGCCGTGACGGCTGGCTGTGTTCTGCCTCCAAGGCTGAAGGCAGCAGCGCTTCTGAACACCAGCTGCTGGAAAACACAGGAGCAGAGTGTGATGCTCTTGTGCTCAGGTCCTCCATGTGGGTTTCCCACTGGAACAACTGGCGGGCCACTCCAAGAGCAGGATGATGGACTAGGTGGGCCATTGGCCTGATCCAGTGGTCTCTCCTTACGTTCTTCCTCCAAAGAAGAGAAGACGTGGACGTACCTGGTGGGGGGAAGGGGGGGCAGCTGCCCCACCCCAGAAACAATATATATATATATATTAAATGGTTATTGGCAGCCTAAAAGGAAAAAAAGCTCAAGACTGGTCTTTCTCCCCCTCCCAAAATCTCAATAACAATTGAGCTCTTCCGCTCTTGCCGAGGCACAGTTGGCCACTGTGTGTGTGTGTGTGTGTGTGTGTGTGTTGCGCCGAGCTGGCGTGCCTATCAGAGACCGGATCCTAGCCTGCACCCTGCTTGGTCAAATGGGGATGCAGGCTGAGACTTGGGCAGTGTCAGGGGGCGAATCCGAGGGCTGACCATGGTCTTAGCCTGGGTTCTCATCCTTCCTCGTCTGCCTGCTTTTTGTATCCACGCTACATCGTGCTGGCAAGAGAGGAACAGTTTCTGAATTTGCCGGGATTCATCGTTGCAAGGGAGCTTGGGAAACTGAGTTCCCTTGCATGGTGAGTAGTTCCTTTGCGAGGACTGAGGATCCTGGGAAACTGAGTTTTTCAGCCATTTGGGGCTTTCTGTTTGGGGGGGGAAGTTTTTCTGTTTTTTGAAGCTGTTTTTGTTTTTTGAAGCTGTTTTTGTTTTTTGAAGCTGTTTTTGTTTTTGAACCTGAACGACCATGGCTTGCCCCCCCACCCCACCCAGTTTTGATCCTGGGTACGCCCCTGAGAGAAGGCCTGGGTGGTGAGCAGTTGTAATTGACCCGTGTCCCTCGTTGCTCTTTCTGCAGGGAGAAACTGGGCACCTATGAATCCGTCAACACCATTGATCCCGAGGATGCGGCTTTGGTCTTTGAAGCGGAAGGCATCTACCCAGAGAGGTTCATGGTACCACCCTGGACGGCCTATCGCGACTTCCGCAATAAGGCATACGGAGTGCTTCTCAAGTAAGGCCCCAGCGTTGTGTTGGGGGGCAAGAGGGCATTTAGTCACCAGGGAATCTATTAGGGTGGGGAATAACTGCAGAAAAGCATACAAAGTGCATCTGCAGGAAATCTTAGGGGACCACTGTTCATTTTAACGGTGACTGCCAGTCACTGGGAAGTATTATGTTTGAGTCCTGCTCAGAGTAGATCTGTTGAAGTTGATGGACATCCAGCTCAGTGCTGCCTTCCCTAACCACTGCTTTGGATGCTACTCTTGCCAGCCCCTACCGGCATGTCAAAGGGTTAGGAATGAGGACCATTCAACCCTGAAACCCAATTATTAATAACTTTCAGGGTTGTTTTTTTTTTTTTTTGAAAATATTCCTGTTTACCCAGGTATTTGGGTGAATCTGACCCCTTTTGACATTCGGATGAGGAGGTCACAGAGGTCAGGAGTCCCTCTCCATGACTTCCTGTAAATGCTGTTTGCTAACACTTATTGGGAGTCCAGGTAATTGCTATTAGTGTAAACTTGGGATCAGTTTATTTGCTGGGATCACCAGGGATTATTCCCTGGGATCAAGGAGGCACTGTCCCTCAAGATGATCATGTGGGGCAACACATGATGCCTTACCCCACTTGATCACTTCGATGGGCAGAACTGGCCCTGTTACACATAACACCTGCTCCACAAGACCTCTACCTTTCAGCACCTACACTTTGGAACTCCCCGCCAATAGATATCAAGCAATTGCCTTTACTGGACTTTTTTTTTTTTGGTGCTGGCTAAAAACATTCTTGTCTAGACAAGCCTACCCAGATGCTTAGATACCGGTAGTTGATGCAGCTTTTAACCTGTTTTTAGTCTACAGTAGTACCTCGGGTTAAGAACTTAATTCGTTCTTGACCTAAAACTGTTCTTAACCTGAGGTACCACTTTAGCTAATGGGGCCTCCCGCTGCCGCCGCCGCACGATTTCTGTTCTCATCCTGAAGCAAAGTTCTTAACCCGAGGTACTATTTCTGGGTTAGCGGAGTCTGTAACCTGAAGCGTCTGTAACCCGAGGTACCACTGTATTTTTATTTTAACATCTTGAAAGTCTTACATTTTTATTAATTCTCCTTATTATGAATTTTATCGCTTTATCTTTTTATTAAAACAAACCTGTTTTGAGGGTTTTCTTTTTACAATAATAAATGTCATGAAATAAATAAGTAATACGAAATGATGTAAGACCCTGCATAAGTTTCTCCTGCATTTCCCAGGGATGCCTCCTCGCTGATGCTTCTGTTTCTCTTTCGCCTGCTTAGGAGTGGCGAGGGTTGGCGCCATGACCGCCTGGCCATGAACAAGGAGGCCCTGTCCCTCAAGATGACCAATCACTTTGTGCCTCTCCTGAACGAGGTGTCAGAAGATTTTGTCCAGAGAGTGCACACACAGATCCAAAGAAGTGGGCAGGGGAGATGGACGGCTGACCTTAGCAACGAGCTGTTCCGGTTTGCTCTGGAGTGTGAGTGGGCAAAGGGGCTTGATGGGAGGGAATATATTGCAGGAAGGTGTGCTAGATGACCCCCCAAGGGTCCCTTCCAACTCTGTCATTCTATGATTCCAGGAATAAGCGGTGTCTTGAGAAAGGAAACAGATGCATCCACTACCAGAGGCAGCATGGTTTCCAAATACCAGTTGCTGGAAGCCACAGGAGGGCAGTGTGTAGGTCTTCCACTGCTTATGGGTTTCTCCCTGGGGCATCTGGTCAGCCCCCGTGAGAACAAGATGCTGGACTGGATGGTCCATTGGCCTGATCCAGCAGACTCTTCTTATGAGGAACGGCTTAGGGAGCTGGGTATGAAACAAAATAGAAAATTCTTTCCAGTAGCACCTTAGAGACCAACTGAGTTTGTTCTTGGTATGAGCTTTCGTGTGCATGCACACTTCTTCAGATACACTGAAACAGAAGTCACCAGATCCTTAAATATAGTGAGGGAGTGGGGAGGGAGCTGGGTATGTTTAGCCTGGAGAAGAGAAGGTTAAGGGGTGATATGATAGCCATGTTCAAATATATAAAAGGATGTCATATAGAGGAGGGAGAAAGGTTGTTTTCTGCTGCTCCAGAGAAGCGGACACGGAGCAATGGATTCAAACTACAAGAAAGAAGATTCCACCTAAACATTAGGAAGAACTTCCTGACAGTGAGAGCTGTTCGGACAGTGGAATTTGCTGCCAAGGAGTGTGGTGGAGTCTCCTTCTTTGGAGGTCTTTAAGCAGAGGCTTGACAGCCATCTGTCAGGAATGCTTTGATGGTGTTTCCTGCTTGGCAGGGGGTTGGACTGGATGGCCCTTGTGGTCTCTTCCAACTCTATGATTCTAGGATTCTTCATCCCTGCCTGTCCTTGCTATGGTGCTGCTGAGGCAAAGGACAAGATGGCGCCCCCCCCACAGGGCACATGCAGAAACCTTCCATAGGACATTGTCTTCCAATGCAGGCTAGCCTAGGGGCTACAGGGCAGGCCACACGCCACTCAGCTCTGGCCTCTTCTGCTACCTCAGCACCTGGTGCCTCACTCTGCCTCACTGTAGGACTGGCCCTGAATACATCAGTGGTGTCCAAACTTTTTTCAAAGAGGGCCAGATTTGATGAAGTGAAGGGCCGTGAGGGCCGGCCAAAGGGCCAACCAAAGTTGTTGAGCTTTTTTTAGGATTGAAGTTGTTGAGCTTTTTTTTTTTTAGGATTTTACCCCAGGAAATAAACTGCCACATGGGCTGGATTAAACCGACCGGTGGGCCGGATTAGGCCCCCGAAATGGACTTTGGACATGCCTGGTTCAGCCACTGTGAGAAGAGGATGCTGGGCTAAGGCTTTTCTGATGTTCTTGAGATCTTAAAAGTCCACTGTGCAACGACACCCAGCCACAGGAAATCATAGGATTGTAGGGATGGAAGGGACCCAAAGGGTCATCTGTGGGATGTGCGGCCAAAGTGCCACCCATTTGACTCCCACCCCCCATTTGGACAGAGTATGGGACATTTCTGTACAGCAGGGATTCATTTTCTCCCTCTGCCCTTTCGCCCAGCGGTGTGCAATGTCCTGTACGGTACCCGCCTGGGACTCCTGCAGGATGTCATTGACCCAGAGAGCCAGCAGTTCATCGATGCCGTGACCATGATGTTCCACACTACCTCGCCGATGCTGTATCTCCCGCCAAGCCTTCTGCGCAGGATCAACTCCAAGATCTGGGTGGACCATGTGATGCTGGCCTGGGACCGCCAAGCCTTCTGCGCAGGATCAACTCCAAGATCTGGGTGGACCATGTGAAGGCCTGGGACATCATCTTTCAGCATGGTGAGCATGTGTTTACATGGAGCCCCAAGGATGGGTCACCTTTCTAAGACCGAGGGCCGCTTGCCCTTCTGGGCAACCTCCCAGGGGCCGCATGCCTGCCATGGGTGGGGCAGAACAGGAAATGCAAGTTTTACCTTTGTGCAGTAGGCTAGTCCTTAAACACGCTCAGATTTCTCCCTCTCCTTCATTCAGGTCAGCAAGAAACATGTTGCTTTAGTTGCTTTCCTGCATTATAGCGGGTTGAGCTAGAAGACCTTTGGGATCCCTTCCAGCACTAGTTCTAAGATTCTGTGATTACCAGAGTTCAAGAACACACCCACTCTGAGGGAAATATCTACAACTAGAAAAGAGTTCTCTGATTTATTTTACCTGACTCTGATTTATTTTACAAAACAAAGTTGGTAAAACAAATGAAGTGTCACGAGATCAAGGTCTTTCAGGAAACAGATAACTTGTTAACAATTATACTAAATCTAATGGATGTTACAGTATTCTAAGGTAAAGGTAAAGGTAAAGGGACCCCTGACCATTAGGTCCAGTTGTGTCTGACTCTGGGGTTGCAGCGCTCATCTCGCTTTACTGGCCGAGGGAGCTGGTGTTTGTCCGCAGACAGCTTCCGGGTCATGTGGCCAGCATGACTAAGCCTGCTTCTGGTGAACCAGAGCAGCGCACGGAAACGCCGTTTACCTTCCCCCCGGAGCGGTACCTATTTATCTACTTGCACTTTGATGTGCACGGCTTCTTTTAAACTTCAGTAGCTTATTTCTGTTGTTGCTCTTCCATTAGGTGTTACAGGTTCCTAGACTAGATGGTAAATGCTCTGTTTATTTCCAGACTCCTTTCTCTAGCCATAGGTGTTTTCCTCAGGGTGGATGTCGCACACACAGACCAGAGCCAACCTTCCCTAACTTTCCCTCCAGCTCCCTCTTAAAACATCTCCCTCTCCCTCCAAATGGCTCCCTTTTATTCTCTCTCCCGAAGTGATGGCTCTTGACAGCCAATCAGAGAGAGGGTCCGGCCCTTGGGCGGAATTCCGAGGCATGGCACCACCAGACTCTGGTCTGGCTCTGCTGTCCGTCACACCAGGCCAGAGATGTTCATTTCCCACTGATATGGGAAAAAACGAGAGCAGGAGTGGAGAACCGTTGGCCCTCCAGTTGCTATTAGTTAGAGGCATGGGCAGTGGCCAGGGATGATGGGAGGAGTTGTCCAGGGACATTTGGAGGGCCACAGGTGCCCCACGCCTGAAAGAGCAACATGGCAAAGAGTCGCTCCAAGCTCCACCTGGGGTGGAGGGGTGGGAAAGAAGGCCTTTGAGGTGCTTCAATGAATCGCAGGAATGGTTGTCTGAGCAGTTGAAGGAGAAGGGGAGGGGGACAGAGCAAGGGAGACTCAGATCCCCAGCTTGCCTTCAGCATCAAGGCTACATCTAGGAACGTGTAAACATCAGAAGCTGACATATGGTCATTTATCCGTTTTGCCCTGTGCTATCCATGCTGCGTTCTCCAAGGTCACAAAGTGAGGTCTTAATTTATTTGGAAATGCTTTTCGTTAACTGTAAAAGAACTGTAAAAGAACAGAAGAAGAGGCCCCTGGATCAGGCCAATGGCCCTTCTAGTGTAGCATCCTGTTCTCACAATGGCCTATGAAATGCTTCTTAGAATCTCATTTCTTGTAACTTGCGTCCTTTCGTTCGGGTCTTCCCCTCTGGAGCAGCAGAAAGCAAGCTTGCTCCATCTTCCATGTGACGGTCTCCTCTTCTCCAGGCTAAACATCCCCGGCTCCTTCAACTGTTCCTCCTAAGTCTTGGTTTCCAGACCCTTGGTCACCTTCCCTCTGCACACCTTCCAGCTTGTCAACATGCTTCTTAAACTGTGGTGCCCAGAACTGGACACACAGCACCCACTTTCTTCCTCTCCGTCTCACCAGCTGACAAGTGTATCCAGAACATCTACCGAGACATCCGCCTGAAACGGAGAAGTGACCAAGAGTACACGGGCATTTTGTCCAGCCTCTTGCTGCAGAACAAGCTGCCTCTCGAGGATACGAAAGCCAGCGTCACAGAGATGATGGCAGGGGGTGTAGACACGGTAAGGGGAGAGGCTGGCAGGGCTGTTGGCAACAAGTGTGAGTTGTAGAGATGCTAGCTTTAAAGGAGTCCTGAACTGAATTTCTCAGCGATGCCTGCCTCTAAACCAAACTGTTACAGGAAACACATAGCACCCGTTTCACATTTGTAAGGACTTAGGTTTTTAGTGTTACACTCTGGAACTCCCTGCCTATTGAAATCAGGCAGGCACCTTCGCTGTACTCTATTCGGTGAAACATCCTTGTCGAGACAAGTCCACCAGATGTTTAGAAAGTCGATGTGAATGTTAATCTGTTTTTAGTCTATCGTTGATTTTTTTTGACTTGTTTAAAATAATTGTTTTTACTGATAATTTTATGCTTTATTGCTGGAAACTGCTTTGAGAGGAAACAAAATAAAAAATTCTTTCCAGTAGCACCTTAGAGACCAACTGAGTTTGTTCTTGGTATGAGCTTTAGTTTCGTGTGCATGCACACTTCTTCAGATACCTGCATGCACACGAAAGCTCATACCAAGAACAAACTCAGTTGGTCTCTAAGGTGCTACTGGAAAGAATTTTTGATTTTGTTTCAACTATGGCAGACCAACACGGCTACCCACCTGCTTTGAGAGGTTTATCTTACAACCAAGCAGTGTATAAATTTTATGAAACAAGCTGATACGTTTGAAGAAGGTATCAATCCAGGGTGTACAAATATTTGGGACAGAAGCCAGCCCAGTATCTCCTTCCATCTCCCCCCCCCCAATTGATTCTTGGTGTGTTTCCAGACTTCAATGACCCTCCAGTGGGCAATGTATGAATTGGCCCGGGCTCCTGGCCTGCAGGAGCAGCTGCGGTCGGATATCCTTGCTGCCAGGTCTTCTTCCCAGGGGGATGTCCTGAAGATGTTGAAATCTGTGCCGCTGCTCAAAGCTGCTATCAAGGAGACACTGAGGTAGGGCAGCGGGCGATGGGGCGGTCCCTGTCTGTGGTGGGAGGATTGCTGCATAGGGGGGCAACCACCTAGGCTCCAAAGGCCGCCTGCAGTCTAACTTTGGGTGGGGGGCAAGGAGGGGAAGAGGGGGGTGGTAGGAAGTCAGCAAGAGAGAGAGTGTGGTGTAGAGCCAGTGTGGTGTAGTGGGTAAGAGCGGTAGACTCATAATCTGGTGAACCGGGTTCGTGTCTCCACTCCTCCACATGCAGCTGCTGGGTGACCTTGGGCTAGTCACACTTCTCTGAAGTCTCTCAGCCCCACTCACCTCACAGAGTGTTTGTTGTGGGGGAGGAAGGGAAAGGAGAATGTTAGCCGCTTTGAGACTCCTTCGGGTAGTGAAAAGCGGGATATCAAATCCAAATCCAAACTCTTCTTCAAGAACAAATGGGGTTGGCAGGAATGGAGAGGGAGAAAAGCACCCCCCCTAGCTTTAACAAAGCATGTGCTCCACCTCTGAGCTTTGGGAGGCCTGGCTCAAAATCACGTAACCATTACACATGGAAGAGGGAGCAAGCTTCCTTTCTTCTGCTCCAGAGGGCAGGACCCAAACCAGCAGATTCAAACGACAAGGAAGGAGATTCTGACTAAACACCAGGGAGAATTTTCTGATTGTAAGAGCTGTCTGACAGTGGAACGGACTCCCCCGGAGGGTAGCGGGCTCTCCTTCCTTGGTCATTTTTAAACAGAGGTTGGATGGCCATCTGTCAGGGATTCTTTTGCTGTGGTTCCTGAATTACAGAGGGTTGGACTAGATGACCCTTGGGGGTCCCTTCCAGTTCTGCAATTCTATGCTATTACCCCTGGGGTCAAGCTCTCCAGAGTGGATTAGGGCTGAGTAGATGAATGTCTCTCTCCCCCCCCCCCGGTCTTTCCCGAAGGCTCCACCCGGTCGCAGTGACGTTACAGAGATACCTGGTGAAAGACATCATTCTTCAGAATTACCAGATTCCTGCCAAGGTGAGTAACCAGGTTGGAAAGGCACCTTCTTTGATCTATCATTATTGTTGTGATGCTGTGTGTTGCTAACGATGCCATGATCCAATTCAGTGATCAGCAAAGATTTTCTGTTTTCCTGGGCCTTAGGGCGGCATCATTGATATGATTGTACCATTAGACCCATTTTAAATATCTTAATGTGACTTGATGGCTGCATTTTCATTATTACTACTACTTGGTTGTGACTCGCTTAGGGACTTTAGTGGGAAGAGGAACATATATTTAATAAAGCGAGCCTAGCCAAGCCTAATCTAACCACCAAAGGGGAATTTGGATAATAATAATAATAATAATAATAATAATAATAATAATAATAATAATAATAATAATAATAATAATTTATTTATACCCCGCCCATCTGGCTGGGTTTCCCCAGCCACTCTGGGCGGCTTCCAACAGAACATTAAAATGCAATAATCTATTAAACATTAAAAGCCTCCCTAAACAGGGCTGCCTTCAGATGTCTTCTAAAGTCTGGTAGTTGTTTTTCTCTTTGACATCTGATGGTAGGGCGTTCCACAGGGTGGGTGCCACTACCGCGAAGGCCCTCTGCCTGGTTTCCTGTGACTTGGCTTCTCGTAGTGAGGGAACTGCCAGAAGGCCCTTGAAGCTGGACCTCAGTGTCCGGGCAGAACGATGGGGGTGGAGACGCTCCTTCAGGTATACTGGACTGAAGCCATTTAGGGCTTTAAAGGTCAGCACCAAGACTTGGCAGCGAGACGTGTGAGAAGGGTCGCATCAATGGCAGACCTTGCAGTCTCAAATTTCAGTGGCATCCTGTGCAACTCCAAAATCCAGTGCTCTCCCCACCTCTCACCTTCCATGGGACGTCATAGTTGTGGCACCTGCTGTGGTGTCCCAGAAGCTCATGTCTGGTGTTACCGAACCGGTTGCGCTCTCCTAGAACCGCCATGTGGCAACTTACATGAAAAATCTGAAAACCTAGGTAAATATTCACTAACCCCTTTCCTCCTCTGCACAGACATTGGTCCAGGTGGGACTTTACGCGATGGGCCGGGATCCCAGGTTTTTCACCAAGCCCGAGCAGTTCAACCCGCACAGGTGGCTCCAGACGGACTCCACATACTTCCGGGGGCTGGGTTTTGGCTTTGGCCCACGCCAGTGCCTTGGGCGCCGCATTGCTGAGCTAGAGATGCAGCTCTTCTTGACACATGTGAGTCTGGCTCTGCCTCCCCTGTGACATGAATAACCAGGTGTGCCAATATGGGATGGGGGATGCCTGGCTTGGCAGCAAGACGTATGAGAAGGATCTAGGGGTCTTAGGAGACTGCATTCTCAACATGAGTCAACCGTGTGATGCAGCTGCAAAAAAGGCCAATGCAATTCTAGGCTACACCCACAGAAGTCTTCTGTCCAGATCAAGGGAAGTCATGGTACTGCTCTGCTCTGCTTTGGTCAGACACCACCTGGAGTCCCATGTCCAGTTCTGAGTACCAAAGGAATGGAAAATTAAGGAGCCATTGAAAAAGGCTCATCACACCCAATTCTTTTTTTTAATTAGCTTAAATTTGTATCCCATCTTTCCACTGAAAGATGTGGCAGGTGGCATCTTGATACAAGACAGCTACCAAGAGCATACTGCTGTATCCAACTTACTTGTTCAGAATAGCCCTGTTGAAATCAATCGTGTACAGTAGTACCTAGTTGTGAGTCCACCCCGTTTAGCATCCATTTCGTGGAACGTCCACGGCAAACCTGGAAGTACCGGAACAGGTTACTTCCGGGTTTGCTGCTCGTGCACAAGCGCTAAATTGAGCTTTGCGCATATGCAGAACCACTCATGCGCACGCGCAGAGCGACACTTTGTCGAGCGTCCCTTTCGTCGAGCGTCCAGGGCTCTGGAACGGATCCCGGACTAATTGCATGGAATCGGATTTACTGTCAGTAATACTGAGACACAATCTGTATTTTTCTGTTCAGTGAAAGAAAAAGGAGCTCTCTCTCTCTCTCTCTCTCTCTCTCTCTCTCTCTCTCTCTCTCTGAGATTTAAAACTTGCTGCCCTGGGTATGGACCTCCAAATCTGATTCTTGGGGCTCCTGGCTATGCCCTCACAAGCCCACTTGATCACACCCTGGTACTAAATGCTTCTCTTGACTCCTTTTCCTTCCATCTCTCTAGATGTTGGAGAGCTTCAAGATTGAGACCAAGAGGGGAGTGGACATCAACACCACTTTCAACCTCATCTTGGTTCCAGACAAGCCCATCCAGTTGACCCTACGGCCTCTGGACTCCCAGCTGTGAAAACAGAGGGAGTTGGGGCTAGGCAAGACACATGGAGCCTCCTTCAAGCACTCTAAGGGGGAATGGGGAGCTGCCTGACCGCTCCACTGATATCTGTGCATAAAGATCCCTGGGTGTCCAGTGGCCGCTTTTCCCAAAAGCAAAAATGGGAGACACTAGCATTGAGGTAAATAATTTGGGGTGGGACTCCTTGACTCACATGCGGTACAATTTAGACCAGGGCTGGTGGCTCCGCCCACCACTGGAACAGTGGCCCCAGAGCTGAGAAAGGTTGTCCACCCCGATTTAGACACTGGAAGGAAAAAGCATGCTTGCTGCACAGGTCTTCCCAAAGTCTTAGGGCCAAGCCAGATGCAAGTCTAGAAGGCTTAAGAATGTTAGAAAACTCTGCTAGATCAGGCAGATCAGCACCCAGATTCTTGCAGTGCTGTGGGGGGGCTCAACAAACAGGCCTTAAAGGTATTAGGTCTCCTAAGCTGCTGCCCCCTTGTCCAGCAACAGTGGGGCACGACTGCCTCTGAAGATGGGTCTTCTACTGAGCCAGCAGCTGTTGATTGACTTCCACTCCAATAAATTTGTTGAATTCCCAATTAAAGCCACTGGTGGCAAATGTCAGAAATCAACCGCATGTTGTACTGCGCTGTAAACATGTGGTACAGTGACAATAAAGTATTTCTATTCTATTTCTATTGTGTGGAGAAATTTGTTCTTTCCCCTGTCTTTAATCCCCTGCCAATCAATTTCTGTGGGTGAAACGTTCACTTCCGAGGGGCATCTGGTTTGGAATTCAGTCTTGGCTGCCTTAGAACTCAGCCCAAACTAGCCCCCAAATTTGTCCGGGAAACAGAAGAAGCTAAGCCAAGGCGATCTGATCTGAGTTTGGGGAAACTCACTTGTTGCCATTAAGAGCACCCGTTATTCAGGCAGGCATTGTCTGGGGATGTAGCAGCCAGACTTTGTTCTGTTAGCCATCATGCTTTTTTATATGATGAATGGATACTTCCCCCCCCCCAACCTCAGCGTCATTCAACAAGCCCCGCCCACCCCCTTTCTTGCAGGGGACAAAGAATGTGGCAGAACTCACAGGGGACGGAGATGAGAAGGCAGGTTGAGTAAGCCCCCACCCTCAGGATCCTACCTGGAAAATCCACCCACTCTTGTCAGAGCCAACCCGCCCCCCCCCCCCGCCCCCATCATTGGTGAATCCTCCCTCTGCATCATCCTTCCTGACTCAGCCAGTTTATGATACTTACAAGGAGGGAGAGGAGTGAGGTGGCTGGGTAGCTCTTGCACATGGCAAATGGTCCCAGCAGGAGCAAAGGATTGGCTTCCACCAGAGTCTTTGACCTGCACCAACCTCCTCTCTCCCTCCTGGTAAGCAAGCACTGCACCTCCATCCCACCCCCAGGATGCTTCTGCCCCCCCCACCTGCACCTCCAGTAATTTTCTTCTTCCCAAGCAAATCAGCATCAGCTGGTGGGAGTCCATTGATCTTGAAAGTATCCATTTGCGGGGAACGTATGCCAAAACTTTAGTAAAGTTTATTAGGGAATGCTATGCTCCATTCAGTCTCTTGAGCAAGGGGTATATTTACAACGGATGATCTGCCCTGCCACCCAGCGTAGATCGCCACAGGTTGCACAAAGGACGAAGGCTCCAACGCTTCTTGAGCTGAGTTTGCTAATTTGGATGAGTCTTCTGAGAAGAGGGAAAGAGCAGGTGTCAGGAAAGGTGTCTAGAATCTCCGTGACCCAGTTGCCAGATCTCCTACCTGCTCTGTCTAGCATTCTGAGGGCCTGCACAATGTGATTGCCGCAAGGGGTGCACCCCGTAACATGGTGAAAAAACTCTGCAAAATTTCACTCAAGATTTCTGTGTGTGGCAAATAGGCAATGGTGTAGAGGTTTCCTTGCACACACCCCCTCTGGGCAGAATGACCTCTAGACATGCCCCCAATCTGCCAGGGAGCCTATTTAGAAAGATCAGGCACCAGATGTGTTGGTACAGAAAGTCACAAATTGCTGCAAGGTAAGGTTGAATGACCCAGGGGGACCCGTGGCTGTTGGGGGTGGGTGGGCAGGAAGGAGAGGCTGGCATTGCGGGTGGGTGGTGGGAGGACCCTGTGAAAAGGCTGAGGCCTACCCTGACTACTAGCTGAGTCTTCGGGGAGAAGGTGGGAGCTCACTGCCTGTCTCATTCCTGCAGAGAAGCCTCTCGCAAAGGAGCATCCCTCAGCACTGATAGGTGGGATTAGGCCATGCTGATCCTTTGGGCCAGGCATGTGGAATGGGTTCTCAGGCTGCTCTCTGTTACACCTGTCCCCAATTAACAAAAACTAGGGACTCCGTGGATTGGTTTTGCGTGAGGCAGAACCCCACGTTTGTAGGGGATTAGGGCACCTGAGATTCCAAAACCAAAACTTCATCTCTGGTTGTCAGATTCCTGGGGAAACCCTTGGTGCAACATGAGACTTGCTGGATTCTGGACCCCCCCATCAGCCCCGACAATCTTGTCCAATGGCCAGGGATGATGATGGGAGCTGGAATTCAGCAACACAGGGCTCCCTCTCCCTGCCCTTGAGCTGCTGGCTCAAGACACCTGCCCAACAAGGAGCAGCCCTTGCACTGACCTATAATGGAGCCGACCTTGCACTGGGCTACTTTGGGGCGCTCGCCCTCACTCCATATATCTTTGCGTTCTTCTGCTCTTCATCTCCTCTCCCTTCCTTCTCATCCTGTGAGTGGGTAAGGGAGCACACTGATGAGCTAGAGACATACTAGAACTTTCCAAAACAAAATCAAAAATTCTTTCCAGTAGCACCTTAGAGACCAACTGAGTTTGTTCTTGGTATGAGCTTTCGTGTGCATGCACACGAAAGCTCATACCAAGAACAAACTCAGTTGGTCTCTAAGGTGCTACTGGAAAGAATTTTTGATTTTGTTTTGACTATGGCAGACCAACACGGCTACCCACCTGTAACTAGAACTTTCCAAGCTAAGTCTAGGCTGAACTTTGGGGGGTGGGTGGAGTTGTGCACAGATGAAACCCTAACTCCCTCTACTTTCCCTTTTGAAGGGATGCAGTTTCCAAGGTCCAGAAGACACCAGAGCTCCCTCGTGGCTCTTATTAGCCAGATGTAGGGATGCAAGGAAGCAGCAGTTTCGGTCCCATCCTGGTTTTGTTGCAATCAGTGTGGTTTCCATTCTGCTGCAGTTCAGCTTCTGCTAAAATTTAATGCTTTTCGTCTTACTATCCACTATGGCTGAAGCTTATGTCATTAATTTCAGTGGAAGGATAACGTCAATAACAATGCAGGAAATAATGTAATTATGTATCTACTGTTTGTGGACTGAAAAAAGACTGCAAATACAGCATATATACTTTCCTGACCTCAGGTGAACAAGCAGATTACAGGAATTTCTGCCCCTATTTCTGTTTCCAGTGGAATTATCTGTGTGCTAGATAGTTGTGATGAGGGATCGGGGAGAAAATCAATTCCGTTGGCATATGAAGCTGAATCTATAAAATTCTCTCTTTCTAAAATAAGTTGAGAACCAAGACACATCAGCACCTTTTGAAATTCACACTTATTCCAATTTTTCTATGCACTTCTCCAACTGAACATTTTTTACAAAAATGCATCTATTAGGGGGAAGTCCCTATAAATATGAAAATATTGGGGAAAACAACATACAAAAATGCATTATATTAGAAGCAATTGCTTGCAAAAAATATGTATGTCAATCAAAACTGCGTACAAAGATGTGTTTGTTGGGGAAAATTGGCACTAAAATTGCTGGTGCATTTTCATGTTTATTTATTTTGCAAATTAATGCAGAAATGTGGAGAACCAAATTTAAGGTTGGAAAGATGAGAAACTAAGAGAATAGAAATTGACAGATGCTTCTATCCCAAGTTGTGATGGTTTGGATGGTAACCAATACCTGTTTCAATTAGATCAGGAAGGAATGGGATAAATTGCCCCCCCCCCCGGTGAAAACGGTTAAACACAGATGTCTCCCTAAGGCCTACCCAGAAAGCCATCATAACTTGCCCCAGGAAACTCTATTCCTGCCCACAGTTATGCTAGTTACTCACCAGCAACGTGTCCCCTAAGAGTAGAGGGGTTGGTGACAGGTCCAATCCAAGATCGCGCTCCAGAAGTCGGGTGCTGTAGTCCTGCTTCTCTCGCCCCCATTTCCTGGAAGACTCCTCCAGCTGTAGCAGAGAGAACAGACAATCCCTGTGACAAACTTGTGCACTGTTCTGGTTGCCTTGTCTCAAAAAGGATACCATAGAGCTGGAAAAAGTTTCAGGAAAGGGCAACCAAAATGATTGAGGGGATGCAAAGATTCCACTAGGAAGAAAGGATGCAATATTTGGGATTTTGTACAGGGTGGCCCAAGAGTAGGTACACTGCTTGAGAATCCACTTCCTTTGTTCTTGACTCAAGTTCTCAACATTCACAATATAAGTAAAGAAAAATAATCAATATTAATTGATGGATTGATTGATGTGACTTTTGGGACACAGTGTAGACAAAAGGTGACATGATAGAAGTGTATATTATTATGCATGGCTTGGAGACAGAGGACTGAGAAAAGCTTCCCCCCATCTCTCATAACATTAGAACCCAGGGACATTCAACAGAGCTGAATATTGGAAGATTCAGAAAGTCCTTCTTCATGCAGTGCATAGATAAACTCTGGAACTCACTCCACCAGGAGGCAGTGAAGGACACAACCTAGAGAGGATTGGACAAATTCATGGAGGAGGAGAGGGCTACAGCTGGAGGCACCAATGCTTCTGGATGCCAGTTGCTGGAAACCACAGAAAGGGAGAAGAAGGAGGAGGAGGAGGAGGAGGAGGAGGAGGAGGAGGAGTTTGGATTTGATATCCTGCTTTATCACTACCCGAAGGAGTCTCAAAGCGGCTAACATTCTCCTTTCCCTTCCTCCCCCACAAGGTGAGTGGGGCTGAGAGACTTCAAAGAAGTGTGACTAGCCCAAGGTCACCCAGCAGCTGCATGTGGAGGAGCGGGGACGCGAACACGGTTCACCAGATTACGAGTCTACCGCTCTTATCCACTACACCACACTGGCTCGTGGGCTCAAATCCAGCTGGCGGCTTTCCCACAGGCCCCTTACCTGGTACTCCAAGGCATTGATACGAGCCTCTGCCCTCTCCAGTTTTGAAATCAAAGAGAGCTTTTCGTTGCTGTTGGAAAATGTATCCTGTAGGGTGGGGAGAGAAAGTTTTGTAACACAAGAACAGAGGAAGCAGCATACAGGCAAGTATTTTTTGCAAGCAATCTCCCCATATATTTTGTGTGTTATTTTCACAAATATTATGCACATCACCCCCATCCCAAACTGTGCATTTTAATCAGCTGTTTGCTTGGGGAGCTGCATCACAAAATTTGGAAACTGCAAAGTTCCTAGGACAGCTGTTTTGGGCTCACTTGTTAGTTCAAAAAGTTCAAATCAGGTACTTTCTCATTTAGATGCAAGCAAAATCAAATTAATCCCCAGCCCTCGTTGCAAAGACCAATGGAATCAGGCTGCCTGTAACTCTGAAACACCCACTTCTCTGCGTACTCAATCTCTCTTCCTTTGAAAACCCACCCAGATTTGCTCACCTGGAGATCAGCCTATTGAGGCCTCCCTCTTGCTATATTCCCATCTCTTTAGTGGAGGACCGCAGCTTTGTGGTGTGTTTGCATGCAGAGGTTCTGATGTCCAACCTCTGGGCAGTGGTGTAGCGTGGGTTGCCCCCCTCACCCCGCATGCTACGCCACTGCCTGGGATTTCTGATCAAAAGGATCAAGTGTCAGGGAAGAGACCCAGTCAGAGTAGATTAATTATGGGCTACTGGCAAACAGGGCAGTCACCTTCTCCTTCACTTTAGTCTTAGTCCAGGGCTGGATTAGCTAATACCATGGATGCTCAAGGAATTTGTTCTTTACACTTTCTGATAATAACTGACCTAATCCACACTACTCCGGGGATCAGAAAGCAGCCTTAGCTGGAATTTCACTAGGGATGAGGGAGAAAATTGGTTCAGTTTGCATTTAAAGGTAATTCAGTTTGCATTCAAAGGCAATTACCTAATTCAGAGTTTCGAAACAATCCATAGACTGAACTGTAGCCATCCTTTGAAATTGGCACAACCAAATTTTGCAATGCAGTTCTCCAGCAAAGTAAGGTGTAGAAAAAGGCACAATTCAAAGTGTTGGTGCTGGCCTTTAAATCCCTAAACGGGCTTGGCCCAGTATACCTGAAGGAGTGTCTCCACCATCATCATTCTGCCCGGACACTGAGGTCCAGTTCCGAGGGCCTTCTGGTGGTTCCCTCACTGTGAGAAGTAAGGTTACAGGGAACTAGGCAGATGACCTTCTCAGTGGTTGTGCCTGCCCTGTGGAATTCCCCCCCCCCCATCAGATGTCAAGGAGATAAATAACTATCAGACTTTTAGAAGACATCTGAAGGCAGCCCTGTTTAGGGAAGTTCTTAATGTTTGAAGTTTTATTCTGTTTTTAGGGTTCTGTTGGAAGGTGCCCAGAGTGGCTGGGGAAACCCAGCCAGATGGGCGAGGTATAAATAAATAAATTTATTATTATTATTATTATTATTATTATTATTACTACTACTACTACTACTACTAACTGTACAGTGGTACCTCTAATTATGAACTTAATTCGTTCTGGAGGTCTGTTCTTAACCTGAAACTGTTCTTAACTAGAGGCGTGCTTTCGCTAATGGGGCCTCTTGCTGCCGCTGCGCTGCAACCACATTATTTCCATTCTCATCCTGGGGCAAAGTTCTCAACTTCAGGTAACTCTTCCAGGTTAGCAGAGTTTGTAACCTGAAGCGTTTGTAACCTGGGGCGTTTGTAACTCGAGGTACCACTGTATAGTAAGGTAAAATGTGAGTAAATTCAATAGGGTATTATGCACAGGAGAACTGTCCTGATTTAATCCAGTAAGGTATTTTACACAGGACAAATGTATTTTGTCCAGGGTAAGTGCACAGGATGGATGGTTGCTGAACAGCAACATCTTACCGGTAGTGCTTGCTGCTGCAATATGATGGGGGAACGAAAGGAGGAGGACTTGCCCAGTTCGTCTCGCAGCCTCATGTTCTCCATCATCAAGGTGGAGTAGAGACCCTTGGACCAGTTGTCACCTGGAACTGGGGGTAAAGACAGCAGAAGATGCTCAACTAAAGGAAAGAGAAAGCTGTTGCAAAAAGGAGTAGGGAGAAGCCTCTTTATGTTTTTAGGGGTGCAAGCTCAACTGATTTGTGGATTGGAAATTACCTGCTCTTGGCTGAATCCATGCTGTAACCTGTGGAACTGAAACCCGCAGTGCTAATTAGCACATAGAGAACACAGAAAGTTCCCTTACACCGACTCCTTCCATATCACCTACGGATAGGCGGATTTATTTGTAGATCTGTGGGTGATTTGCAGGAGGCTGACAAAGATTTCCGACTCCCAAGTGCTTAACAAAGGGATGGGTTCTCCATATAGTATTGGACCAGCTCCCATCAGCCCTAGACCACACAGTCAGTGGTCAGGGAAGATGAGAGTAGGAGTCCACCAGCCTCTGGGAGACCACAGGTTTTCCAGACATGATTCAACAGTGGCAATGACAAAACAGCTTGCTCCCCTCAACCCTGCCAAATTAGCTGCTGGATTGAAGAAGGCTCAAGGGAACCAGCAATTGATTTTTATATGCAAGGACTATAAGCTTAGCTCAAGTTGTGAATTGCAAAACAAATCCCTGTGCTTAGCAGCTGATCAGAGTTGATCAGAGGCACCATGCTATATATATAGAGAGAGGGGGAGATTTTTTTTTCTAGAAAAAAGGGTGCTGGTAGCAGGTGGCACTGTGGTCTAAAGCACAGAGCCTAGGGCTTGCCGATCAGAAGGTCGGTGGTTCGAATCCCCGCGACGGGGTGAGCTCCCGTTGCTCGGTCCCTGCTCCTGCCAACCTAGCAGTTCGAAAGCACATCAAAGTGCAAGTAGATAAATAGGTACCACTCCAGCGGGAAGGTAAACGGCATTTCTGTGTGCTGCTCTGGTTCGCCAGAAGTGGCTTAGTCATGCTGGCCACATGACCCGGAAGCTGTACGCCGGCTCCCTCGGCCAGTAAAGCGAGATGAGCGCCGCAACCCCAGAGTCGTCTGCGACTGGACCTAACGATTAGGGGTCCCTTTACCTTTACCTTTTACTCACCAGCAGCTCTTGCACCCTCCTTGCCATGACCACCACAAGCACCGCCAGCGAGGTGACCAGGGCGCACACGACCAGCACCAGAGCACAGTGCATGGAGGGGGAAGAGCATCACATGCTGTTCAAGGAGTGGGACTCATGTGCTCCGACCAGCCCTGCGGCGTAGTGGCGGCAGCCGAGCTCCAGTGGGACTTTGCTCATGCTGCAGCTCCCCATGCTGAGTGTGTGTGTGTGCTGGTACTGAGTAGCGCCAGAAAAATGGTGATCGATCAATCTATCCATCGATTGCCTTTGCATGTGGCTCTGTGGCCCTGCTGGGTGAGACCAAAGGCCTCGTCTCACTGCCTGCTCTCACAGCGGCCAACCAAGCAGCTCTGAAAATCCCACAAGCAGGTTGAGAGCACAACAGCACTCTCCCCCATGACTTATGGTTCCCAGCAACTGTGGCCTCCAAAACTGGAGGTGGCACAGGGCAATCATGAGTGATAGCCATTGATAGGTATGCTCTCTAAGTTGGTAGCCATCACTACATCCTGGGCCCCATCTCTGTGGGCCCCTCTGGTCACCCCTGGCTTGCAATGGGAATGGGCTGCACGGGTTTCTTTATTTACAAAAAAGATATATACTACTGTATCATAAAATATAGCAAAGCAGTTTACAATGATAAAACCATAAAATGAGACATCAATTAGCCCTTGTGGAAGGATGTAGTCTTAATTGCCTGGTGGAACAGAAAAGTTTTCAGCAGGTGTTTAAAAGATGGCACAGAAGGTGCCTGCTGAATCTCCAGTGGCAGAGTGTTCCCCAGGACTAAGCCAATGACACGAAAGGCTCGCTTTCTTGATGAGCCTTGCTAATGCAGGGAACCAACTTTGAAAGGCAGCAAGTGCGGCAGAGATGCTGGAGATGCACAAATTGCCAGCAGTCCACTCACCTGAGCCGAGAGATGCGTCTGAAAAATGGGTGTCCTCTTTTGACTGCTCCTTCATCTTCCCTTCCAGCATCCTCTCCATCCTCTCAATCACCTTTCAATGGAAAGAAGCAACGGGTGAGTTTATAGGAGGGGACCCTTCACTCTACCCCAAGCTTCTGAGAGACGGTTGTGATGTGCTGGTCTCCAGCAATGGGCTCAGTGCTCCAGCTCACTGCCATAGACCAGCAGTCACATTTCATTGCAAAAGATGGAAATGGCAAGGAAGCAGCTCTGAGCGAACTACTGAGCAGGAGTGCCAGTTTGGCCCCACAACCATGGGTGCCTGGGGCCATAGCTGCCATGCAGCGTGCACTGCCCTGGCACCAAATTTTGTGGCCCCTTCATGGGGAATTTTGTGGGTGCTTGGGCACTGAGGGCCCCAGGGAGTTGGAACCTATCTCATAGGCCATTCTGTCAGCTGCAACATGATACCAACTACGTTACAGTGACTTTAATGAAGTCGTACCAGCAGACGTAGGGACGTAGGTGACGCTGTGGGTTAAACCACAGAGCCTAGGGCTTGCTGATCAGAAGGTTGCGTTCAATCCCCACAGGGTGAGCTCCCGTCGTCCCAGCTCCTGCCCACCTAGCAGTTCGAAAGCACTCAAAAGTGCAAGTAGATAAATAGGTATCCACATGACCCGGAAGCTGTACACCAGCTCCCTCGGCCAGTAATGCAAGATGAGCGCCGCAACCCCAGAGTCGGACATGACTGGAGCTAATGGTCAGGGGTCCCTTTACCTTTACCTTACCAGCAGACATTCAGATTCTGGGCTTAATGTTTTTATGGACTGAGTGCCCTATAGATGGCAAGGCGTCTAATTCTACTCAGGGCTCATCCACACATCTTTATGTGCCACAGTTCCAGGTCTGTGCTTTAAAGCTCTGAGACCGAGTGATTTCCCCGTAGAAGCCCGCTCTCGACTGCTGAATCAGACAAAACAGCAATCCACAGGAAACCTGAATTGCCATTTGTGCTCTGAGTTCCTCCTGGGCAACCTCCCCAGATTCTGCCCCCAAGCCCTACCCTGATGTCTTCACATTTCCCCCAACCGTTTCCCCTCACCTTTTCCTGTTTCTTCACCGCATCTTCCAGAGATTGCATCTTGGCGACCTTGGCCTGGTATTTCCTTAGCACCATTTGCTGCTGCTGGTGAGCTCGTTGCAGCATCACGAGGTCTTTTTCTCGGTCATTTTTCTGGTGGTGGGAAAGGACCAAGGCCCTTGAGATGGGATGGAACCGCAGTCCTGATTTCTTTGGGGGTGGGGAGTGAGTGGTAGAGGCTTCTTTGTGGAGGACTCTGGACTATGGTTACCAGATTTTTTTAATGAATCCAGGGAGTAGCAACAGGGAGTCAGTAGTGGGGATGGTGAGGCAAAAGACCCTGGGCTCAAGCACACATGCATATTGTATAAAGGTGCAAAGCCCTTCTTTTGCACTCTGTGAAACATAAATGCACAGAGGGTTTTTTTTTTAACTGGGCAACGGCCGCCCACGACTCCCGAGCCTCCCCCAATCTCCTCCCCCTTCCCCCTTTGTTTTGACTGATTGGGGGAGGCTGAGGAGTCACGGGCGGGCGGCTGTTGCCCTTTTTTTTAAAAAAAAACCTCTGTGCATTTATGTTTCACAGGGTGCAAAAGAAGGACTTTGCACCTTGCCTGGCAGAGAAACTGCGTGCCTTGCGCCCCTCCTGGGCAACGGCCGCCCGCCCGCGATTCCCGAGCCTCCTCCAGTTTGTCTAAACAAAGGGGGAAGGGGGCAGGAGATCTGTACCGCCGAACGTCCCCGGTTCTCCTTTGGCAGTGGCAGCGGTAGAGAGCAGCTCCTGAAGCCAGCCAGAGCCAACTGCGCTACCAGGCTGGCTCCAGGCTGCTGAGGCTGCTGCTGCCACATTTCCCGGGGACAGGTTTGCAAATCTGGGGATATTATGGGGACGGAATTTGTCCGGGGACAGATCTGCAAATCCAGGGACTGTCCCCGGGAACTGGGGACGTCTGGTAACCCTACTCTGGACAGACCCAGACCGAGACCTAGTGGGGACCGACTGATCCTCTGCTGAACAGAGGTGGAAAACCTGTGATCTTCCAGAGGTTCCTGGACTACAAATCCCATTATCCCTGATGGACAAATCTGTCAAATTCCATTTCTCATTTTCTCAATCTTAAGTTGACTTCTGATAATTTCTATGTTAGTGTGATTTTTTTTAAAGTGAACATGCAAAATCGCACACATGTGCATTTTACCTATTAAGCACGTTTTTGCAAACAAAATCATCTCCCCATATATCATCATTTTTTCCACACACACCCTTTTTAAAAAAAACTAAGAGAAGCACGTGTGTACACTTTCTCCTTTGGGTATGCATTTTTTGATTGGATAACTTCATTGCAAAATGCAGTGAAGTGTGAGTTTGGGAGGCTGGCAATGTTTCATTTCACATCCTGGTTTGGGAATCAGGTAGGTTCCTATTAAAATATGGACCAAATAAATCGCTGCCCCATTCCTACCCACAATGCAGGGTCTCTCCAAAGCTGTGACGAATGGCAAACACAGAAGTGCTTACCCGAATCAGTTCGTTCTGCAGCCTTTGCACCCGGTCCTTCATTCTGGCCATCTCCCGAGCCCCAGCACTTAGTTTCTGCTTGAGGGTTACTAAAAAGCAAATGGCAGAGCCTGGAGAAAACCCCATCCAGGGAGGACCATGGCTCTCATACACCATGGTGGATGTTCTGCCTTCTGTATTGCAGGGGATTGGACAAGATGATCCTTTGGGTCCCTTCCACCCTACAATTTTATGATTCCATGATATGAGAGGCTTCTTGCCTTACGTATCCCAGTTCTCAACATCAGTGAGTGAGGCTATGAACACAGGAAGCAGCTTTATATAGAATGAGACCATTGGACTATCTCATCTGTCACTGCCCACTCTGACTGGCAGCACTGCTCAAGGGACTCAACCAGGGGCGTTCCCCCCCTTTTTTTAATTAAAAAAACCCCTGATATAGCAGGGGTTGAATTTGGGACTTTCTTTGTGCAGATTGTGTGCTCTAGCTCTCAGCAATACAGAGGATGACCAGGAAAGGTGAAGAATCCCGTAAGAAGAAAGTGTTGGATTTGGCCAATGGCCCACCAAGTCCAGCATCCTGTTCTCTTCTGCTTGGGTCACTTCTTGCAGGTTTCCCACAGGCATCTGGCTGGCCAATGTGAGAACAGGATGCTGGACTAGAAGGGCCATGGACTAGCAGAGCTCTTCTCATGGGAGAGTGCTCTTGTTCTTGAGTTCTGCTTATGGGTTTTCCACAGGGCTCTGGTTGGTTTTCAGACAGGGTTGTTTCAAAGCACTGATCCTCCTATGTCAGGACCAAATTCCAGCTTGGCCCTAAACAAGGATGGGCCAATCTGTCAACTACCTGGCTGCCCTTTCTGCATTTGTGATCAGAGCCACCTTTCCCATTGGGTTTACTGGCACGTTGTGCCGGGGCGCTGACCTCTCAGGGGCGCCCCAGCGAGTGTGGCTTTGCCGGCAGCCTCCCCTTTCCCTCCTGCACACCTGCCAGCTGCGCCCTGTCAACAATATGGCTGGTGGACGTGCAGTTTCCTTCCCAAGCCCCCGTAGGAGGAGAGCAATCCCCACAGAGGCTTAGGATGGAAGCTATGCCCCGCCAAGCCTCTGCATGTGCTAAAGACAGCCCTGCTCCTGGTCGTTGTCCTTCTCCTGCTTCCTGGCAAAAGGTGGCACACAGCCTTCCCGGGCTGCCTTCTTAAGCACCCTGACGCCAGACAGCATGTCCGCCAGCATGTTTTCCTGCTTGATCGCCACAGCCACGCCGGGTATCGGGGCTTGGGGGAGGCAAAGGACATTTTCGACAACCCCCTCCCTTGTTTTGGAAACAGTTGCGGAGGGGGGGGGCGCCAGAGGGATCTTTGCACCACGGCGCCGGATATGCTTAAGACGGCCCTGTTTGTGATGGCCACCCTCTGGTACTTAGAGGTATACTGCCTCCAACAGAGGAGGAAGCATGCACCAATCATGGCTAGTAGCCTTAGGTTTTTTGGGGATGTTGCCTAATGGCCACCCAATCCGGCTGCCACCCAACAAGCTCTACATCCTTCCCCCATGGGGGACCTTCACCTGTCCCCTCCTGTGTCACACGGATTGGCAGAGAAGTGGGCAATCTCCTTACATATCCTGTCAATGATTTCGGTCTTTGTCATGACGTCAGGGTCTATGTCGTGAAACAGGACGCGGCCCACGTCTTCATGCATGGCAAGGTTGCGTCGCAGGGTGCTGTTCTCAGACTCTAGGTTGGTGACGTGCTGGCGCAGGGACAAGATATCATCCGCCATCCTCTGCATGGCAGCATGGTAATTGTCCATCTCCTGGCAGCCATTGGAAAAGAAGAAGAATCATGACCCAGTAAAGATAGTTAGAATCCACAAATTGCACCCTGTTAGTTTTGACAAGGCCTGGGAATTATCAGCTTGTGGCAAGATGGAGGTGGGCTTTTTCACCGGTGCCACCTGTGTTGTGGAATGTTCTCCTGCTGAAATACGAAAGACCCCCATCAGCATTGGCATCCCGTCAGCTCTTGAAGACACACTTGTTTAGACAAAAGTTACCCAGAGCCTCTTATTTTCATTGGTGCAGTTTGGATGGACAGGTTTTGTTGTACGTTGGAAGGGGACATTTATGAAAGGTATAAGTGCCATTTATTCTGAACAACAGGCGAACTTAATAGTAAGCAATGTATTAACTGAAAAATGTATAATAAATAAGGGAACGAGACAGGGATGCCCTCTGTCTCCATTATTGTTTATTTTAGTATTAGAAACATTGACAAGGAATATGACTGGATGAAAGCATAAGAGGAATTACATTAGGGAGCAAAGCGTACAAGTTAAAAGCATTTGTGGACGACCTGGTTATAACTGTGGAAGAACCCTTAGAAAATATACCAAGGGTAAAAAAGATAGATAAATTTGGACAAGTAGCAGGTTTCAAGCTTAATAAAAATAAAACAACAGCGTTATTGAAGGATATGTCAGAACAAATGAAAAATGAATTTAAGCAAAAAACGGATTTAGTGGTAGTAAAGAAAGTAAAATATCTAGGGATATGGTTAACAAATAGAAACATGAACATTTTTAAAGATAATTATGGAAAAGTGTGGAATGGAATTAAAAGAGCTATGGGGAAGGATGGATTTAACATCATGGGGAAGGATCTCAGTGATAAAAAATGATTTTCTTACAATGTGGTTCAGGAATCCCTTGTGGATTTTTACTTTCCCATACCATCATAGATAAGCATGCCAACCATATCTGTTACCATATCTTTCTAAATCCAGTATATCCGTATTCTTTAATGGTACCCGTTCCTGCAACCAGCAAAGACAGGACACTTCATAATATAATTTCAGGTCTGGCAATGAGAATCCCCCTCTTTGTTTTTCATCCATTAACAATTTATATTTTATTCTGGGCTTCCCCCCCTGCCAGACAAATTTAAAGATATCTTTTTTCCATTGTTTGAAGTGTTCTGCTCCTCTGATTACGGGTATTGATTCAAACATAAACAGCACTCTTGGCAATACGTTCATGAAAAAAATAAACATGAAAAAGAATTGGCCTAGGTACAAAGATTTGTTAACAGAGGTGGAAAATAAATTGAAGGTAAAAGAGTATGGAGAAATAAGCCATCTGTTAACAGATTGGTTACAATACCACCAACTAAATGACTTATTCAGAAGTGATAAGGGAAAAGGCTTTGGGAAGGAATTCTCAAAGTATGAAAAAGAACTGTTGGAGAATAGTGAAAAATTATTATTATCATTATTATAAACTACTGTTGGAATGGGAGACGAAAGATGAGGAGGTTAAAGATAAAAAATAAACAAATCCTTCCAGTAGCACCTTAGAGACCAACTAAGTTTGTTTTTGATATAAGCTTTCGTGTGCATGCACACTTCTTCAGATACATGCATGCACACGAAAGCTCATACCAAGAACAAACTTAGTTGGTCTCTAAGGTGCTACTGGAAGGAATTTTTATTTTTTATTTTGTTTTGACTATGGCAGACCAACACGGCTACCTACCTGTAACTGGAGGTTAAAGATGTAATGATAAAATGGGCAAAGGATTTGGGATATAATATCCCACTTGAGTCATGGGGAAAGCTGTGGAAAGAGGATTTGAAATTTACGGTGTGTAGTATATTGAAAGAATATTATATGCAAATGATGTATCGCTGGTATTCAATTCCGGTAAAGGTTGCAAAGATGTATAAAATTTCCCCAAAAAGACGTAAATGTAAAGATAATGAAGGCACTTTTTTCACATGTGGTGGATTTGCAAAAAGGCAAAAGACTTCTGGGAAATGATATATAATGAATAAAAAAATGTTTAAGATAACTTTTCATTAAAAAAAACCAGAAGCCTTTTTGCTTGGAATAATGGGGGAAGAAATACCAAACAATGTAAAGAGACTATTTATGTACGCTACCACGGCTGCTAGATTGTTATTTGCCCCAAAGGGGAAAGAAGATGGCGTACCAACGAAGGAAGAATGGACAAACAAGATGATAGACTATGCTGAAATGGCAAAACGTACCGTGAAGATCAGGCATCAAGATGAGAAGAAATTCAAACAAGATTGGATAAAATTTACAGATTATGTTACAGAACATTGTAAATATGTTAAAACATTAGCAGGATTGGTGTAGCATTTGTGAGACAATTGGATATCTTAGATAAAAAAAAAGAATTGGAAATTAATTGGAAAAGTAATTATATGCAAGGGGAAGAAATGGGGGGCGGTCAGACAAGATGAATTTGGTGTTAGGATGAATGGGAAAATGATATTTTAGAAATCTTGAAAAATAAAATGTTTTTTAAAATAAAAAATAAAAAAGGAAGGGGAGGGCTAGCGATGGCTACTAGCCACAGCCGGAAGCAGCAGTGCTTCTGAATACTAGCTGCTGGAAACCACAGGACTCTCGTGCTCAGGTCCTGCTTGCAAATTTCCCAGAAGAGCCATCTGTGTGACTACTGTGACAGCAGGGTGCTGGTCTAGATGGGCCATTGGCCGGATCCAAAAGGCTCCTCTTAAGTTCTTATGGAATTATGGATGCTTATTTAAACATTTTGATGAAATCGTTTTTCATCATGTCTTTTCATTGTGTGAGCCGTGAGGAGGATCCATCGGTAGTGGCTCTTGCCTGGAGTGGCTGACATGTGATGATTTCAGCCTGGGTCTGATTTCTGACACTTGTGGTGGTTAGACAAATTCATGAAGGATCAAGCCATCGGCGGCCGCTGGTCACAGTAACCACTTATGGCCTCCAGTATGGGAGGTTCTTGGGTTCCATGATCACTGCAGATGGTGACAGCAGTCACGAAATTAGAAGACACCTGCTTCTTGGGAGAAAAGCATGACAAACCTAGACAGCATCTTAAAAAGCAAAGACATCACCTTGCCGACAAAGGTCCGTATAGTTAAAGCTATGGTTTTCCCAGTAGTAATGTACGGAAGTGAGAGCTGGACCATAAAGAAGGCTGATCGCCGAAGAATTGATGCTTTTGAATTATGGTGCTGGAGGAGACTCTTGAGAGTCCCATGGACTGCAAGAAGATCAAACCTATCCATTCTTAAGGAAATCAGCCCTGAGTGCTCACTGGAAGGACAGATCCTGAAGTTGAGGCTCCAGTACTTTGGCCACCTCATGAGAAGAGAAGACTCCCTAGAAAAGACCCTGATGTTGGGAAAGATGGAGGGCACAAGGAGAAGGGGACGACAGAGGATGAGATGGTTGGACAGTGTTCTCGAAGCTACTAACATGAGTTTGGCCAAACTGCGAGAGGCAGTGAAGGATAGGCGTGCCTGGCGTGCTCTGGTCCATGGGGTCACGAAGAGTTGGACATGACTGAACGACTGAACAACAACAACATGGGAGGTGATATGCCTCTGAATGCCATTTGCTAGGAACCACAAGACTGGGAAGCGCTGCTGTTGCAGTCATGCCGGGCCTGCTTTTGGGCTCCCCAGAGGCATCCAGCTGGCCACTATGAGAACAAGACAAGCATTTGGCCTGATCTAGCTGTAGGGCTTGTCCTCTGTTTTCATGAGGTAAAGGTAAAGGGACCCCTGACCATTAGGTCCAGTTGTGTCCGACTCTGGGGTTGCGGCGCTCATCTCGCGTTACTGGCCGAGGGAGCCGGCGTACAGCTTCCAGGTCATGTGGCCAGCATGACTAAGCCGCTTCTGGCGAACCAGAGCAGTGCACGGAAACGCCGTTTACCTTCCCGCCAGAGCGGTACCTATTTATCTACTTGCACTTTGACGTGCTTTTGAACTGCTAGGTGGGCAGGAGCTGGGACCGAGCAACGGGAGCTCACCCTGTCACGGGGATTCGAACCGCCAACCTTCCAATCGTCAAGCCCTAGGCTCTGTGGTTTAACCCACAGCACCACCTGTGTCCCTCACGAGGTAAGCAATCTAAAAAGGATTCTGCTCCCCAACCCCCTCTAACCTTGGCCAGATTGCACACGCCAACTTCCTCCCGTGTCAGATCAACAGCTGTTTTGGTTCAGCGAGATCCTGCCCTGCAGCACAAGAGTGACCTTGCCTCCTTGTTCCAAGCCTCACTGCTCTCCCTCTTTCCTCCCTCCCTCCCTCCCTCCCACTTGTCTCTCAGCAAAAGGCAAGTGGTTTGCACACAAAAAGGTCAGCAGAATCGCAGCAGAGGGGCCTTGTCCTCCCTCCCACACAGCGCAAAATGCTTTCCCAATCACCTGCAGCTTTTCTCCGAATGAAGATAGTGACCCATCCTGCTATAGAAAGCATGTAGGCGCAAAAGCAGATACGAGAGAGGCAAAGCGCAAGCTTTGTGTTCTTACACATATCCCTAAGGTTGGTGCCGGAAACTGAGATCCTCTTGGATTAGAATAAATTCCAAACCGTCCCTAAATAAGGACGGGCAAGTCTGTCAATGTTCTAATTTTTCCAACCTTAAGTTCAGTTCTCCACATCACTTGGCTAACTCATCAGCAAATTTCTGCTAATATACACATGTTTTTCATGCAATTTTGCCATATACACACATTTAAGCAAATCGTTTCCCCCTAACATGGCACATTTTAAAAGGTTTTCCCATGCTAACACGTGCATTTTGAAGGCACACCTCACCTCAGTATATGCACTTTGGAACACACTTTGGCTGGAGAACTGAATTGCAAAATTGGGGAGGTGTGAATGTTGAAGAATGGCTGTGTTTTGATTCACATATTGTTTTGGAAAGTGTGAATAATAATAATAATAATAATAATATAATTTAATTGCACTTATTTGTTGCTTTTCTTTTATAAAAGGCAACCCAAAGCAACTTACAAAATAGCACAAAGATTAAAACCAGCATGAAACAGAAATAAAAACCTAAAACCACATCCATACATATCAAAGGCAGGTCTAACCCATTCTGGACAGTGAAAGAGGGCACAAATAGCTAAACCCCTCAAAATTAAGGGCCAAAAGTCTGGAAAGCGTTTTCCATGCTGCCTAGAAGGAGATAGTGAAGGTACGTGGCTCCCTGGGGAAGGCATCCCACAAGTGGGGGGCCAGCACTGAAAAGGCCCATTCTCACGTCTCCCCTATCTGCATTTGCCTTGAAGGGGTCACACAGACAAGGGCCTCAGATGCCAAACTCAGGGTCCAGGCTAGTTCATGTGGGGAGAGGGCGTCCTTGAGGTACCAGAGTCCTGAGAGGGGGTCCTTGAGGTACCAGAGTCCTGAGCTAAGTAAGGCCTTATGGGTCAAAACCAACACTTTGAACTGAGCTGAGAAACCAACTGGCGGCCAGTGCAGCTGTGCCAGAATTGCTTTAACATGCTCAGACTGCCTTGCCCTGGCCAGCACTCTGGCCACAGAATTCTCCACCAGCTATAGTCTCTGAACTGTTTTCAAAGGCAGCCCTATGCCCAGTGCTCTCGAAGCGACTGGCATGAGTTTGGCCAAACTGTGGGAGGCAGTAGAGGATAGGGATGCCTGGTTCATGGGGTCACGGAGAGTCGGACACGACTACGACTGAACAACAACAACAGTGCCCAATGCATTGCAGTAACTGATCCTGGCCGTCACCACAGCATAGACAACTGAAGTTAGGCGACCCCTGTCCAAACAAGGGGCGCAGCTGGGCCACCAGTCAAAGTTAAGGCAATCTGTGCTACTGAGGTTACTTGAGCCTCAAGGGACAGGAGTGGACCCAGAAGTTGCCCCCAAACAACTAATTAGGAAGCTTTGCCTTGAAATGCAAATCCTTTCCCCATGCCTCACACTAAACAGCAGCCCAATTTCCTGCTTCTGTCGGGGCAGAAGGGAGTCCAAAGCGGATCATGGGAAATGGGAGGCAGAAATCCAAATGTGAGCAGCAGTTTGCCTTGGCAGTGGGGGTGAGAGGGCACTTGGAGACTGGGACGGCCATGACAGAGTTGCCTCCGTGCCAGACTGCTGACCTCACAGGCACCCGGCCTTGCCTCAGCTTTCGATGGGATGCCAAGAGATAAGCTTGGTTTGTTTGCTTGCAGAACAGGGAGATTGACTGCCTGGAATTCTGGAGAGGGGGAGAATGCCTGTCCTTCTGGAGGGTGACGAGGAAGCCTGCTGGAGATCTCTGTGTATGGCAGTATCCTGATATGACTCACGGCCCAGGCATCAGAGCTGAAGGCCTCAGCCCCCCGGCAGGGGAATGGATGGGTGCCCAGTAGGGTGCTTGCTTACAAGCTGCCAAACGGAGAGGAAAGAGATGTAGGAAGAGCCTGCAGGATCAGGCCACTGACCCATCTAGTCCAGCACCCTGTTCTCACAGTGGCCAACCAGATGCCTGTGGGAAACCCATAAGTAGGTTCCGAGCACAAGAGCCCTCTCCCCTCCTGTGGTTTCCAGTAGCATTTAGTGCCCCCGACTGTAGAGGTGTTCCGGGGTGCCGTTTGCACCCCGAAACGTCCGCAACACGAGCGGCGATATTGCGCATGCGCGACCAGCGCAGAACGCTTCTGTGCGTGCGGTGAAACCCGGAAGTAAACACTCCCAGGTTTGCTACGTTCGTAACGTGAAAAAACGCAACCCGCAGGCAGCTATTGTAACCCGAAGTATGACTGTATGGTGTGCTTTAAGTATGGTTTTTTTTTAATGCATTGTTTTAAAAGTTTGGTGTTTACTGCCCTTTGGGAGAAAAGGTGGGATAGAAATTTAATACCAACCCTAATACCCATCAGTCCCTGACAGTATGGCCGAAGGACAGTGAGTTGTAGCATGGGGAAATTGGGAAGGCTTATTTATTACTTGCTGGGGCGTTTCTGCAAATCTACTTCTTTGCTGCAGAGGGCAGCATCTTTCTTTTAATAGATTTGTTTTAAAAAGCTTCCAATGGCTTTATGTTCTCCCAAAGATTTCCACAGCACAGGCACATCGCACAAGACACAGCACAGCACAACTCGACACAATCTTCCCTGTATTCTTTTCAGTGCCTTCTTATTTAGACAAACCTACCCAGATGTCTAGAAAGTTGATGTGAGTTATAACCTGTCTTAGCATTTAAACTTGGGGTAGATGTTCAACTATTGTTGCATTTCCACCTTGCTTTTATTGTTTTATCTTTTCGTAAACCCCTCTTGGGGTTGGGGGTGGATGGGAACACACCACTTTTTTTTGTAGGTAGTGCCAAGATGGAGCTATCTTCAACTATCTGAAGGACTGTCACGTGGAGGATGAGGCCGGCTTGTTTTCTGCTACTCTGTGGGGAGGACCCAAAGGAGATCCTAGCTAAATAAACATCAGGAAGAACTTTCTGGTGGTAGAGCCATTTGACAGTAGAATGAACTCCTTCAGAAGGTGGTGGCAGGGGTGAAGGAAGGGGCGGCGGCAATGGCAGCGCAGTGCCCCGGGCAGCGCGATCCCGGTGGGGTTCCACCCGCCCCCGCAGGCTGCGCGCCCTGCCCCCAGAACACGCACCCCATCCCTGTGGGTGGCGTGCCCCGCCCCCAGAACACGTGCCCTGCCCCTTTGGGCGGTGCACCCCGCCCCTGGGACGCGTGCCAGCCCCGCACCCGCCTGTTCCCCGCCCCTGGTGCCGGAGCATGAAGCTCCGCCACTGGGTGGTGGACTCTCCTTCCTAGGAGGTTTTTAAGCAGAGGTTGGATGGCCATCTGCCAGCGATGCTTTAGCTGAGGTTCCTGAATTGCAGGGAGTTGGGCTAGACTAGAGTAAGGCTACCAGATTTTTTTCAATGAATCCGGTGACACTTTTCAACTTCCCACTAAATAGATGGATTTTGTCAGGGGACTGATTTGTAAATCCGGGGTCTGTCCCCGGGAAATGGGGACGTCTGGTAACCTTAGGCTAGAGGACCCTCTGGGTTCCTACCACCTCTGCAATTATATGATTCTAGGAAGTGCCGTAACTCTGTCGAAATGTTATCCTATTTATCCAAACAGAGTCTGCGCCTGTAAGCAGTCTGTTCATAGGTTGTGAGTGATGTCATATCATCAATCTGTTGATTAAAGGGTAATAATAAGAATAGTTTCCCCAGCCACTCTGGACGGCTTCCAACAAAATATTAAAAATACAATAAAACAGCAAATATTAAAAACTTCCCAAAACAGGGCTGCTTTCAGATGTCTTCTAAAAGTCAGATAGTTGTTTATTTCCTTGACATCTGATGGGAGGGCATTCCACAGGGCAGGCGCCACTACCGAGAAGGCCCTCTGCCTGGTTCCCTGTAACCTCACTTCTCGCAGTGAGGGAACCGCCAGAAGGCCCTCGGTGCTGGATCTCAGTGTCTGGGCTGAACGATGGGGGTGGAGACGCTCCTTCAGGTATACAGGACCGAGGCCGTTTAGGGCTTTAAAGGTCAGCACCAACACTTTGAATTGTGCTCAGAAACATACTGGGAGCCAATGCAGGTCTCTCAGGACTGGTGTTATGTGGTCCCGGCAGCCACTCCCAGTCACCAGTCTAGCTGCTGCATTCTGAATTAGTTGTAGTTTCCGGGTCACCTTCAAAGGTAGCCCCACGTAGAGTGTGCTGCAGTAGTCCAAGCAGGAGATAACCAGAGCATGCACCACTCTTGCAAGACAGTCTGCGGGCAGGTAGGGTCTCAGCCTGTGTACCAGATGGAGCTGGTAGACAGCCGCCCTGGACACAGAATTGACCTGCGCCTCCATGGACAGCTGTGAGTCCAAAATGACTCCCAGGCTGCGCACTGTATAAGTCTTAATTTAAGATCCATTGACACCTTGGGCAATGAGGCTAAAACATATTCCCACTGTCTGAGTAGTATTGAAAGTTCCAATTTTTTATTCCAATCATTACAGTCTGCATATTGAACTTATTTATTGTTAATAAATAGCTATAGAAAGTAATTGTTAGTTTTTCAGTTTTGAATCAGTTGTCCAATTGCTCCAATATCTCAGGTATCTTGGAAGTTGAGAGGGCTGATGGCCCAAATACACTTGTTAGGAGATGTTGCAATTGAAGATATTGCCATTGGGCCGCATCTGATAGATGATATTTTGTCTTAAAACAACAAAAGTATAATATTCATCTTCCAAAGTTGGTCCAACGTCAGTACACATGTTTCCACCCAACTTTTCCACATTACCATCTTTTTTTTGCAATTCTTAGTATGGGGTTCCCCCACAAAGTAAGGTTAGCATGTGAAAATGGATCAAATTTGTTTTTAATTGTTGAACCTAACGGGCCCCATCTGGCAAAATGGGTCATTTGTTACAAAACACACCTGTTGCTTCACCTCAGCCCTCTGCATTCATTTACTGCACCTTCCCAACCCCACCCTTCCTACAAGCATAAAATGAACAGGAATCCTTTAGATCTCTTACCGGCTCTTGGACCTCCTCGATGATGGGCCTGCCAAAGGCAGAACAAGGTATAAGTCAGTACTGGGAATACCTTCCTTGGGCCTTCCCAGTGAAGGCAACATTTGTATGGAGGGAACTCTGTGACGGAGGCAGGTGAATTGTGGCCTTCCACGCACGGACAGGCTAAGGAGTTATCTGACTCCAGAACTCTGGCATTTGGACCAGGAATGTGCATTTTGCAATGAACAACACACCTGTGGGTTGATACCTGTCTTGGGGGTGGGGGTGGGGCACTCAGAAATGAAGCGGCCAATCTGGATGGGAAGAACATTCTAGATCAGGACCCTGAGGCTTCCCCTCCTGCTTCAGAAATAAAACAACCAACTAAAGCCGGCTTCTTCCTCTTCTTTTAAAGTGTGTTTATCAAACAGTTTGGCCCACACAGTGGCGTAGGAAGGGCGGGGTGTAGGGGGCGCTGTGCCCCAGGTTCCAGGGGAGGGGGGTGACACTCCCCGGCCCCTCCCCCGCCGCCAGGCACCCCGTCCGGATGAGGCAGCCCCACGAGCCGCTGCTCACTCGCCGGCTTGCTGCGGGAGCAGCAGCGCCAGCCCGGATGCATCTGGCCGGCACTGTTGCTCCCACCGCTCGCTCGCCGATCGCAGCAGCGCTGGCTGGATCCACTATGCATGTCCAGAAATTCCAGGCATGCGCAGTGCATCCGACGCACCGTGACGCCCTGCCCCCAGAGGGGTGCCTCCACACTGCCGCCCCGGGCGGCGTAGATGCTTCCTACGCCGCTGGGCCCACAACTCTAAGTTGGGTCTGTGACAAAGACATGACCCAGGTAGAGATGATCAAATACAAGCAACTCCATTTACACGGGGGTTACACCAGTGAATTGGGGAGTCATTTGTATCAGCTCAGCTTTGCTGGTCCACAGAGCCGCATGAGCAGGAGGGACAGCATGGCTTGCCCAGCTGATGTGCAGGGAAGCAGCCGTGGCTGCGCTTCCTCGCATGCCAGCTGTTAGGTGGGAAGGCCTGCTGCTTGCGAGGAGACCCCTCCCCAGGGCCTGAAGAGGATGCCCTCTTTGGGCTCTGGGGAGGGTCACTTCGTGAGCCAGGAGGACTCCCCATTTCCGGGATCCACTTCTGGTTTCCTTGTACCACACATGTGCAAATAGAGTGCACGCCAATGGGGAGCAGCCTATATGTCATTTTTTGTTTCTGTCACTTTCTCATTTCCCTGCCTTTCCACACCAGTTTGCATTTTAAAAAAGGTCCTCATCAAAATGCATCAACATTTTAGTGTAAATTTATCCTAATTTTTGCAAAGCCATTTTCACTGATATAATGCATTTTTGTATGTCATTTTACTAATCTATGCACTTTCCTGGTATGCCCCACAGGGGACCTTAAGGTCCACAAATAACAATAGCTTAAGGGTCCCGGGCCCAAAAGAAGCCAGATTATCCTCCACAAGGGCCAGGGCTTTTTCAGTGTTGGCTCCGACCTGGTGGAATACTCTGTCCCATGAGACTAGGGCCCTGCGGGACCTGACCTCCTTCCGCAGGGCCTGTAAGACAGAGTTATTCTGCCTGGCCTTCAATCTAGCCTGATCCCCTATTCCTTTTCCCCTTCCCTTTTTTTCTGGGTCCCCACATTAAAATTCCTCCCTGGTCTCCCTACTGGCCTAGCAAGACTAACTTGGCCAGTTAGCCCTGGTGATCCCAGTGATGTTTGTTTTTTATGCTGTTTTAAGCTGTTTTTAAAGTTGTTTTAATCATTGTCTTATATCTGTTGTTAGCCACCCTGAGCCCGGTTTCTGGATTGGGAAGGGCGGGGTATAAATAAAAATTTATTAATAATATTATTATTAAATTCTCATTTTGCCCCTGCATATGCATTTTTGTACACATTACTGGGCTGGAGAATTGGACTTCAAAATCTGAAGAACGTGCAGGTTTTGAAGGATGGGCTCTGCTTTGGTTCTCAGATTCTTTGTGTGATGTGAGTGAGTTTGCCTTTAAATGGAGATGGATTGGACCCCCCCCCCATCCCTTCCTAGACCCAAGTCCTGCGCAAGTCATTGGGAAGTAGCTGCCCTCCTGTCAATTCAGCGGCCCACCCTACCTGGGACGCTTCTCTGGGAGAATCTCCATCACAGCATCGTGGGGTGGCAACTCATCTGGATTTATCTGCAAGACAGAAGGCAGTCACTAGACAAAACCGTCAGGGAAAGGCTGCTGTCACCCACACACCCCTGACCCTCATTACTCAGAACACAGTGGCAGCTGTCAGTGTGGTGCTGTGGCAGTGGCCCAAAGCGCCATCAAAATGTGATAACGTGAACCCCTATAAATCGATGACATATCATCAAATATCATTGGTTAAATTGAAATCCTTTGTCTGAAATGTTATAAATACCCCTGCCCAGACCTTTGGGCGGGGTTGCAGATTTGCGAAACGATTCGACTGCAACCCTTATTGCTTTGCAATAAAGAAACCAAAATGGACTCCAAGCTCCTCTAGTCTCTGAGTTTTATTGGAGTAGCTCAGAAGAAGGGCATTTCGCCCAATGCAACAGTGCCTTGCTACATTCCCCAGCAGTTGTGCTTTGTTTGTTTGTTTGTATCTGTATACCTCTATATCATTTTTTTAAAAAGTCAAACTGCTTTACAGCAACAAAAACATACAGTAAAAGTATAAAAAGCCATATAGAAAGTATCAGTTAACCATGGCAGAAAGTCCTAGTCTTAATTGCCTGTGCCGGCCTGTTTTCAGTAAGCATGTAAAAGTTGGCACAGAAGGCACCTGTTGAATCTCTAGTGCAGGGGTCAGTAACCTTTTTCAGCTGTGGGCCAGTCCACCGTCCCTCAGACCATGTGGTGGACCGGACTATATATATATGTATGGGGGGGGGGATGAACGAATTCCTATGCCCCACAAATAACCCAGAGATGCATTTTAAATAAAAGCACACATTCTACTCATGTAAAAACACCAGGCAGGCCCCACAAATAACCCAGAGATGCATTTTAAATAAAAGCACACATTCTACTCATGTAAAAACACCAGGCAGGCCCCACAAATAACCCAGAGATGCATTTTAAATAAAAGCACACATTCTACTCATGTAAAAACACCAGGCAGGCCCCACAAATAACCCAGAGATGCATTTTAAATAAAAGCACACATTCTACTCATGTAAAAACACCAGGCAGGCCCCACAAATAACCCAGAGATGCATTTTAAATAAAAGCACACATTCTACTCATGTAAAAACACCAGGCAGGCCCCACAAATAACCCAGAGATGCATTTTAAATAAAAGGACACATTCTACTCATGTAAAAACACCAGGCAGGCCCCACAAATAACCCAGAGATGCATTTTAAATAAAAGACACATTCTACTCATGTAAAAACACCAGGCAGGCCCCACAAATAACCCAGAGATGCATTTTAAATAAAAGCACACATTCTACTCATGTAAAAACACCAGGCAGGCCCCACAAATAACCCAGAGATGCATTTTAAATAAAAGCACACATTCTACTCATGTAAAAACACCAGGCAGGCCCCACAAATAACCCAGAGATGCATTTTAAATAAAAGCACATTTTCTACTCATGTAAAAACACGCTGATTCCCGGACCGTCCGCAGGCTGGATTGAGAAGGCGACTGGGCCGCATCCGTCCCCCGGGCCTTAGGTTGCCTACCCCTGCTCTAGTGGCAGAGAGTTCCACAGGACCGGGCCAATGACACTAAAGGCTCTATTGCTCATCGTTGTCAAACAAGCCTCACGACGCTCCTGCAAGTGATCTGAGTGATGAAGCTGAGGGTATAAGGGTTTAGACAGTCCCTGAGGTATCCTGGACCTAAGTTGTAAAGGGCTTTGTAAATTAATACAAGGACCCTGAACCTGGCTAGGCTGCAGGTGGCTGGCAGTTTTGCAGCACTTTGATATGGTTGTGTGCTGATGGCAGTTGGCAGATGGCTGCCAGTGCGTTACTAGAATCATAGAATCCTAGAGTTGGAAGAGACCCCAAGGGCCATCCAGTCCAACCCCCTGCCAAGCAGGAAACACCATCAAAGCATTCCTGACAGATGGCTGTCAAGCCTCCGCTTAAAGACCTCCAAAGAAGGAGACTCCACCACACTCCTTGGCAGCAAATTCCACTGTCCAACAGCTCTCACTGTCAGGAAGTTCTTCCTAATGTTTAGGTGGAATCTTCTTTCTTGTAGTTTGAATCCATTGCTCCGTGTCCGCTTCTCTGGAGCAGCAGAAAACAACCTTTCTCCCTCCTCTATATGACATCCTTTTATATATTTGAACATGGCTATCATATCACCCCTTAACCTTCTCTTCTCCAGGCTAAACATACCCAGCTCCCTAAGGGAATCTCAGGGAATTGTTGAGCTTTCCTCCCACTTTTCCTCCGAGGAACTTGAGGCAGCTTATATGGTTCTTTCCCCTCCCTCCTGTTCCCTCAACAGCCACTTGATTATTTAGGTCCTTTGGAACTCCCTGCCTATTGATGCCAAGCAGGCGCCTTTGCTGTGCTCGTTTTGGTACCTGCTAAAAACATCCTTGTTTAGACAAGTCCATCCAGATGCTGAGAAAGTTGATGTGAATGAATTTTAATCTGTTTTAATATTTAACTTTTCCATGTTTTAAAGTATTGTGACAATTTTTTCTTGTTTTTGCTTTTTGTAAACTGTTTCGGTGGTGTTTTTTTTTTTTTTAAAAAAACCCATCAAATAGTATATAAATATTATTAAATAAACAAACCAACAATCCTCAGTGCCATGCTAAATTAAACCAAATCCCCTTTGCTGTTACTTCTGGGCGTCTCAAGGAAGGGGAGGGGGGCATGTAACACTAATTCACACTAAACAAATGTGAAGGTAGACAACAACAGACTTGCAGGGTAGGACAGGCTCTCACTATATATGACAAATCAGAGGGAAGCCCCTACAGAGCTCAGCGGGATTTCCTCCCATGGAAGTACATAGGATTGCAGCAGAAATGGTTTGTCCAGCCCCAGCCGCAAGTACCCCAAAGTCAAAGAAAGACTGTAAGGATTCTCCTTCTTCCTCCTGCAGCCCCAGATACTCACTGTTGCAGAGAAGGGGCGGTAATACAGTGCCATCTGCGTGCTTTCACACCATCCCATGGGGGGACAGAAATAAAAAGATCCCCTGGCAGAGATCAGATTAATAAACCTCTCCACTGGTTGCCAGGCGCCTGTCACTCCAAACAGCAACCTCCAGAGGCACTGCACAAACTCCGGAACCGCAAAGCAAACAGGTGTGCTCACCTGTCCTCCGGAAGAGGCTCCAAAGGGCTTTGCGTCACATCTGCCGGCTCCATCGCCGACAGATTCAAGTGCTAATGGTCCCATTAGCCAGCTGGACCCTAAACTTACAGAGGTTCCCTGCTGCATGAGGGCAAGCCACAACTCTCCTGCGGGCAGGGCAGGTGTTGGCACCTGATTGCAGAGGTGAGCTGCTGCCCAGCTCACTCCGGGAGCTGCCGTTGCTACAACACAGCTCCTCGTAGCAACCAGGGTGTCAAATCTCCTTTGCCACACATAGGGACGCAAATGCAGCACCTGTTGAATGTTGGTTTTTTCTTTTTTTCTTTTTTGGACAGTTGTTAAAGGTGCAGGTGCCCTGGCAGAAAGCAGAAAGGACTACCAAAGTTGGACTACAACACCTGGAGGGCCCCGGGTCATCTGCACCAGGTGAAAGTGTGGGATGTAAACACAGAGCAGTCAAAACACAACATTGCTAGAGTGGACATGAAGGTGTCTCAGTCCTCCAGCCTTAACTTCCTGTTTACCTGGACTGAGACAACTTCCTCCATCTAACTCGAGATGGGTGTGGCTTTATCTAGGCAGGTTTACACAAAACCACAGGAAGCAGACCCCTTCTTCCTCTTTTTGCATCGTCTTCCGAACAAGCTACATCTTAGGACAAGATGTTTGAGAGCACAAAGAGGCTTTCCTCCCTTATGGAGTTAGCTTCTACATGTAAATACATTTATCTAAGCCTGCCTGCCTTTCTGAGACTGTATTCTAAATCAGGATGCCTGTAAGTAAACTCTTTTATATCTTATAAACAGTACTGTGTTGTGTCTTTACTTTTAAGAGGGAAGAAGGGGAATATACCAGGAATATATATTTCTTATAGAGGCTTTAGCAAGCCTATGCAACCGTTTTCTGCTGTGTTTTAAAAGGGAATGTAACTCTGCTAAGTTTGGAGCTTGTTAATTCAAGCTGGGATGAGATATATGAAGTAATATATCATCATCCACACTCCTAAACATTCCCACAGAAAGGATTGAGATGGACTGCAGGAAGGATGAACACACATATGAACACTTGTAAATCAGCAGCCCCTGGTCCCCTGGCCAATGGATGGGGACCTTTGCAGCGATGCTCTTTCTGGGAAGCAGGGGTGCCAACGGAGGTCACTTCTACACCATAAATTGAAAAGTGGACATCTAATGAAGCTGAATTTTGGAAGATTTGGGACAGATAAAATGAAGGACTTCTTTATGCAGCACATGGTTAATCGATGGAACTCCTTGCCACAGGAGGCTACCAGCTTGAGTGGCTTTAAAGGACGATCAGACACATTTGTGAAGGAGGAGAGGGCTGGTGGTGGCTCTGCTCTTCTTCCACAGTGGGAGGCAGCAATGCTTCCAGATACCAGTACAATGGTACCTCGGGTTAAGAACTTAATTCGTTCTGGAGGTCTATTCTTAACCTGAAACTGTTCTTAACCTGAAGCACCACTTTAGCTAATGGGACCTCCCACTGCCGCTGTGCCGCCAGAGCACGATTTCTGTTCTTATCCTGAAGCAAAGTTCTTAACCTGAAGCATTATTTCTGGGTTAGCGGAGTCTGTAACCTGAAGCATCCGTAACCTGAAGCGTCTGTAACCTGAGGTACCACCGTAGCTGGAAAGCGCAGGAGGGAAGAGTTGCTCTTGGGTTCAAATCCTGCTTGCAGGTTTCCTTTGGGGGCATCTGCTTGGCCAGGATGCTGGACTGGATGGGCCCCCTTTGGCCTGATCCAGCAGACCCTTCTTATGTTCTTAAGTGCTTCTGGACAATTTTGAATAGTCATCTCTCTCCCCCCACCCCCACCAAGCATCCCTTCACAGAGCTACAATTCCCAGACTTAGAATCATAGAAACCTAGAGTTGGAAGAGACCACAAGGGCCATCCAGTCCAACCCCCTGCCAAGCAGGAAACACCATCAAAGCATTCCTGACAGATGGCTGTCAAGCCTCCGCTTAAAGACCTCCAAAGAAGGAGACTCCACCACACTCCTTGGCAGCAAATTCCACTGTCGAACAGCTCTTACTGTCAGGAAGTTCTTCCTAATGTTTAGGTGGAATCTTCTTTCTTGTAGTTTGAATCCATTGCCCCGTGTCCGCTTCTCTGGAGCAGCAGAAAACAACCTTTCACCCTCCTCTATATGACATCCTTTTATATTTGAACATGGCTATCATATCACCCCTTAACCTTCTCTTCTCCAGGCTAAACATACCCAGCTCCCTAAGCCGTTCCTCATAAGGCATCGTTTCCAGGCCTTTGACCATTTTGGTTGCCCTCCTCTGGACACCTTCCCTTGGAAGAAGGATTGACAGTTAAAGCACTCCGGTGGTACAGCAGGGCTTTGAATGTGTGGTGGGGGCTGTGGCCCCTGACTGGCCTGGCCTCCATGGGTAGCAGAGCCCTACCCGCACCAGCCAGAGCCCAACCTTAACTCTTTGTCCTTCTCTCTGACTCGGCGCCAGGCTCCTTTAGAGATGACAGAGAGAGGTATCAGTCCCTCGCTCCCTGCTGCTCAGATACCTTCCTGCCTCAGCACCTTTCTCTGCCATGCACTCCGCTTCTCATGTTTCAAAGGCTCAATTAGGTTCTGAGGCCTCTCAGCTTTTAAACGTCTCCCTCCGTGACCTTCCTGGGAACGCCTCAGATCTCCTTAGGCATCAGCTTGGTCTGTTTTGCTGCATCGCTCCTGGAACTGTCTATGGGGGAGAGATTTGGCACGGTTTGCATCATCCGCTGTGTCTTCCTTCAGCAGCCCAAATGACCTTGTGCTGGCGATCCGCTGCTTTCATTTCCCCAGTAAAGTTGCATGCGTCTACGTTGGGTGCTTGGCCAAACTGCGGGAGGCAGTGAGTTTGGCCAAACTGCGGGAGGCAGTGGAGGATAGGAGTGCCTGGCGTGCTCTGGTCCATGGGGTCACGAAGAGTCGGACACGACTGAACGACTGAACAACAACAACAACGCTGGGAGCTGTCTTCCACTGAATAAGGCCATTTGTCCGTCTAGCTCAGTACTGGCCACTGACAGGCAGCGCAGCAAAGGCTCTCTGGGGTTTCAGTCTTGCAGGGGTCTCTCGTTTTTTATTTATTTGTGAGGTAAGCTAGGCTGAGAGGCATCGGCTCGCCCAAAGTCACACCCAGTGCGCTTTATGACTGAGATGGACAGCTGAGCCGGACCTAGGTCTGGTCATGCAGCCCCCCAGAAATCCCAAGAGGGCTGGAGCCTCTCTCCGATTGGCTACCAGCCAGAGGGGGGGTGGAACCAGCACTTTCCTGCCACATGCTTTCGACCCAACCAGTTATATTTCCTCTGCTATCTATTTTATTCCTCCACAGAGCTCGAGGTGGCATACGTGGTTCTCCCACCTCCTCACTGAATCCCCACAACAATCCTGTGAGGTAGGCCTGGCTGAAGGGCAAGAGGGACTGGCCCCCGAGGTCACAGCCAGTGAGCTTCCTGGTGGAGCGGGGACTTGAACCCTGGTCTCTCTCAGCTCACAGTCCATCACTCTGTCCACGACACCACCCCTGGCTCTCTGCTGGATTTAATAGGTCAAGTGGGACCAATTAAGGTCAAGGGGGAACACTGCTGGGTGTAGAATTGCAAGCCCCTTGTCCAGACTCTCAGACACAGGGCAACTCCGTCATCCTGTCAGCTGGGGACCTGCTCCTTCACCCTGTTTGCATCTTGTAAGATTTCACAGAAATGTGCTTTAGTCTCACAAAGTACAGGAAGAGTACTTCACGTAGACAACAGGCCAGTGGTGGTGCTGTGGTTAGGGTGTCGGACTAGGCCCTGGGAGACCAGAGTTCGAATCCCCGCCCTCTCAGCCATTAAGCTCTTTGGGTGTGATATCGGGGGCCCGTCACTTGCTCTCATCCTAACCTACCTAGTGGGTCTACTGTGAGGGTACAATTAGGAGGAGAACCACGTACGGCAGCCCAAGTTCCTTGGAGGGAAAAGTGAGACATAAATGTAATATATAAATAATCAGTAAGTACGTTAAGACTGCAACTTACATACATTTAACCTGCTCATATTCGATTTTACATGCTTGGCAAAATAATTTATAAAAGGGTGGGGCAGAAAGACTTTGGCGATCCCACCTGTCATTGAACCCAATGTGTTTTAACTACCGTATACAACTGCAATTTTGGCTTTAGGTATGATCCCTGGAACGTAACCCCTGTGTGAGTTGTGGGCTTACTGTAATAAGTCAGTAAATATTGACAAGCCAAAGTTATCATAATTTTCTAGAGGAGTAACTCAAAAAACACTCACAAAAAAGAAGCAGCAGCAAATCTGTATCTTTGTTAAGGATATGCTTCACCTCAGCCAAACAGACAAGTGTGGATGTGGCTATAGATGCTTAATGCTTAAAACCCTAAAGAATTAGCATCATTAGCGATCAGTGACAAAGCAAGAGAGTGGCTTCCTCTTTGAGCCTTGTATGGCCCTTGGAGCAGGGAACTGCCCGTCTATACTTCCATCGCTGGAATTGGCACTGCTACACGATATCCTTTCTGCAGCGCCTGCACTTTGGAACTCCATGCCGATTGATATCAAGCAGGTTGCCTTTGCTGTGCTCTTTTTTCCGCTCACTTAAAAACAGATGTATGGAATGTGGAGGTAGCTTTAATCTGTTTCGTATTTTAACTTTTGTATGTTGTAACGTACTGTTGTAATTTTTTAACTGATTTTCTTGTTTTTGTCTTTTTGTAAGCTGCTTTGCTTTTTTTTTTTTACAACCAAGCTGTGTATAAATCTTACTAAATAATAAAATAAAATAGAATATATTGATGGTGCTGTGAAAACAGAGAGCAGCATTGATTCCGTGAGAGGTGGCCTGGCCAAACAGCACTGTAGATAGTCAAGGGGACACATCCCTCAAGAGGGAACCATGCTTTTGATCATGAAATCAGACAACACGGTGGTTTGAGCCACACTCACCTCTCTTAGGTCAATCAAGGAGCTCTTGTGTTCAGGAGCAATGAAGGATTCCTGGAAAACACAATATAGTTTCCCCTATTATTTTCCTCCAAGGACAATCCTCACAGAAGAAAATGGTTATGAAATAAAATCCACTGAACATGGTGTGGATATGAAGAATGCAGGACTGGAGCATCTGGGTTCTGAACAGATATTGCTTCTGGTTCTCCAAGAACGCCTTGCACCACAAAGATATCAAGAGCTACTCATGCAGGTTTAGAGACACTCGCTTTTATTTCATGGGATTTGCAAATGCAGTAAACAAAAACAAGCAAGCAAAACATCAAGTTAAAAAAATAAGAATAAAAACCGTCAAAAGAGGAATACAAAACGGCAGAATACAAATCATAATGATGATAGAAAGCTTTTAAAAAAGAATGAGTAGCATAAAATATATTCCATGGTGGGGTACAAGGTTCACATTTATACGTAACTTATGAAATAATCACAGATGTTGCCAAATGAACTCATTTAGTAGGAATATGCTAACTGTGAGAGTGTTTGGTCATATCAATCACAAATCGCTCCAAGCAGAAGCTGGAGGGGTCCACCTCATCCCTGGCAACACGTGGCTTATAAGTCAGTTTTTTGGAAATGGTAATCAGCAGGATTTCCTAAAAACCCTCAATCCGGAGAGTAACAGGATGCGTCCTTCCTTCCTCCAGAGATCCCTAGATGAGCGGCAACCAGCAAGTACGGAATGAATTGTTGAGGACACGGGGCAATGGACACGGGGCAATGGATTCAAACTACAAGAAAGAAGATTCCACCTAAACATTAGGAAGAACTTCCTGACAGTAAGAGCTGTTCGACAGTGGAATTTGCTGCCAAGGAGTGTGGTGGAGTCTCCTTCTTTGGAGGTCTTTAAGCGGAGGCTTGACAGCCATCTGTCAGGAATGCTTTGATGGTGTTTCCTGCTTGGCAGGGGGTTGGACTGGATGGCCCTTGTGGTCTCTTCCAACTCTATGATTCTATGATTCTAGGAGTAAGGCCATCTTCAGCTCCATTCAAGATGGATGAGAGACACAATTTAGCATCCAATGTGATCTGTTTGCCAACAATAATGTCAATCTCCATGGCAGAGAACTTTTGCTTCCAGAACCTCTGAGCTTGCTTATATCCCCACCACATATGTGGATAAGTTCCTTGCACACTCATTTTAAAAAAATAAAATAAAATAATGATTTCTATCCAAAGCAGCACTAAGTCACTCATTCTGGTAGTGCAATGGGTCCCCTTCCTCCCCACCCCTCCTGCAGGCCCTCTAAATCTGTTCTGGGGTTTCCCTGCAACCTGTCTGAGCAAACAGGGGAAGGCACAGAGGGCACAGGGTGGGGTGGGGTGGGGTGGGGTGGGGTGGGGGTAGGAAAGGGGGAAATGTTCCATTGCACTAGCAGAAGGAGTGCATTGGACAGCACCCAATATTCCCATGCAGCTTTTCATGGGAGAAATTTGAATTTTGAAATAGAACAACCCAGAAGAATAAAGCCATTCACAACAAACACCTGCCTTGAATCAGCAAATGGAGACAAAGACTACGCAAGGTGCTGCAACCTGAATCACGACCCCCGTAGGGTTTAGATGTGTGACACCTGTGTGGCATATACAGGGCGGCCATTTGACCTTGGCCTTCCACCTTCATGATTTAACATTACAAGCTAGATATGTACGCCTCAGCGGAGGTCTCCTTGGGAGACGAGTGGTTCAACAGGTGTTTTAACACCAAAGAGGTAGGGCCCACAGTGGCTCCCCCCTAATTTGGGAACTGCTGAGACAGACACCACACAGGATCACATTTCCCTTCCTACAGGAGAAGCAAATGTTGGTACTTACCATGCTAAGTTCCTTCTCTGTAGGGAGAAATACGATCCGGCCCTCCCAGGTATACTGCTGCGTACATGGGAAAGGTCATCAGAGCATGGAGGGTTGCCCAGGGAGCCAGACATGCCCCCCACAATGTTCAGGGGCCTCCTATCTCCCTGTCCCTCTTGCTCTTTAGCACATACCGGGGGCACCCCCTTTTCCTCTTCACTTGTCCTATCTACACAGCAAGCTTGGGATGGGAGTCCAGGGAACAGAGAGGCATGCCTCACTGGGACTGCTGAATTTCATGCTCCCAACAATTTGGTTTCCTTCTTTTTTAGTCTGTTAGTTGTTTATTCCTGACTGTACAGTTACCTGCTTAAGCACAAATTGAACTGGAGATAAAGGGGTTGTCCCTGCCCCAGGTATACTCCAAAAACCCCCACAAACAAACAAACCAGTGACTTTCTGCCAGTGGCGAGTTGGGCAGTGACAACCCACACAGGATCATCCTTCTCCCTACAGAGAAGAAACTTATCACAGTAAATACCAACGTTCACCACCACCAGAGCCATCTTGTCATAGAGGCTGGGTGGCGCGGTGCACCAGGGCGCCAGGCCCCCCAGGGGCACCCCCGCGAGCCCGCCGGCATACCGGGCGCCCCCTCCCCAACCCGCCCCCACGGGCGGGCAGCGGGCGCTCGCGCCGGCGGGCGAGCTGCAAGCCGGCTGGCCTCCGGAGCCCCAGCTGGAGCGCTGGGAAGGGCGCGCAAAGCCCCGCGCCGCTCCAGCGCCACGCCCCTCATCCCCCGCTCGCCCACCTCCCTCCCGCGCTGGCCGCCCCTCGGGGGATGAGGGGCGTGGCGCTGGAGCGGCGCGGGGCTTTGCGCGCCCTTCCCAGTGCTCCAGCTGGGGCTCCGGAGGGCGGCGGCTTGCAGCGCCACGCCCCTCATCCCCCGCTCGCCCACCCCCCCTCCCGAGGGGCGGCCAGCGGGGAGGGAGGTGGGCGAGAGGCGGCCCACCGGGGGCGCCGAGGGATTGTCGCGCCAGGGCGACCGATCCCCTTAAGACGCCGCTGACCACCACCCCGGTACACACGCAAAAATATTTGGTTGTATCCAATGTGCCACTAGGTTAAAGTCACTGCAGTTGGCTCTCCTCCTCCTTCAGTGGCCTTTCATCCTGCTCTTCCACAGCAGGCTCCCAGGGAGCGGGTGGAGAAATCACTCAGAAGCAGATCCTCAGCTCCAGCCAGTTCACTTTTCTCCAAGTCGTCATCCTTCCCCCTTGCCTTCAGGCTACTGGCTGCATTTCTTCGCAGTCCCAGCCCTTCAGCTGCCCAGCCAACACCTGGATCTCTTCAGCCATCCCTTCTATCTGGTTGCCTTACAGTGTCGGGATTCGGTGCTGGAGCTCCTCGTGCGTGAGCGTGAATGACCCACGCACGAGGTACCAGTTTGCAGGGGAAAAGGCGGCTAGCGTTCCACGTGCTTAAGAGCACGGGCGCCAGCCCAGTCTCACTGTCTGAAGGTTGAGTAGGACGGAATATGACTCCTGAAGGTACGCGAGTAAACGGTTGCCTCGGAACTAGATAGATGCCTCAAAACTAATGAATTGCCTTCCCATGAGTAAAGACTGATTGTAACCTCCTGTACTATTGCTTATTTATTAAAGGAAATTAAACCAAAGATGTTACACAAGCAGAAAAAGAAATTTATACTGTTTCCCCAAATAAATGACAAACACCGAAATTCTTTTAGTGGCTTTGGCAAAACCTGCATAGGCTCGTTCTCTGGCCCTAAGCTAAGTTTCCCTAAGCTCTCAGTCCCTGCGCGCCAAATCTTCCGCAAGAACTAAACTAAATAAAGCTATACCGAAAGATCTTCCGCAAGTCTAACCCTAAGATAAATCTAAGAGCCTGACTAGAACTCACCGAAGGATCTTCCGCGAACTAAAACCTTAACTAAAGAAAAAACCCATCCAACCCAGCCAGCCCGCTCCCGAAAAACCCTTAACTAACTGAACTAAGGTAGAACGTAAAAGAACTGAACGTGCCTAAGCAGGGAGCCTCAGCCTTTTATTAGGAGCAGGTATGACATCACCAATAATAATTCAGCCAATAAAACCACTGTTGCTGCCCTCCAAAAAGGCGGGAAGCAGAATAACCGTTCATTAATAACTTTAAAACATGACTGGAACTACAAGTGAAAGGCGGAGTGATCTAAGAGGCAAGAAGCCTTTTCATTCTTACTTTCACTTTTAGTTTTAGGTGTAAGAATACGAAAAGTAGTTCCAACAAACCATTAAAATAACCAAATAACCACGGATCCTAACGGATCCACGAAGTGTATTCCGACATTACAGCTGGCCTCCTGGATCACTTTAGTCCCCGTCTTAGCATCTCATCAGTCAGGCGGGGCTCTGACTTTTTTCTCCGAGGAGGCTTCTCCCACGTTCAGCTTGCCGCTGCTCCATTTTATCGAACCACTGGCTCCGTCTGCTGTTGCTCCAGTTTGTCAAGCAGTTGATCCGACTGGCCTTGCCGCTTCACTTGTTCCTGGCTTTGATGCTGGAGCATCATCCTGAACTGCTTCAGAGGTATACCTGTTCCTCCCTTTACCTTGACTCAGGCACACAGGTCCTCCTCCAGGGGAAAAAAAAATGAATCCCACTTCTAACACCAGTGTTGCATGCCACCACAATCTCTGAGTGAAGTGAGATTCCTGGTCTTCCAGGCATTTACCTGGAGTTCAGTTTCCTTGGAATGAGGGGCAGCAGAGACTATGTCTTTGAGATGTATGGTTTATTTACATATATAGACAACCTGAGCCTACGATGGAGGGGCTCCCAGCATTAACTCCACAAGAAGGTCTTGCTTCTCCCATAGCCACAGCCTTGGATTCAAGCCCGCATCTCCCACTCAGGCTTCTGCCTTTTCCTCCTCACCAACAGCCAGGTGAGGGAAGGGTGAAGATGATAAATTCCTTATTAATGACTACAAGAAAGTTAAAAGCATTGCATTTCCTGCCAGCCTGAGGTTTATTTAGATTCTAAATATATATATTCCCACAGCTTCCTTTCCCCTTTAGTAATTTTTAATGTCATTCATATGCTAGCAAAGAGAAATCTCCCTCTTCTCCTCTCTCTCATTCATCATATATATATATATATATATATATATATATATATATATATATATATATTTGTTCAGTGTTTTCTCCTGCACACTTATTTATTTATTTCACAAATTGCTTGGCGAGTCTTTGATGGCGGTGATGAGGTTCAGATGTTGGAATCTATTAATCTTGCCATGCCTGCGGAGAAACTGTTTTACATGATCTCGCGGGGCCCAGCTGCAAACCCCCCACCGCCACCAAAAAACACCAGAGACTACCTGCTGCACTTCAAGGGGTAAATGCAGACAATGGGATTCAGGGGCAGGTTTGCCCTTTTAACGTGCCCAAATTTTCTATTCCAGGCAGGGTGAAAAGGAGGCACCTGTGTGCGGGAAGAGCCTTGGTAGAAAGCACAGAACCATAGAGTTGTAGAGTTGGAAGGGACCCGAGGGTCATCTAGTCCAACCCCCCTGCGATGCAGGAATCTCAACTCAAGCATCCCTGACAGATGGCCATCCAACCTCTGCTTAAAAACCTCGCAGGAAAGAGAGTCTACCACCTTCTGAGGGAGTTAGCTCCATTGTTGAATGGCTCTCACTTTCAGAAAGTTTTTCCTGTTGTTTAGTCACAATCTCCGTTCTTGTAACTTGAATCTGGTGGCTTCTGTTTCAGTGCATATCTGAAGAAGTGTGCAAGCACACGAAAGCTCATACCAAGAACAAACTTAGTTGGTGTCTAAGGTGCTACTGGAAGGAATTTTTATTTTATTTTGTATTTTGTTTTGAATCCATTGGTTTGGGTCCTTCCCTCGGGAGCAGCAGAAACCAAGCTTGCTCCATCTTCCATGTGACACTACAGATAACTACAATACATATATAAGAGAACTACAACATCTTGTAATCAATTTTAGGCACTTATCAACATCTGTTTTCATGAAAATTTGGGAATAGCCTATACGTTTAAATGACAGAAAAAATTTAAAAAATGTTAACCAATAACCCCCCAAAAAACAACAAAATAAAAATGAAAAAAAGAATAAAAACAATGACTCCCCATCATTTGTATATCGTTTCCCTCTACGTTTTAACATTTCTTACTTTTCCTCACCATACAATACCACCATCTAGCAAATGCATCAATCTGTCATATAATTTTATCCTTTTTTGTGATTGTGTTTGCATTGTATGATTTGCATTTTCTTTGTTGTATATTTGTGTGTGAATGTATTCTTTTAAAATATTTTGAAATAAAGATTATTTTATTCAAAAAAAAACTTTAAAATGTTAAAAAGTAGGAACTTTTCACATGGATATTTACCAAGCAAGACCTAAATATTTACAAGTAACCAAAATATATTTCAAATTACCTAATCATACCACAAATTTTTGACACCCCTCAAATCAGGATTTTTAAACATGGAAAATTCAACACGCCCTTGACAGCCCTTTAGATGCAACAGCTGTCAACTTCCATAACTCCCATAACTTCCCCTGGTTTTTTTTTTTAAGGCCCACAGCTACTGGCTGCATTTCTTTGCAGGCCCTCAACAGATGGGTTTTATGGAGGCTTGAGCCAGGATTCCCAGGAACCATGCTCAGGACGTAAAACTTATAACGTAAAAATTACATAACTACAAACGTAACAAAAGCAGTGATAAACAATAAACAAAACATCAAAAAGCACACAATGAAATTGAACAATTTCCACATAAATAATAATAAAAGCTCATATATATATATATATATATATATATATATATATGTATATTTTGTTGTAAGAATTTAAGGTCTTTTATTTATATATATATATAATATATTATTAATTCACCAAGCAAACACAGGAAGAACAGGCCTCACACCATTTTTCACTCCCAAACTGACAAACTGTTTCTCTGCAAGGAGGAAGGAGGTGAGCAGCCCTCTGCCTGAGTGATAATCTCTGGCATTCTGATGGGCCATTTCCCATGGATTTGGCAAGCTATGGTTTCCCAGTAGTAATGTACGGAAGTGAGAGCTGGACCATAAAGAAGGCTGATCGCCGAAGAATTGATGCTTTTGAATTATGGTGCTGGAGGAGACTCTTGAGAGTCCCATGGACTGCAAGAAGATCAAACCTATCCATCCTTAAAGAAATCAGCCCTGAGTGCTCACTGGAAGGACAGATCCTGAAGTTGAGGCTCCAGTACTTTGGCCACCTCATGAGAAGAGAAGACTCCCTGGAAAAGACCCTGATGTTGGGAAAGATGGAGGGCACAAGGAGAAGGGGACGACAGAGGATGAGATGGTTGGACAGTGTTCTCGAAGCTACTAACATGAGTTTGGCCAAACTGCGAGAGGCAGTGAAGGATAGGCGTGCCTGGCGTGCTCTGGTCCATGGGGTCACGAAGAGTCGGACACGACTGAACGACTGAACAACAACAGAACAAAGGACGGTCATTAGCCCTGCATTAGCCCAGGACAGGAAACCATGAACACTTTTGTTTTGCTGAAGTGTGTGTCTGGGAGGGGTTCAAGGAGGGATGGCACAGGTGTGAGAATTCTCAGGTTACCTCCTCTGACCCTCCCAATTTGTGATGTAATTCTGATGTATGTATGATGTATGGAGGGGTGGTCTTGAGCTGGAGGGGGCAATTTCAAAAGTCTATATAGGAGCTTGCGCTCCATTGTTCTAGGTCTTTTGCTTGCAAAACACCCTGCTGCAACAGTTTCTAATAAACAAGGCCTTGCTTTGGGAGACTCGGTATTTGTCTTTGTGCTGCGTTGTCGGGAAGGGGCTCTTAAATTATAGCGCTCTTCCCGGGGTTACGGACTCCCTTCTGGAGACGGACCCAGTTACAGAATTTTTTATAACAATACACACATACACACACACACAAAATCAATAACAGCAACATTGACACATCCACCCCGGCCTCAATCATGCACACAGCATCCTATTTGTGTGCAGACTCTGAGACGTGTATAGTACTTATCTATTACTTATTTCCTAAAACTGATACACCCTTTGAAAAAGAAACTTCAAAGTGGCTTACCCAAAAAAGGACAAAACAATAGCCTTATCGATAAGAACAATGAGCAAGGATTGTTTAAACTTTAAAAAGTATAGCAGTAGAGTTGAAATAAATGACATTTGGCATTTGAACTTCTCAAATAGATAATTTTTTTTGGATCAACAAAGTGAAAATAAGCAATTAATTATGTATATACATGTTACAAAATCTTTTGTGCGTTAAGTGTAACTTTTTGACGTTTTAAGTAAAATAAAGCGCTGTAAAACATGAATGAAGGAAGACAGCTAAGGAAGATTGGAAGCCATTGTGGATATAGGAAACGTGTGTAAATAGAAATTAGTGAGAATCTAAAAATAGTAAACATTAAATATGTAAATGAGAAAATGATTGTAAAATATTTGTTCATGTTATACATGTTACATTGACAAAAAATGAAAAATTAATAAAAAATATTGTGGGGGAAAAATAAACTTTCAAAAAGTGAAAGTAACTAAAATCAGATTAAAACTCGCATTGACTTTCTAAACATCTGCGTAGGCTTATCTAAGCAAGAGTGCTCTGACTTAATAGGCACAAAAAGGGTACAAAGAAAGCACAAAGGCCTGCATGGTTCTCCTCTTCCCCACAGAATCCTCACAACAACCCTGTGAGGTAGTTTAGGCTGAGAGGCAGGGACTGGCCCAAGCCCACCCAAGGAGCTTCATAGCCGAGCAGGGATTTGAACCCTGGTCTCCCAGATCCTAGTCCCTTAAGACATAAGCACCGTAAGAAGAGCCCTGCTGGATTGGGCCAATGGCCCATCGAGTCCAGCATCCTGCGACTCAGCTATACAGATGCAAATAAAGCGTTGTAAGTGTGTTGTAAAGTGCTTTATACAAATGTGACACTAGGTGGCGATGGTGAGCTATGGCAAACTCAATATATTTTTTTCAAAACCTTTTTTAAAAAAGCTAACCTGATCCAAAACACTCACCCACCCCACTCACACAGAAAACCAAGATCAACACAGCCAACCACAAAGGAACAAGCACACCCTATGCCAATCGCGACCTCTCACTGCCAAAGAAACACAAGCGAACAACAGAGAACCGACACAAACAATGCTGACACCAAATCCTACATATACTAAGGAAAATAGAAACATCGCCTCCCCACCCCACCCTGTTGTAAGAATTTTAAGGTATTTTATTTATATATAATAATTGTTATTAATGTACCAAAACAAATAAGGCCACATGTCTGAAAACCAGCACAGGAAGACAGGCCTCACTCCCAACTGACCAAGTATTTCTTTGTCTCAGGAACAAAGGGGGGGTTGCCCCTCCAGCTACTCAGCAGACCTCTGCCTGAGTGATAATCTCTGGCATCCTGATACCTGTGTCAGACAAAAGGGTGTGATTAACTTGGCTGGGAGATAGGGAAATGTAAATATCTTTTGTTTCACCTGATGGGTTTTTCGTGGAGGGCGAGAGGAGACATGGGGGCAGGGTCCAAGATGCTACCAGACCCTCCCAATTTGTGATGTAATTCTAATGTATGGAGGGGTGGTCTTGAGCTGGAGGGGGGAATTTCAAAAGTCTATATAGGAGCTTGCACACCTTTGTTCATGGTCTTTTTGCTTGCAAAGACACCCTGCTGCAGCAGTCCTAATAAAGGGCAATCGCCTTGCTTTGGGAGATTCTGTATCGTCTCTATTTATTCATAAGTGCTCTTGAGTAAAGGGGAGCCCTACTAAGGCTCTCCTCCGGGTTCGTGGACTCCCTTCTGGGGCTGAACCCAATTTTTATTACAACCCTCCCCCCACCTCCTCCCCCCCCTTTCTGCCTAATGTCTCAATAACAAAAATTGATCTGTAAAAATGTTACATGGAAAAATGCGAGAGACATTGTACACTTCTGTAAACCAAGCAAATCTTTAATAAAAAAATAAAAATAAAATAAAAATAAAAAAGAAATGGATGCTCAAAAAAAAAAAAAGCATTTTCACAACGTTTTTTATATATGCCTAGATTCCACCCTGTTCTCCCAGTGGCCAACCAAATGCCCATTATGGGAATCCTGCAAGCAGGACCTGAGCACAAGAGCCATCTCCCTTCCTGTGGTTTCTATCGACTGGAATAGTTTGTTTGCTTCAAGTTGGAATCCGGGTGACAGAAAGGGCAGCTGGGTCAGTCTTAATGGCTGGCCCTCCTTCCGAAGCAATTATGGTCTATGTCTCCCTGGAGAAGAGCAAAGAGTGTCAGTAACCAGAGGTCACGGAGACACAAGATTTACAGATACTGCTCTGTATCCCAAGGCCTTGCTGTGTAAATGATGATGATTCTACCAGGCTGTGCTCAGGCATTGCTGTTATCTGCAGCATGCACTCATGGATTGCAGGAGGGCTATTGCCGCTTGCCTTGCTGATGCTGTTGGCGTTCTACAGAAGCCGTTCTCTGTTGCCTTCTGTCCACAGAATCCCTGTCCCAGTTTCTCCAAGGCTGGGAATGTCATCAGAAACACCTTTAAAAACAAAGAGCATCGGACCCAGGAGTGCAAAGCTGCGCTTTCCTCTACTGGTAGCGTGTGCCGCTTAAAGGTAAAGGTAAAGGGACCCCTGACCATTAGGTCCAGTCGTGTCCGAATCTGGGGTTGTGGCGCTCATCTCGCTTTTGGCCGAGGGAGCCGGCGTACAGCTTCCGGGTCATGTGGCCAGCATGACTAAGCCGCTTCTGGCGAACCAGAGCAGCGCATGGAAACGCCGTTTACCTTCCCGCCGGAGCGGTACCTATTTATCTACTTGCACTTTGACGTGCTTTTGAACTGCTAGGTTGGCAGGAGCTGGGACCGAGCAATGGGAGCTCACCCCGTGCAGGGATTCGAACCGCCAACCTTCTGATCGGCAAGCCCTAGGCTCTGTGGTTTAACCCACAGCGCCACCCGCATCCCTAGCATGTGCTGCCTAGCAAGTGCCAAACATCAACACTGGCATGAAAAATAGCCTTCATTTCCTGCGAAAAATGGAATACCAGGAAGATTCTGTCCAACTCCATTTTTAGCAGATGGAATGAGTGGTTCCGCAGGGGAGATTTAGGGACATACCAGTCCAATTATTTGTTTATAAAAATTTACTGCAGTAGGTGAGGCTTCACGTTGCAGTTAGAATGCTACAGCACGGTGGGAGTGAGGCCTGTGCGCTCAGAGATCTTCACTGGTTCATTAACTGCTACTAAGCTGAGCTCAAGGCGTTACTATTGGTATTCAAAGGCCTTTACAACTTGGGACCCAGTTTACCTGTGACATATGCCCGCCCAACTGCTTTGATCTACAAGATTGACAATGCCACAGGTGACAAATAATACTCGTTCTGTAATTGTAAGAACTAGGGTTGCCATCTTTAGTTAGGCAAATTATGGGACAGGTCAGGAGAGGGAATTGGGGGTCTAAAAATCAATTTACCTGGTGCACAACAAATGACTTCAAAGCAACCCATTACAATGGTGCATGGGGTATACAGTGGTACCTCGAGCTACAAACGCCTCAGGTTACAAACGCTTCACCTTCCAAACTCTGCTAACCTGGAAGAGTTACCTTGAGTTGAGAACTTTGCCCCAGGATGAGAACGGAAATCGTGTGCCGGCAGCGCAGCGGCAGCAAGAGGCCCCATTAGCGGAAGCACGCCTCTAGTTAAGAACAGTTTCAGGTTAACAACGGACCTCTAGAACGAATTAAGTTCATAACTAGAGGTACCACTGTAGAATCATAGAATCATAGAGTTGGAAGAGACCACAAGGGCCATCCAGTCCAACCCCCTGCCAAGCAGGAAACACCATCAAAGCATTCCTGACAGATGGCTGTCAAGCCTCTGCTTAAAGACCTCCAAAGAAGGAGACTCCACCACACTCCTTGGTAGCAAATTCCACTGCCGAACAGCTCTCACTGTCAGGAAGTTCTTCCTAATGTTTAGGTGGAATCTTCTTTCTTGTAGTTTGAATCCATTGCCCCGTGTCCGCTTCTCTGGAGCAGCAGAAAACAACCTTTCTCCCTCCTCTATATGACATCCTTTTATATATTTGAACATGGCTATCATATCACCCCTTAACCTTCTCTTCTCCAGGCTAAACATACCCAGCTCCCTAAGCCGTTCCTCACCCCTTAACCTTCTCTTCTCCAGGCTAAACATACCCAGCTCCCTAAGCCGTTCCTCAATGGTTTATTCTCTACTGGACAGAAGGGAACCAGAACCCCTTTCTCCGGCTCACCCACCTCTGCCCACACCTGAACTCTCCCTACCCCCAGTCTCCACCAGGGCCGTGCAAACCTGCCTCTTTTTCTCCGATTCCAATCCAGTGGCGGAGCTTCATGCTCCGGCACTGGGGGGGCGGAGAGCAGGTGGGGCGGGGCTGATGTGCGTCCCAGGGGCGTGGCACGCCACCCGTGGGGGCGTGGCATGCGTCCTGGGGGCGTAGCACTCCACCTGTGGGGGCCTGGCGCCTAGCGCGGGCGGAAAGGGCAACCGCAGTGGCACCCCACCGGGATCGTGCTGCCGGGGACGGTGCGCTCCCCCCCACTCCTCTTCCTCCGCCAGGGGTCCAATCCACCCCACCCACTCTGCCCGCACAATAACTTTTCCCTCCCGCACCAGAACAGGCCCTTCAAATCCCTTCTCTTGCTCTCCCCCCACCCCACAGTTCTGAGCAGTAGTTGGAGGAGGAGGAGCTTGAATATGTGAAAAAAGATGTCCCGTTTGAAGTCTAAACAGGACAGGGGACACTTTTCTCCAAAAAAAAAAGGATGATCATGCTTTTCTAGGGATGGGTAGCAACCCTAGTAAGAACCCAATTGTTTAGTGTAGCACTTTGGAACTCCTTTCCGGTGCCTGCTAAAAATGTTCTTCTTTGGGCTGGCCTACGCAGACCCTTAGAAATACTGGTGTGAAGTTCAATGTATTTTAGTTTTTTTTAATTTCTTGTATGTTTTAAAGTATTGATGTGATTTCTTTTTTCTTTCTTTTTGTAAACCTCTTCGAGGCTTGTTTTACAATCAAGAGGTGCGTGCATTTTACAAAATAAATAAAAAAGAATAAAATGCCATAAAAAGAGAGCATCAAAGCGGCTTACAGCAATAACACATTGCTCAGAGCACCTTGGGACAACAATTAAAATACAACCCCGTATGATTAAGCTATACAACAACTTCCACAACTTAAGAAAAGAACGGGGAATCTGCAGCTCTCCATATATTGTTGAGGATGCTCAGTTCTCACTGGGCTTTTTTTGAGTTTTATTCTGCCCCCGGCCCCATTTCTCCCACGCCTTTCTAAAGGCTTTTTTGTGCTTCTGCAGAAGCCTGCTGCTACTTCCCTCTTGTGCATAGGTGATACCAGTTTGGCTCCACTCAGAATAAGCAACTTTGCCATCAATGCACAATATGCCGTGTGCTGAGCCTGTCACCTGGTTTAAGTACCATAGCCCAGGTTTTAATCCATCAGCTGCTGGCAGGTCCAACTGATGCAGTCCTTAGCAGCAGATGAGCCACTGATCTGCGATGTCGTCTTTCTCCCACTGGTATTATATCTGTTTTCTTATTTAATTCATCCTCTGTGTCTGCATTGCTGCCCTGCATGCCGTTGTTAAAAGAGACAGCCCATTTTCCTAATCCTGATATCTTAATTGTACTGAGGATCACTGATGTTTGCATTCCCGTGGGGCTCCTCTGTTTGGCTTTATCCCTTCTGATTCCCCACAGGATTGCCATAGATCTCTCAGCTAGTGGAGTCACTTGACTCTGGTGCTCAATGTGCCCCCACCCTCAAAGCAGACAGTAGGGAAATTCCAGGACAGATGTTCTAACACAATATTGACAGAGAGCCAGTGGTGGTGTAATGGTCAGAGCGCCGTAACACTAGGACTCACGGACTTCCAATGAGGCTGAGTGTAGGAAAATTCAGGGCTGATAAAAGAAAGTCCACAATGCAGGAACTACGGAACTCCCTGAAGCAGGAGGCAGAAATGGCCACCAGCTTGGATGGCTTTAAAAAAAGACTGAAGGAATTCAGGAAGGAGCAGAGGACTGGTGGTGGCTCCTACCCATGATGGCTGTGCCCTGCCTCCACCATTGGAGGCATCAATGCTTCTGGATGACAGGTTGCTGGGATCCACAGGAGGGCAGAGGGCCCTTGTGCCTCTACTATCAGAGGCAGAAATGCCTCTGGGTGCCAGTTGTGTGGGATCATGATTGGGGAGCACAGGTCCTTCCTGTGGGCTTCCTGGAAGCATCTGGTTGGATACAGAGAACAAGACGTTGGACTAGATGGGTCAGTGGTCTGATTAAGCAGGGCTCTTCTCACATTCTTATCTATTTTCAGTGCTGGGCATCAGATCACACATCTGAGCATAGGCCTTCCACCGCACTGCTCCTCTGGCTTACTATTACCCAACTGTGTAAGTAATACTGCGATACGCATGGAACTTAACACCATATCCCTAGAAAATGCCCTGTGGAAGTTTATTCTTTGCCACTGGTTATCACTATGGCACAATCTCCCAAACCTGTACTTGATACAATGTATGTGGAGGGATGATTTCCAGAGCCCATGGGTAAAAACATTACAACTGAAAATCATGGCAATGGGAATCTCCCCTTTTAAACTACTGGAGCAGGATATAGTTCCTGCTAAAAGAACAGTAACGGGTAGATTAGAGGAGATGGACTTGCAGCAGAAAATGGTGTTGGGTAATGGTACCTGTTCACCTCTAAACCTTGGTTTACTACCCCCCCTAAAACTCCCAAATTATTTGAATTCCTTAACTTCCTCAGCTCATAGATATGCCTTTATAAAGGCAAGATTTAACACCTTCCCATCCAACGTGTTGGGAAATAGATTCTCCAATGGACAAATATCGCTCTTATGTGACTGTAATTGCAGAGCACCAGAATCGTTGTATCACATAATCTTTGATTGTGCTCTTCACTCATCGTCCAGGAGTAAGTTTCTTGCTCCATATTTAAAGGGAATTGCCGATGACTCGAACGAAGCCAAACTGAGATACCTACTGAATGATGAAGACCCTCCAAGATCACTTACGGTTGCCAGATTTCTGATCACCGTCCTATCCCAAAAGAAGAAAAACGGACTTCTGGGCAGATTGGACATTCCTTTTAAATCATGACTCAGGATGTAATTATGTGATACCTTAATTGATGTTTTTATAATTTTATAAATAGGGGGTGATGTTTTATGTTGTAAATTTACTGCTTAGTCTGTTACTTTAAAGTCCTTTCGAAGTTCTAAGTAGAAAGGCTAAGTATATATATGTTGTTTGAAAAATCGTGCGCGATGGGCCAATGGCCGTAATAATATCTATCTATCTATCTATCTATCTATCTATCTATCTATCTATCCACTGGCTTACTTTTAAAGTCTCCAAAGAATCAGAGTCCACCACTTCTGAGGGAGTCTGCCCCACCATCAAATGGCCCTTCCCAGTCAGAAAGTTCTTCCCAAGCTTGCGTCAGAATCTCCTTCCTTGTGAACGCTTGCATTTGAGAAGGAAGAGAGGTTCCATTTTGCCAAAACCAACTCAGCTTAACTTACGCTTTCAGTGCCTCAAATCAAGCAAAGTTTTCATGGGTCAAATCCTGACCTTGAGGGTGGCCTTACAATACCAGTGGGAGAAAGACGACATTGAGCGTGTGAGACTGGGCGGTGGCTGAGGGATACCGCCAGGGGGACCTTCTGAAAGTTAAAATCAGCCACCCCCCCCCCCCCCTTGTATTTATTTCCAACACACATTCCTTCCAAGTGATCAATCTCGTCTCCAGTCCTGCACCTGGGTGGTGTCATTGGGAATTAATTGCCCTTTATCTGGTTAAACTGGAGGTGAACTCAGAAGCTATTTGCTTTCATCTACTGTGAGGCAAGACGGCCTGCAGTCTTGTAATGGGAGCTGGAAGGAGGAAGGAGAGGAAAATTCATGCCAGGGATGAGAACGGTATATTATCCTCCGCATTGCTATTCAATTTGAGAGTTAATTGGATTGTATCGAAAAGCATTTGATCTCAGCTTAATAGAGACACAGCTTCGCTCCGAGTTGCCCCATTCAAAATGGGTGGTTTTGAGGGAGGGCAAAGAGATGGTCATCACTGCCGCACCACAGACCCAGCTGCCGAAGGCAGATAGTATATCGAGCAACAGAATAAAAGCCATTGGATTACACTAGTAAACCCTCTGAAGAGACAAGCTCTATCTGGCTGGGGTTGGCTTTGCTCAGCCTGTTCCTCTGAGATAAGGCAGGGGAGGCAGCCATCCATCCTGGGCGGTGTCACACAAACACTCCGATTTTCCCGCAACCTCCCCACGTCCCCCGTTCCCTTTTCTCAAAGGGCTAGAACACTGGGAGAGATGAAAGTCATCAAGCGGCTTCCCATGGCCTCCGAACAAACATGTTCAAAGATGCGTGTCGCAGGCTGAGACGTCAGGCTCAAAGACCGTGGCCCAAATAATAAGCGCAAAGGAGGTATAAAGCACAAGCGGACGATCAAAAAGACCAGACCTTCAAAGGGATAGTTTGAGGCGCAAAATGCACTACCTAGCGCTTTTTCCCACACGACTTTGCATACTTTTGCCTAAGAACTTTCTTAGCATTGAAACAGGGTGTGGTGAGCCACTTTTAACAGTCATGGCTTCCATGGAAAACACTGTCTGGAATTAACACCTCATTGTGGTGCAGTAACATATGGGAAATTGCATTACATGAACAACTTAACTGGTGCGTCTGTTTTTTGAAAGAAAGAAAGAAAAAGGCAACCTCTTTTGAGGAATTTTATTGAATACATAAAAAAACACAATTTATCTCTTCCATAAGTCGCTCAAAAAAAAAATTGGGATAAATAACTTATAATTAGTTGAAAAATGCAATTGTTGTAATATAGAGTCTTCTATTCTTTTTTGTTTTTTTCCAAGTTTTTAATTTTTATTGAAAAAATTGATATAAAAGCTTATAAATACATACAAATATACATACATACAATCTCCCACCTCTTGAATATAGAATAATTAACCATAACTTTAAATAACATTTTACTTTCCTTCTTGCCCTCTACCACCCTTAACCTCCACCATCCCTCCACCACCCCCTACCACACCCCGTGCTAGGTTTCCAATCTTCTCAGTTGCAATATCTTCTGTCTTCTACTTTTTCCATGTATACTATTAATTGTTCTATTACTTTCAATTCTATTTCTTTAAATTCCTTTTTCTCTCTTGACTCATAATTTTCATGGAACTTGTTTCATTCTGATAGGAGTTCAGGTTTTTCAATATACTTTCGTAGATATCTCCTAAAGGCATTCCATTCCTTGGGCCTCTGATGGTTTAAGTCATATGTTTCTGTATATCTTTTAAGTCATGTGCACCAGCCTTTTGCTCTCTTCGTTTCTTGCGATGGTGCTCTCCACTAGCCTGTCTGCATTTCATCTCGAACATCCCGATAGCCAGCTTTATCATTTCTTCATCTGAATGTACCATCCCATTGCAGCCTTGGTTCAGTTTGGTTCAGTTTTAAAGTCTCATCAAATTCTATTTTGTTACTTGGGTTATATGGATAAATTTAATAAAATACCTAAAAATAACAGTCTTGGCTTCCCAGAGTTCAGAAGATGGCCATCATATCACATGTCTTCTCTTTTGCAGGCTAAAAATGGCCAACTCCCTCAACAGTTCCCCATAAGTCTTGGTTTCCAGACCCTCCTCTGTGCAGGTCAATATCCTTCTTAAGCTTGATGTGTGATGTCCAGAACAGAGCACAGGACTCCAGGTGGGGTCCAAACAAGGCAGAATATTGCAGTACTATTACTTCCCTTTGACCTGGACACTAGATTTTTGTTGATGCAGCCAAGAATCACATTGCCTTTATATTATTATTATTATTATTATTATTATTATTATTATTATTATTATTATTATTATTATTTTATTTGCTGTTGCATATGGTCAAGGCCAATTGCAAGAGTCCATCACATGCAACGTTTTAAGATCTATATGGCACTCTCCACCTCCTCCAACTCTCTCCCCAATGCCTCACCCTTTGGTTCACTTTTATAAAGCCAGGAATTTTGTTCCCAAAGCTTCCTGTTGAGATGTAGGCTTTCAGCACCTTTTTCCCTTCTGCAGAGGCAGGGGACTTTTGAGGATGGTCCGTCCTCTGAGGCTGATGGGTCCAATGGGTTTCCAGACAGTTGTGGGGGGCTTTTCTGGATAATATGGCTGGCACTCCTGCTGAAGCCCTGGCCGACCTCTGGAACATCCAAATTGCTTGGGCAGTTGCCACGATCGCTCCCGAGTGCCCTCTCTCACTTTGTGGAGCCCATTTGGCTCCCTGGTATACTCCAGAGCTTAGGGCAAGGAAACAAGTTTGGAGACAGCTCAAATGCAGGTGAAGGATAGTTCTGGATGAATGCAACTGGAAATTGGTGAGGGCTCATCATCAGCAGTCACGAAATTAGAAGACGTCTGCTTATTGGGAGAAAAGCAATGACAAACCTAGACAGCATCTTAAAAAGCAAAGACATCACCTTGCCGACAAAGGTCCGTATAGTTAAAGCTATGGTTTTCCCAGTAGTAATGTACGGAAGTGAGAGCTGGACCATAAAGAAGGCTGATCGCCGAAGAATTGATGCTTTTGAATTATGGTGCTGGAGGAGACTCTTGAGAGTCCCATGGACTGCAAGAAGATCAAACCTATCCATTCTTAAAGAAATCAGCCCTGAGTGCTCACTGGAAGGACAGATCCTGAAGTTGAGGCTCCAGTACTTTGGCCACCTCATGAGAAGAGAAGACTCCCTAGAAAAGACCCTGATGTTGGGAAAGATGGAGGGCACAAGGAGAAGGGGACGACAGAGGATGAGATGGTTGGACAGTGTTCTCGAAGCTACTAACATGAGTTTGGCCAAACTGCGAGAGGCAGTGAAGGATAGGCGTGCCTGGCGTGCTCTGGTCCATGGGGTCACGAAAGAGTCGGACACGACTGAACGACTGAACAACAACAACAACATCATCATCATCAAACCTACCTAGTGGCAGTGAAGGCAATAAAGTATACCTTCTTTGTTACATTGCATTCTCATTTCATTGTCCGGAGGAGCTCTTTCTAGGCAGTGCTGGGCCTTTTACAGGCTGGCCCAAAGGAGGTGACAGAACAGTTGGTAGCTTGCTGTGACTTGTTTGCAAAGCATTTTAAGCATAAAATCGCTTGCATCCACAGAGATCTTGACTCTGCTGTTACAGCAGATTAATCTCAAGGGGTGTCCAGATCACTGTCTTGTCCTGTTGTGTTGGATGAATTTCAGTTAGTAAGACTCAAGGATGAGGTCAAGGTGCTTGGATCAGCCAGTGCACTCTGGACCCTTGTCTCTCTCGGCTGATAAAAACTAGCAAGAAGGGGACAGCTGGCTGGACCAGGGAAGTGGTTTATGCCTCCTTGAAAGAGGGGGTGGTCCCTGCCTGCTTGAAGGAGGCAGTGGTGAAAGCACTCCTCAAGAAACCATCCCTGGTCTCAGAAAATTAGCTGCTACTCAGTTGCTTTTCTCTCCCTGGGCAAGGTTCTTGAGTGGGTGGTCATGGACCAGATCCAAGCACTCTTGGAGGAAACTGATTTTGTATATCCATTTCAAGCAGTGTTTAGGCCCGGTTTTGGCACACAAACTGCTTTGGTTGTCCTGAATGATGACATTCGTCACTGAGGCACTGGGTGGGCAGTTTCTTAGATTGGATGGCTTTGGAGTTTGCCTGCTCTTAAAGGGGTTACACTCCTTCTGAAGGAGTGGGTATGCAGCTTGGGGTACTTCTGGATCATTTGCTGTCACTTGAGGCTTAGGTGGCCTCAGAGGGCCTTTCCATCAGCTTCGATTGGTGGCCCAGATGCCCCCCTATCTAAACAGGGATAGCCTAACTTCTGTTGTCTATGCTCTGGTAGTGTGGTGTAGTGGTTAAGAGCGGTAGACTCGTAATCTGGGGAACCGGATTCGCGTCTCCGCTCCTCCACATGCAGCTGCTGGGTGACCTTGGGCTAGTCACACTTCTTTGAAGTCTCTCAGCCCCACTCACCTCACAGAGTGTTTGTTGTGGGGGAGGAAGGGAAAGGAGAATGTTAGCCGCTTTGAGACTCCTTCGGGTAGTGATAAAGCGGGATATCAAATCCAAACTCTTCTTCTTCTTCTTCTTCTTCTTCTTCTTCTTCTTCTTCTTCTTCTTCTTCTGGTAACCAGTAGGTTGGATTACTGCAATACGTTATATGTATGGGCTGCCTCTGAAGGTGGTTTAGAAGCTTAAGCTGGTGCAGAATTTGGCGGTCAGGTTGCTCACCGGGATAAGACGGTTTTAGTATATTGCACCAATACTGGTCCAACTGCACTGGCTGCCAATTAGCTTCTGGGCCCAATTAAAAACGCTGCTTTTGACCTATAAAGCCTTAAGTGGCTCAGGACCTCAATACTTCAAGGGCCACCTCTTCCTATATAAACCAACCCGGACTCTGCAATAATCATCTGATGCCCTTCTTTAAGTGCTTTCTCAGCAAGAGGTCCAGAGCGTGGCAACTCAAAAATGGGTCTTTTCTGCAGTGGCTCCCCGTTTGTGGAATGCTCCCCCCCCCCCCGGGATGTTCAGTTGGTGCCTTCATTATACACATTTAGGCACCAGGCAAAAAACGTTCCTCTTCAACCAGGCCTTTGGCTGATTGACACCTGATACCTGATGCCCTTTTCAATGTGTAGCGGGAGGGGGGGGGTTATTGGCTTGTTGTTCTCATTTTTACTATGTATTTTGTGGTTTTTTTAATACTGTTATTTAATGTCGCGAGCAGCCCTGGGAACTGCGGATGAAGGGCGCAATACAAATTTAATCAATAATAATAACAACCACCTTTTCTCCCACCCATGAAAGTTGTTTACCGAGCCTACATATTTTAATGGTAGTGTCTTTGCGGGTTTTATTTACTGGCCCAAGGTGGGCAGTCTGTCCATTTACTCAAAGAGCGTAAGGTCAGCTTGTACTACAAGGCCGGGATATGCTTCATTCAACACTGATAATGCCGATATGCCATTGGGGGTTAATGAGGCAAAAAGAAAATAAAGACATCGCTCCCCCCCACCACCACCATTCAATATGCCAAGATATGACATTTCTCACATACACCATATTCTTCCAGCTTCAGTTTGGCTGGCAAACCCTGCTTGGCTCAGAATTCTAATTAGCACAAAATAATTTGGGCTTGTTAGCGAGATAGCTACAACAACGTCTAATGAGCTCCTTTCGTTTGGGCTGTTAATTAGCGCTCAAAAAGGTCTGTTTGGCTGACAGAATTAGCAGTAAATCAGGCACCAATCAACTGTTCCGCGGCAAGTGCAACAACGAGGTTTTGCAGCGCTCTGCTGCCTAGGCAGGACTCAGCCAGTTTCTAATCCATGCTGCGCAACAGCTCAGTTACATCTACCAGAAGTGCTCTGGACCCATTCTCTCTCCCCCTCCCACCAATTTCCAAGGCAGGCTCTTGAAGAATGAGAGCATATGCAAGAAAGTTCATAGGAATATATGGGGAATCTGCAAAATCCAATTCTCATCTTTGTTCCCAAATAGGTATAAAAGTGCTTGAGAAGAAAAGAACATGGATCAACCCAGTCCAAATTTCCTGAGCTAATATATGAATTGAAAGGTGTTCAAAGGGTCTTCTAGTCCAGTATCCTGTTCCCACAGTGGCCAACCAGATGCCTGTGGGAAACCAGCAAGCAGGATTAGAGCACAAGAGCCCTCTTCCATAAGAACAGCCTGCTGGATCAGGCCAATGACCTACCTAATCTAGCATCCTCTTCTCACAGTGGCCAACCAGATACCTCAGTGGGATGCCCGCAAGCAGGATTCAAGCACCAGAGCCCTCTCCCCTCCTGTGGCTTCCAGCAACTGGCATTCAGAAACATTTCTGCCTCCAAATTCATGCCCCATCCTCCACAAATTTGTGAAACCTGTCTTAAAGCATTCTTAGTTTGTGGCCATCACTGCCTCCTGTGGGAACGAGTTTGCATTGTGTGAAGAAGGGCTTTCTTTTGTCTGTCCTGACATGTCCAATGTCCAGCTTCACCGGATGTCCACATTGAGTTCTAGTGTTGAGAGGGAGAGGGAGGGAGAAAAACTGTACAACAGCACGCCCACCTATGGAGCACCCAGCACCTGGCACCCAGAAGTTTATTGCCTCCAGTTGTGGAGGGAGACCTTAGGCATCAGGGCTAGTAGAAATCTCGCCCGCAAAGGATAAAACTGGGTCCTCTGCTTGTCATCTCAGGATGGTGGATGAATCCAGCAAGCTTGGTTTCTAAAGCAGATACCGGTACTGTTGATGTCCTTATGCTTCTCTGGTTGAGCAGGGAAGATCCCTGCTTGAAATCCTAGACAGCAGCTGCCAGTCAGTGTGGGCAATACTGAGCTAGAAGAACCTAGAGCATAACTGGGCATGAAGGAGCTTCTGGTGCTCTTATGCTTTGCATGTAGAAGTTCCCAGGTTCAATCTCTGGCATCTCCAGGAAGGGCTAATAAATACCTTTGTTTGAAAACCTAGCAAGTCACTGCCTGTAGACAATATTGCGTTAGGCGATTGTGTCTTTCCATGAGTGTGGGAATGTTTAGGGATGCAGGAGAGGATATATTGTTTAAGATATCCTATTCCAACTTGTGTTAACAAGTCCCAGAACTTAGCAGAGTTTTCATTCCCCTTTTAAACACACACAGCGGATAGCTTGCTCAGACTCGCTAGAGTCTCTATAATAATATGTCCTGGTATTTCCCCCTTTAATTCCCTCCTAAAATAAGACACGACACAGTCTTCTATAAATGCATAAAAAGAGTTTACTTACATAGATCATCCTGTTCACAATAAGATCCCAGAAGGCAGACTTAGCTTAGAAAATAGTATACATGTGGAGACTATCTCCATACGGGAGAAAGCCCCTTTGTCCTCTCTTGGCTGGAAGCTGGAAGCCAAGAGAGCATCTTTGCCCTAACTAGATGTTGCTCTGTTGAGCAGCCGATCCAAAAGAGGAAGATGGAGTCTGGCCCCTGTGGTTTTGTGTTAACCTGCACAGGTGAGGCCACACCCATCTCCAGTTACACAGAGGAAGTTCGTCTCAGTCCAGGAGAACAGGAAGCTCCGGCTGGAGGGATGAGACCACCTTCATGTCCACTCTAGCGATGTTGTATTTGACTGCTCTCGTCTTTCACATCCCACAGTGAGAACATGTACGGCACTGTCCAATCTGACAGCTCATATTCAGACAGCTTCCCTATAAAGAGCAGCAAGAAACAGGGCTGTGTTCTCGCTGCAACACCTGTTGGGATATTCTTCTCCCCGTGTGGTGTAGTGGTTAAGAGTGGTAGACTCGTAATCTGGGGAACCGGGTTCGTGTCTCCGCTCCTCCACATGCAGCTGCTGGGTGACCTTGGGCTAGTCACACTTCTCTGAAGTCTCTCAGCCCCACTCACCTCACAGAGTGTTTGTTGTGGGGGAGGAAGGGAAAGGAGAATGTTAGCCGCTTTGAGACTCCTTCGGGTAGTGAAAAGCGGGATATCAAATCCAAACTCTTCTTCTCTTCTTCTTCTTCCTTTGCGTTCAACTCAACTGAAGATGGTGTGTACTTTCATTTGAGGAGTGACGGGGGTCTGTTCAACCTGGCACATCTCTGCGCCAAGACAAAAGTGTGGCAGATCCTTATCCAAGAGATGTTGTTTGCAGATGACGCAGCCTTGACAGCACACTCCAAGATTCATCACTAACTACAGAGACTCATCAGCTGTTTTGCTAAGCCGACAGGGAGTTTGGCCTCACCATCAGCCTGACGGTGACCAACATCTTGGGTCAGGATGTCGCCGGCACTCCACGCATCAGCACTGGCGACCACATGTTTGAAGTGGTAGACAATTCTCTCTACCTGGGTCCCAGCATAACCAGCAATCTCTCCACCATCGCTGAGCTGGACAAGCATATTGGTAAGGCAGCTTTGGCAATCGCCTCTCCAAAAGGGTGTGGGAAAATGTGATGCCAAGATGAAGGTCCACTAGGCTCACGCGTTGAACATGCTGCTTTATGGGAGTCGTGGGCAACTTACAACCGTCATGAGCGATGCCTCAATGCCTTCCACATGCACTGTGTCAGGAGGATTTTGGGTAGCACATGGCAGGACAGAATTCAAAACAAAGATGTGCTCTTCTAAACCCACATTCCCAGGGTGTTTGCACTCCTGTCTCAGCGACTTCTACGCTGGCTTTGTCACGCCCACAGAATGGAAGATGTCAGGATTCCCAAGAAAGTTCTCCACAGAGCAAATTGGAAGGCCAACTCTGTGCTACAAAGATGTCTGCAACCACGACATGAAGGCTGGCAACATCAACCCTGCAATGTTGGAATCCCTTGCTGATGACCACAGTGCCTAGAGATAGGTAGTCATGTATCCCTAGCAGCGACCAGAGGAGAAACGGAAGGAGCTCAGAGCTCTACAACCACAGCAGGTACTGCAAACTTCCAACAGCCTCACCTCATTCCAAAAGGCGCACTCCTCTGTTGTCTCCCAAGACAAACGGATGCCAGCCAATGGTCTGACTCAGAAAAGAAGCACAGAATCATAGGTAGAAGAGCTGGAAGGAACCCTGAGGGTCATCTAGTTCAACCCTTGCAACACAGATTCCCATATTCCTATGTGTCCACAGAATGACAGCCTTAATGGCACCTACCCCTCAAGCTGAGGCGTTTGCAGCCTTCCCCCATCCCCCTTTCCCTGACTCTCCTCTCAGATCGTCTTACTCAGGCATCCCTCTTCAAAGTGCCATTTATCGAAAGCCAGCAAAAAGGGATCAGCCTCAAAATTCCACCTTGGTAATAACAAGCCTTGCGGCAGGTGGCAGCTAATCGCAGAGGATTAAGGGCTGTAATGCAGAGAAGCTTGGGAAAAGATTGGTGCAATCCAGCACCACGAAATGCATTAGCTTCCATTGTCCTCCTCACCAAATGGGCTTTGCTCGGTTGCTCTGGCCCTGAAACAGGAGCCAATTCCAGCTCAGAGCAACAATAGGAATGATTAGGCCTGGAAGGGGGTCAAAAATCCCTGCTAACAAGCCTCTTCAATCACACATGAAAGCACAGAACTGAAGCACGGCAAATGCATTTTGTCGGGAAAATACAGGGAGGATGAGAAGAGCCTTGGCTGTTGGATCAGGTCAGCGGCGCACCTAGCCCAAACTCCTGTTCTCACAGCGGCCAACCGCTGTGGGAGGCCATGGGAAGCCTGTAGTCCGGAGATGAGGGCAGCAGCAACTCTCCTTGCTCCCTCCTGCACACGAGTAGCACTGCATGTCAGAACTCAGAACAAATGCCTGAATGGAGCAGGGAGGTGCGTGCTCCATGCTGAATGCACAGGAGATATTCCTGGCTGCAAAGATCCACCCCTGTTAGGTCTGAGAAAGAAAGGATCCCTACGTAATCAACTAGTTAGGTCTGATTGCCTTGAACCTTCTACAACAATTACGAGAGGTCATTATAAATGCGGTAAATGCAATGTGTGCCCCTATAGTTTGCAAGTAAAAGAGATCAAAAATGAACATATGTCTTTTACCTTTAAAATTAACTCTATGACAACTTGTAGTTCTAAAAATGTTGTATACTGCATACGGTGCCCCTGCAACAAATTTTATATAGGAAGTACTACTCGATCGTTAAAACTGCGCATAGGGGAACACAGATCTAGAATTCGTAATAAAGTAATGGAAGCCCCTTTAACATCACTATTTTTTTTATAAATGAAGCATAACGATACTTATTTAATGTTTTTTGGGATTTGGCAGTACACACCAAGAAAGTATTACAAACAAGACGTTGAAAAAATACTAAGGCAGCAAGAAACCAAATTAATTTTTATGTTCAAAACACTGCGACCATGGGGACTGAATTCGGATCTCGATTTCTCAGTGTTCATTTAAATCTGTATACTAGTAGTTAATTACATAGAAAGAACTTAGACACTGTAAGTACTATCAGGATCCATATCCTCCTTCCTTCTAATAACTGACACCTGCTAGACTACCCTTTATGGAATGTTGTATATATGGTTGATCCAAACACAGCAACCTTGCTAAATGAATAAATGCTTAAGCCAAGAAAGAACTTAGCATATGAAGTGGAAGTATTGATTCCTGTATTCATTTACCTTTTCAGTAACGATATAGAAATTTTTGATTATTCATATAATGAATGTGTAAAGCGGAATGGTTTGGTAGATTTGTGTGCGCCGTTTTTGTACTGCTTATTGTATACTGAATGCACGGGCCTGGCAAGTTGATTCTAAATGGCACTAGATGGCACTATAACAACTGCAGATGGACGTCCAGCAGAAATGATCCTGGGTCCGCCTCGCGAATCCTGGAGCCACCCCGACTTTCACAGCCTCTCGCCTGGACTGCTCTTGACAATCCCTAGTTTGGCAGCGAGGCGGCACCAGCGGCAAGCAAGGCCAACAGTAGACTTGCAGGATCTTGCTACACTGTCTTCCAAACTGGAAAAGCCCCCAGTAGGTTACTAAGGAGCCTGTGAGACCAGAGGCGTAGGAAGGTCAGGTGGTACCTGGTGCAGAAAATTTCTTGTCACCCCCCCATTGATTCCCCCCCCCTGCAAAAATGGTTTTACGTTATTTCATATTTTCTTACAAAGGAATAATAACAAGTAATAATAATAAAAAAAACTTTTATTTATATCCCGCCCTCCCCGGCCAAAGTCGGGCTCAGGGTGGCTAACATCAGATACATAACATTGGTATAAAATCAAACAATAATTAAATTACCTCCTAAAAACATCTCAAAATCAAATTAAAGTCTAATTAGATGGCTTTCCACAGGGTTAGGGTTGGGAACAGTAAGTGCTCCACTGAACTGAAATTTCAGCCTTCACGACATAGGAAAACAGCCAAGTAAACAGCTATTTTGGTGGAGGAGGGTCAAGATATTAACCGATATGCATGAAATTTCATATATAGCTATATAATCCCTAGTATAGTAAGATAAGACCTTTGGAGCAGGCATTTTAAAAAAAGTTTTTTATATGAACCGCCCTAGTAGGGCAGTAATTGTTCCTTGATAATTTGTCACCCCCTCCATTATGGAACATGGTGTGGAGCGCCCCCTACACCCCCCCTTGCTACACCCGTGTGAGACAAGCCAGGAATACCGACACCTGTAAATGGTGGGTCTGCTCCAGTTGTAAAATACATGTGCAACTTTAGCAAGGAGGAAAACTCACCAAGTGCCTTATGCCCTGCCCTGAAAGCAGGCCGAACCCAAGGCAGGAAAAGTGGGGAACGTCTCAGGAAATTGAGATAAAAGATCTCTACACCTCTCCACTCACCCAGGCTGGCTTGGCCGTGTCACCCGTCAAATGTTTTCAGTTTTCGTCTTACAATGGACCCATGCAGAACGGACCCGTGTGTGTGTGGCATCCAGGGACGCCGCGAAGACCGGGTACTGCGACAACGTCCTGTTGAGGGTGAAGGCAGGGCTGTGGGGAGAGGATGGGATCCCAGCCCTAGAGCAGGACAGCTCGAGTGACTTCAATACTGCATGGAAACATGGTGCTCCACCATGCAGAGTGGGGATTGGAGAGGCCTTCTGGGCCCCCATTAATTCCTCTGTTTGCCTTGAGGAGGCCACAGGGCACCCTGGCTGGGCAAGCCCCTTCTCCCTCGCCTGAAGAAAGCAGCAAGAGGAGGGGTCAGAAGGTGTGAGACCACTAGCCCACCTGCCTCCTTCCCAATGCTGCCACCCAAGGAACTGCTGCCGCGGACCCTGTCTGCTGGCCAGGGCAAGTTGAGGCGCCCCAGGATCAAGTCAGAAGCCATGATTTAGGAATTTTGTGACAGTCTCAGAAAAATCGGGGCACTTGGAGGGTATGGATACACATCTGAATTAGGGAGAAAGCCGATTCAGTGTGTACTGACTGAAAGGTGACTTTGCCTAATCCACACTTCCCAAAACAACACGCAAACTGAAACATAGAAACGTTATTCTAAATTGGCCCTTCTCTGAATTTTACAGTGGAGTCCTTTAGCCACGTTGTTGTTGTTGTTTTTCAGTCGTTCAGTCATGTCCGACTCTTCGTGACCCCATGGACCAGAGCACACCAGGCACGCCTATCCTTCACTGCCTCTCACAGTTTGGCCAAACTCATGTTAGTAGCTTCGAGAACACTGTCCAACCATCTCATCCTCTGTCGTCCCCTTCTCCTTGTGCCTTCCATCTTTCCCAACATCAGGGTCTTTTCCAGTACTGGAGCTTCAACTTCAGGATCTGTCCTTCTAGTGAGCACTCAGGGCCGATTTCCTTGAGAATGGATAGGTTTGATCTTCTTGCAGTCCATGGGACTCTCAAGAGTCTCCTCCAGCACCATAATTCAAAAGCATCAATTCTATGCTGGGGGCAAAGTGTGAATAAAGATGCATCTATTAGTGAAGCTCACAAAGAAAAGGTAACATAGGGAAAAAAGGCATTATATTAGGGGAACCTGCTTTGCAAAATGTGTATATTAGGCAAAATGTGCCTATTAGGAGAAATTTGCATGAAAATGCTGATGAATTTTCATGAGGACTTTTTTTTTTTTTAATGCAAATGGATGTGGGGAAGTGTGTGAGTGGGAAAATGAGAAATGGAGAGGAAACTGGAACTGCTAGTATTCTCCCATCCCTCATCCAAATGAGGAAGTTATTGAAACCCTTCTGTATGCAGAATGAGGAGCTTTTGGCTAGTGAATCTTGATGAGAGAGAAGACTGACAGGTTGAAAGTACAGAGTATAGTCTGGGAATGTGGATGTCCCACACTCTAGCCATGTTCACCCCATTACTGCATGTTTATATGTCTTTCTTTCTTTCTTTCTTTCTTTCTTTCTTTCTTTCTTTCTTTCTTTCTTTAAAAAAGCTTAAACATGCATTTTTGCACACATTTGATGCTAATATATGTTTCCTTTGCCATAAATTCCCCCCCTTCCAGCTGATAGTCATCATTCTGTGGCTATTCAGTAGGCTCAGTCCTCACTGACTTTAGGGGGCATGAATTTGCTTTCCCCCCTTCTTACTTGTGGTTCTGAAGCCAGTGCGGTGTAGTGGTTAAGAGCCGTAGACTCGTAATCTGGTGAATCGGGTTCGCGTCGCCGCTCCTCCACATGCAGCTGCTGGATGACCTTGGGCCAGTCACACTTCTTTGAAGTCTCTGAGCCTCACTCACCTCACAGAGTGTTTGTTGTGGGCGAGGAAGGGAAAGGAGAATGTTAGCCGCTTTGAGACTCCTTCGAGTAGTGATAAAGTGGGATATCAATTCCAAATTCTTCTTCTTCTTCTTCTTCTTCTTCGTCCCTCCAAAGAAAATTGGTACCGCCTCCTCCTCTCTCTTTTTTTCCTCCAACCCATCAGTACGTACCAACTGAGTTTACTACTGGAAGCAGTAACGGCCATAAGAACTTCAGGCCCTGGGCCTTGGTGGCTGCTGCTGTGTGCTGAATGCATTTTATAATAAAACCTACACTGACTAAAAGGCACCTTTATCAAAGGCTCATCCCACTTTCTCTCTTGCGATGCCAACGTTCACACATACAAACAGACAAGTGCGAGTGCAGCTGAAAGGTGCTTGGAGTGACATGTGTGAAAACTCTCCCCAGAGCCAGATTCGCACACCAGCTGCTCTCCTCCTTCTGCCTCTTGTCTCTTGCTCCTAACAGCAGGCAAGATCATCAACGTTTTCTATCCCAAATACAAACTGCGATCTGGGACTCCCGTGTCATTCAGCTCAGAAGAGGAAAGTTGGAGAAGTCAGGAAAGATTGCAGCTCATGGTGAACCACATTTGCCATGCCCAGAGTACAAGGCATTTCTCTAAAAAAGGAAAAAAGCAATGGGACATAAACCCAGCTTGGCATTTGCAAAAGGGCTGTGGCTGAGGGCCTTGCAAACCGTCCTACTTCTCTGCAACGCTGAGATTCGTGTTGGCTAGGACACAGCTGCCAAGAGCAGGTCTGGACCCCAGGGGGAAATGTTTCAAGCCCCCCAGCAAGGACAGATCAGCTAAAAATATTTACTTGGGATAAAAAATAAATGTGCAACATTGTGTTCATGTTAATAATAAATATGAGAATATGCATACCTGTTGAAAATATTAAGATCCAATGACTATTATCTAAAATATAAGCCGAACTAACCATACACTTTAAACATTAAACTTGTATGTGTAATACCACACCATGTGTATCACATGACGACTTTGCTTACAAAAACATACAAATGCGACTGTGCATTTGTGTGGAAGCAAACATTTGTACAGAGTTGGGACTGATCCGAAATGCTTGGTTCACGGCACAAGTTCACAAACCGTTATTCAGAACGGTGCGTGCACTGAACAAGAAATACGTATTTTGTTAAGAAATACATAAATATATGCAAGATACATGGGCGCTCTTTTGGACCTTCAGGCCTGGGTAATTTGTAGTGGCTTCCCACCCCCACCCCCGGCCACCTGGTCCTGGTCCTGGGCTGGGATACCATTTACAGCCCATGATACATTTAAGACATCCGCTGCAATTCTAGCCCATGTAATAAAAGTGTCTGTCTTCAGCTTTGGCCACGTGAGAAAACAAACCCAGCAACAGCAAAGCAGGCTTCCTCTGGAAAACCCTCACATTATGCTACCCGAGTTAGGAAGAGAGCAGAGAGAATTGTAGCAGATCCTTTACATCCCGGTCATCATCTGCTTGATTTACTTCCATCTGGACGTCGCTACAGGACTTCATATACAAAATCGGCCAGGCACAAGAATAGTTTTTTCCCTTGTGCCATTAAATTGTTAAATTCGTAGTTGTATAGCTTAAGGGGAGGTAAAATATGGGTGGGGTTTCTTTGCTTCTTTGTATTGTGAGAGGAACAGTGTCTGTATGTTTACATTGCAATGTAGCCGAAACAAATTCCAAGTATGTTGGAAAATGTACTTGGCCAATAATAAATTATTCCTATTCCTATTCCTATTATTCTTTCTTTTCAGATGCCCTAAGCCAGTTCTGACGAGTTTGGCTAAAGCGGGGATGGGGAGCCTGCCGTCCTCTCAATGCTCCCGTCAGTCTCAGCCATCATGGCCAATGGGCAGGGATGGCCGGTGGGAGTCCAGCACAAGCTTCCCACCCCAGACCTAAGGGATGCAGCAGGAGTAAAGGACCTTTTCCAGACTGAGGGTGGCATTCTTAATATAAGAGGCAGGGCTATTTTTCTAGAAAAAGAGGAGCCGGAACTCAACTTTCTCTTGGAATGGCAATGGCGCCCACCTGAGAGGGGCAAGAACCGAGTTCCAGCGAGTTTTGGCTGAGAAAAAGCCCTGGGAATAGCTCTGAGGTATTGGGCCAATGGTGCTGGAGGAGACTCTTGAGAGTCCCATGGACTGCAAAAAGATCAAACCTATCCATCCTTAAAGAAATCAGCCCTGAGTGCTCACTGGAAGGACAGATCCTGAAGTTGAGGCTCCAGTACTTTGGCCACCTCATGAGAAGAGAAGACTCCCTGGAAAAGACCCTGATGTTGGGAAAGATGAAGGTGTATTTTCCACCAACTGGTATTCAGAGGCATTGCTGCTCTGGCATCATCAGAGATCAAGGACACAGTCAACTGCAACCCCCTGTACTGCTTTAAATGAGCATTTTCCTTCAATGAACCCTAGAGCCCCAACTTTCCAATTGCTCTGAACTACTCAGAAGGCAGGAACGCAGGTGGCGCTGTGGTCTAAACCACGGAGCCTAGGTCAGTGGTTCAAATCCCTGCGACGGAGTGAGCTCCGTTGCTCGGTCCCTGCTCCTGACCACCTAGCAGTTCGAAAGCACGTCAAAGTGCAAGTAGATAAATAGGTACCGCTCCAGCGGGAAGGTAAACGGCGTTTCCGTGCGCTGCTCTGGTTCGCCAGAAGCGGCTTAGTCATGCTGGCCACATGACCCGGAAGCTGTCTGCAGACAAACGCCAGCTCCCTTGGCCAGTAAAGCGAGATGAGCGCCACAAACCCAGAGTTGTTTGTGACTGGACTTAACTGTCAGGGGTCCTTTACCTTTACCTTTACTCAGAAAGCTCCCCCACCCACTAGGCTGCAGGTCCCCTGCTCGAGCGCCACTCCCTCATTTAGCATTTGCTGGGCTGGTTCCTGTCCAACCGCGATGCATCGAGTCGTTTATTGTGTGTTTTTTTCTATTAAGCCGTGGTCAAAATTAACTCCATACAGCAATGAACTGCAAAGCAAAAAAGTTCAGTAGATTGAGTGAGTGGGGTTTGGATATTTGTATGCTGGGGGAAGCAAAAAATCGCTTCTTGCATTGTATTGCCAGCTTTGTTCCGGCATGTGGAATGAGAACCCAAAGCCACGGATGGGCTTGTTGCACCAGCCGAGAGAGAGAGAGAGAGAGAGAGAGAGAGAGAGAGAGAGAGCGCCAGCGGTTAGCAAGCAGGCAGCAGCATCACAATGAAGGTAGCAGCATGCACTAAACCCATACAAATTCCTCTGCAGCATTAAAAAAATACGTTGCTTTGTGAAGACAAAACAGTGCTGTTGTTGTTTTGCATTACAATAAATCCATTGCTTAAATTAACATGTTGCAGATGCAAGCATTAGTTTCTATATTATAGAGAAGCCGTGTTTTTGGGGAGGAGGGGCAGAAAGAAGAGCACACAAAACCAGATATAATGGGGGGTTGGGGAACCCACCGAAAGAATCTCTCTATTTACATCTACCACCCTGAAGCTTCACAGTTGCATAACTTAATTCAGATATCCAAAACCGTTCTTGAAACAAGCTCCATCGACGCATAGCTTATTAAGGAATCTTCTGCATGGTTTTATAAGATTTTAAAGTCTTCAGTCAAAGCGGCGGGAGGAAAAAGTCAGTAAGTAACAGCCTCACACTGTTGCCTTAAATATGGGGAAGGGACTCTGAAGGAGGGGGTGGTTAACATCCTCTAGACCTGCTGTTAACTTTGTGGAGCCACTGGGGCAGGAGGCTCCAATTTAGAGGCATTGTCTCACACCCACACCTACACACCCACACCCTGTTGCTAACAGCCATTTGGAGAGGGATGCTAGGAGCTGTTTCATCCCTTTAATTCTTGTGCTTGCAGGTGGCTGGGAGGCTAGCAGAAGCTTTGGAGAAATTTAGAGTGGGAAATGGCAAGGGGGCTCTTTCTCTCACCCCCCCCCCCGGTGCATCCAATGCCTATGCTTTCACCAACCTTATCCTGAAGTTTTATAATGCAGAAAGACTGAAAACCCAAATACAATATAAGCTATTGTATGAACTGTTACTTTTCATTAGACATTGTTGTTATTTTTATTCGATGTTATTTCCTTGAAATTATTGCAGCCTGCCCTGGGACCTTAGGATGAAAGGGGAGTAATAAATTAAAATAATAATAATAATAATAATAATAATAATAATAGTAGTATTTCATTCTCTCTCTTCACAAACACATTTATTAGGGCGACGCTTGCAGAGCTCTGTGATTACCACTCTCTGGTTCAGACAGCAACTGTGGCAACTCCAGATCTGTGTCTGGCTCTGGAACATCTGGGCCAAGGATGCAAAAATGTCAAATTCTGCTGTGTGCAAATTCCCCCCCCCCTTTAAAGTGCTTTTAAAAATGCAGCTGTTGCCATTGCGCCCTTTGTTCCTCTTCCTAGTTATTTAATAGCCATATTTTAATGGCATGCTATTTTATTTTTATTTTTTAAAAAATCCAGACAGATGAAGTGTGCGAGACCTTCACTTACTGACTGAGGCACTAGTAACGATTTTATCAATCCCCCAGGTTTGCTGAAGTCAGCCATATATTCACAGCCCTGAAAGATATGAGTTCTGGGGAAAGCCCGAGGTCTAAAGACTAATGCAGCTGTAATAGCAAAGAATTAGCTAAATGGATTCAGAACTGAATCCTCTTTATTGTGCCGGAAGCCTTGAAACTCATACAGCCAGCCATGGGCTGCTGTTTCTTTTTAATGGGGGTCAGAGTACAATACCTGCTACCAGTTGTCAATTCCAGGTTTCGGGGGGGGGGTTGAGCAGGTCCCTCCTCTTCCAGAGAAAGACCCCCTCCCTGACTCTCCCTTTGCTTCCTCCGTTTGTTTGCCCTCCGCTCCCCATGAACCAAAATACACAGCTCCCCCTACCCCACCAAGGCAGAGTAGACAGCAAGTTAGAGGAACCTGCTTCATCTCCCCTCAAATTATATTATCAGGAGAGAGAAAAGCAGGTCCTTCTCCACGCAGCTCAGAGTTAAACTGTGGAACTTGCTCCTGCAGGAAGCGAGGGGGGGGGCACCAACCTAGACATCTTTAGGAGAGGTATGGGCAAATTCATGGAGGAGGGGGCTGTTGAAGGCGGCAGTGGACCCTCCTTCAATAGAGGTTTTGATGCAGTTTGGAGGGCCACCTGTCATAGAGTCTTGCCCTCTGATTCCTATTTTGCAGTGGGGTTGGGCTAGGTGAGCCTTGGGGGGGGGGACCTTCCAGCTTCAGAGTTCTGTGATCCTGTGATTCTTGGTGTCAGGAAACCCCCCTCCCCGCGGCAGGTAGCATCCCGGGATCGCCTGCAGTACAGGGATCCGGCCCCTCTGTTCACCAGCTCGTCCTCCCCCTCCTCTACAGGAAGCGACCATTCCTCCAGTGGGGAGGGGGAGTTAGAGGCAGGAAGTCGGCGCAGGGGCTGTGAGGAGATCGCAGAGCCTGAGCACCAAGGTAGAAGCGGGGAACAGGGTCAGGTTCCCACGCCCCGAGTTCGAAGACAGGAAGGACGTGGAAGGGGGAGGCGGGGGTTCAGGATCCCGCGCCTTTTTTGCTGGACAAAGAACCGGAAGGGTTCATTCCTGGACTCTGCAGAGGGATGAGATGGACGTTTGAACTTTTGCTCCACTGTAAATATTTGCACAATAAAGAACTTAGTTTTAGAAGTTCTGCGTTTGGCTGATTTCTCATGAGCAACCACTGAACGTCCTTACACTTGGATTCTGTGACCAACGCCTATCAGTCATGACAGCTCTGCTGTGTCTCTGTGGTCACAGGTAGCAGTGCTTCCGAATACCACTTGCTGGAAGAGAAGAAGGCTCTCGTGCTCCTGTTTTACTTGCTGGTTTCCCACAATGGGCATCTGGTTGGCCCCTGTGAGGACAGGAGGCTGGACTAGGTGGACCATGGGCCTGATCCAGCAGGGCTCTGCTTTATGCTCTTATGCTTTGAAAGGGCAGGTGAGCAGATGAGGAGGAGCTGTGCTGGGAGGTGCACAGAGTCAACAGTGGGCCCCACAGAGGAATGTGGACCTTGGCACATGCCCAGTGATGCAGACCCGTGACTGTACTCCCAATGCCTGGCCTAAAATGGAGATCTGAGTTTCTAGAAACAAGATAGACCTTGTTTCAGGCAGTTGGTTGAGGAGCATGTGTGTGCGGCCGCTGCCACTGCCCCTGAAAAGAGCTCTGCATTCGAAAACTGGCGGAACCAGGAATTCCTGAAGGATTGGACTAAATATGAGAAATACTTGAAAGACAATTGTAAACAACAAATCACTTTAGTAGGTTTGCAAGAGGTTTTGTAAGGTTAATTTTAGGAAATATTACGGAGATAATTTTGGAAGGTAATAATTAATTATTGTGATAAAAAGTAATAGTGAAGTTGGAAATACAAGAAGAAATTAGGAAATTTGAAAATCTTGAGAAGTGGTTGATGGAAGTCAAAAATATGTATGAGAGATTAATATTAACGAGTGTTTAAAAGGTTGTATGTAAAATTTAATAAAAATTATTATAAAAAAACCTCTGCATTCGCTCTTCATCCGACTCTTTTTTTGGGGGTAGCGGGCACATTTGGAATTCTGAGAAAGTGCCATGGGTGCCGGTCATAAAATGGCTGCTGTGAGGTTCATGGCACAAGAGAAAATGGCCGCCAAATCCAAAGAAGCAAAGGAAAGAGGCAGGGCTACAAAACAGTGCAGGTCTTCCCATCCCACGTCCATCCACCTGTCCACACACACCCACACCCACACCCGGGGGGAAAAAGGCACATCTGTTGTCACCACGCTCAACTGAAGAAATAAGCTCTTGTCACCTCTCCTGGAATATATATTTTCCGGATGAGTCCACTGCCTCAGATATATGTACTTAATCCTCTCCCTGCTGTTTGTTTGCTTCTTTTTTCCCCTCTTTTGGTATCTGTTTTAGTACCTTTTTCATATTGTATTGTGGGACTGAACACCTTAATAAAAATTATTGCAAAAATAAAAAATATAAATTGATGCAGTTCTAGCAGTCGAGCTGCTTGCTTCAGATGTGTGCTTCCTTCACGTGCTATCTGCTTTTGTACTTGCAAATCACCAGATGTTGCAAAGGCACCGTAAGTTCCCAGTGATTTCTAACTTCAAGGGAAATACAGCCCTGTAGCTCTGCCACTAGACCTTCCCATATTTCACGTAGCTCAAGGAAAGGGAGTCACTCACCTCTTTTTGGGGCACCATACTCGTCCAGGGCTCCTTGATGGTCCCCAGCTGCCCCACCAGTTCTGGATCCAGGACAGGAAGGCCATCTGTGGTGGATGATGTCAAAAACACGTCTGGCCTCTATGCAATAAGAGATATAGGACATTACAATGCTAATTATTGCATGGATAATGGTCAATATTTTGTATCAATATTACAGTGATACCTTGGTTTACGAACTTAATCCGTTCCGGAAGTCTGTTCTTAAACCAAAGCGTTCTTAAACCAAGGCATGCTTTCCCATAGCAGCGGGGCCTGCTCACTCAATTTACAAATGGAACACACTCAACAGGAAGTGAAACATGCCAGCTCGACAAGGAGGCACTCTTGTGGCTGGATGAAGAGGTCCAAATATCTCTACGGGAGAACCTTTGAAAGACCACAAGCCGCTTCCTCCTTGCACAAACCAATCCTCTCGCCAACACTGTTTTTCTACTACAGCTCCTCATCCATCGGGGAAAGTTTGCAGCATTCTTTCCGGCGTTTGTGGAATCCAAGTTGTTCATAAACTAAGCTGTTCTTAAACCAAGGTATAGGACTAGTTGCATTTTTTTATGTACAAAGCCCTGAAACCTGTGCATGGATGAAGACGCTGTTATGAAAACTGTAAAATTAACCGTCAAATCATGACAACCATCAATATCGTTAGCTTTATTCAAAAGCATCAGAAACTTCTGCGGAAAACTGTCGAGGCTGGACTACAGGGTGGTGATGTTCTGCAGGATTGGGCGACAAAGTCAATGGAGAATCAGAATGTGAGGGAAATTGGGAGTGGGGAAAGTTCGGTTCAGTTTGCATTTAGAAAGTTAGGGTCTCAGTTCGATCTCAAAGATTGCCAACTGATTTTCCTAGCTGGACCTGCTGGGTGTTTAACAGTTAGCAGAAAAAGCATCAATTGGCGAACACTGGCTTGTCACACAACCTGAGGCGTAGGAAGGTCAGGTGGTACCCGGTGCTGAAAATTTCTTGTCAACCCCCCCCCATTGATTCCCCCCCCCGCAAAAATGGTTTTACGTTATTTCATATTTTCTTACAAAGGAATAATAACAAGTAATAATAATAATAAACTTTTATTTATATCCCGCCCTCCCCGGCCAAAGTCGGGCTCAGGGTGGCTAACATCAGATACATAACATTGGTATAAAATCAAACAATAATTAAATTACCTCCTAAAAACATCTCAAAATCAAATTAAAGTCTAATTAGATGGCTTTCCACAGGGTTAGGGTTGGGAACAGTAAGTGCTCCACTGAACTGAAATTTCAGCCTTCACGACATAGGAAAACAGCCAAGTGAAACAGCTATTTTGGTGGAGGAGGGTCAAGATATTAACCGATATGCATGAAATTTCATACATAGCTATATAATCCCTAGTATAGCAAGAGAAGACCTTTGGAGCAAGCATTTTTAAAAAAGTTTTTTTTATGAACCGCCCTAGTAGGGCAGTAATTGTTCCTTGGTAATTTTTCACCCCCTCCATTATGGAACATGGGGCGGTCCGCCCCCTACACCCCCCCTTGCTATGCCCCTGCACACAACTATTAAAAGGTGTGCATGTCCGACTTGGGAAACTCTAGTACACATGTATGTACTTGCACAGACCCGTTTCTTGCAAATAATAAGCCATCACATTGTCGGACACCCTGCTATAGGCTTGGGAGCGGCTGCCTCCCCTCCCTTGGCAGGGCCCTACAGATCAATTACGAAGCTGCTGTCTGAAGCTCATCAGCGGTGCAAACAAACGAGACTCGGCAGATGGTCCTTAAGCAAACAGGGGTGGCTCTCTAATTGGAGCGGATTCGGCGAGGGCAAAAACTTCAATCATTCCCGAAAGGAGCCAATCTCCACCAGCTCCCTCGGCATTCGTCGACGTGCCCAGCAAATGCGTCCGACTCATTTCCTCGTGATGAATCCCTAACTCGCCAAATTGGCCGCTGCGGGCGGCTGGTGGCGAAGTGGCCCTCAGAGCCTCCGGCCTCCGTGACTAGACGCCGCGATGCCTCATCAGGGCTGCCTCGGACTGTGGAAGCAGAGAGCACAGCCATCGTGGTTAGTAGCCAATGATAGCCCTCTTGTCCATTAATTCGTCCAATCCTCTTTCAAAGTCTTCCAAGTTGGCGGTCCCCCGTGGGCGGAGACAGACGGGCGTGGGGGGAGGACAGCTGCCCCCCTAAATCAAGGAAATAAATAAAAATACTTAACTGACCAATCGTGTTGCAGATAGCTCGGTTCTGCCCCCTCACCCCAATCCTGGCTTTGCCCATAGCAGCCACCCCTGCCTCCTGTGGGTTTAACTACATGCTTTGTGAAGAAGGACTGCTTTGTACTTGTCCTGCTTCTTCTCTCACTCAGATCCTCTTCCATCCCTGGACTCTGTGCTCGCGAGAAAGATGTGCAGAGTGAGCATCCGGCCAAATGGTGGTAGGGGGATGCCCTGCTGATGTCCTTGTGGAACAGCACCTTATTAACTCCACCAGCCGGCGTTTCATTCGGCCGGGAGGCCTTGACCTTGGCTGAGCGCCCTTGGCATCCAAAGCAGTGGACGGCTGCACGGCAATCATGCCCCAGTTTGTCGCGGGGAAGAAGCGGCTCATGCAAAATGCAACAGTTTATCAGGCTCTTTGCAAATGACACCAAGTGCACAGATGGCGCCCAAGGTGGGCTGGAAGGATACAGATGACTCCAGTCCCACACCCCACCCCACTTTTTCCCTGACAAAGACAAGGCAGGTTGGCTAGCAATGCTGCACATGCCCCTAATTCAATTAGCTCTCCCCTAAACCCTCCTCTGGGAGAAGTGAGTGGAAACGGACAAATGTTCTCCCACAAAGACGTTCCTATCAATGTGTGCGCGCGTGCATGTTCTGCTCCGCTTTGCTTTGGCCCTGCTGTCTTCCACTCATTAGCTGCCTAACAAAGCGAGGCTGGCTCAGTCCTTTTCCATTCAGCAGTCATTCTATCACTCCTCTGTAATTTCTGCAGCAATCAAGATTTTCTAACGACAAAGTGGGGAGGGGGATTAGGGCAGGAAGGAACCTGGCAGAGAATAATGGAGAGCCCACAACCCACCTCTATTCAGGCACTAGCCTTTCATTTCCTTCTGTAATAATCTCCCCCCTCCCCCTTACTGTAATCACACAGCGGCTCTTATATGTGCAAGCAAAAACAGCTGCAGGATTGCTGGAGTTACTTGCTTGCTTGCTCACTCGCTCGTTTGCTTGCTCACTTACTTGCTTCTAACCCCACAAACTTCTGTGCTGGTCCATTCCCTGGCCTTCAAGCAGTGGATTGCAGGATGCCAGGGGCGTAGCAAGGGGGGGCGAGGGGGGCGGTCCGCCCCGGGTTCCATAATGGAGGGGGTGACAAATTATCAAGGAACAATTTTTTTTTTAATTTTTTTTTGAATTTTTTTTAAAATGCCTGCTCCGAAGGTCTTATCTTACTATACTAGGGATTATATAGCTATATATGAAATTTCATGCATATCAGGTTAATATCTTGACCCTCCTCCACCAAAATAGCTGTTCACTTGGCTGTTTTCCTATGTCATGAAGGCTGAAATTTCAGTTCAGAGAACACTTACTGTTCCCAACCCTAACCCTGTGGAAAGCCATCTAATTAGACTTTAATTTGATTTTGAGATGTTTTTAGGAGGTAATTTAATTATTGTTTGATTTTATACCAATGTTATGTATCTGATGTTAGCCACCCTGAGCCCGACTTCGGCCGGGGAGGGTGGGATATAAATAAAAGTTTTTTTTATTACTTGTTATTATTCCTTTGTAAGAAAATATGAAATAACGTAAAACCATTTTTGCGGGGGGGGGGAATCAATGGGGGGGTTGACAAGAAATTTTCCGCACCGGGTACCACCTGACCTTCCCATGCCTGGGGGGGGGGTTTGACAAAAAAAAATGCCCCCGGGTACCAATTTACCTTGCTACGCCCCTGCAGCATCCTGCCTTAATTTGGGCCCAGCCACTGGGCCCATCTCACTCAGTAGCAGTGCGCAACATTCAAGTAAGCTTTCCTCAGAGTAAAAAGGGGAGTGGCAGTGGGAAGACAATGAAAGACAAGGAAGGGGTGTCAGAAGCTGAAGAGGTAACAGGGCTTAGTCAGTGGGGAGAGTCTGTGGCAGAAAGAAGTCAGGAATCATGGGCAGGAGCTGAAGCTGAAGCAGGAGAGGAAGGAAGCCAAGAGGCAGAGATGAGTCAGGCTGGTGAAGAGGCAAGAGTGTCTCCCCCTCCTGCTGCAATGAGCTCCCCTCCCCCTTGGTCTCCCAGAAGTGGGGAGAGGCAAGAAGAGAGTGGAGGAGAGGTTAAATTCACGGAGGCACAGTCTCTGATTACTTGGGGAAAGCCCTGGAAAGGAGGAGACTTAAGACAGTTGTGGGAAGGCAGGGGCTTTCAGTCTCAGCAACTGATCCATAGGGCAGGACCTACCAGGGATGAGTTGCTGTGCTCATTAGGCCTGACATTCTGTCATGTCTGTGCAGATCCTGGTCTTGCTAATAAAGAGTTAACTCCAACATGGACGATGTGATTTACTCACTGGCTCATCGATGTATTATTATAAATGAATAAATAAATTATAACTTGGCAACAGTACCTAAGGAAGCCATTTCAGCTGGAAGAAGACTACACACACACACACACACACACACACACACACCTCCACTAGGAGAATGAAGATGTTTGTGGGAAACGGCACTTGTTGAGAATGAGCATGTGTGTGAGAGAGAGAGATTTGGTTTGCCAGGATGTAAAGAGGCGTAGAAGCGGGAGCCCTGCTGTTGCCCGTCAGATAAAGCCAGACGTCTGTCTCCCGTCATCCCTGGGCCATGCCGGGCAGATGGGGCTTGAAGAGGCCACAGGCTCCCCATCCCTGTTGCGACCTCTCAATCCCTAGGGAGCTCAACACAGAGAAAGGCAAACGCTTCCTCTTCGCTCTCACATAGGCTCAGATTTATTTTAGGGCTGAGCTACAAATTGTCCAATAATACTGGGATACCAGTGGCCTGGTCACCTGCTTTTGTGGTAACAGCAACAAAGATTGGTCTGTGTAGTGTTGTTCTGATGGGAGTGGGAGGGTTCAGTGCCAGACCCCTTTGACTTCACCACAAACCCTGAAATCTCCAAAGTCTTGTAAGAGAGCTGAACAGCACCAAAACAAAAGGGGAAGCACATATCATCTTAGCCCTGTTTTATTTCATAGAATCATAGAGTTATAGATTGGAAGGGATACCCAAGGGTCATCTAGTCCAACCCCCTGCTATGCAGGAGTCACAACTAAAGAGTCCCTGACAGATGACCATCCAACGTCTGCTTAAAACCTCCAAGGAAGGAGAGTCCACAACCTCCCAAGGGAGTCCCTTCCACTGTTGAATGGCTCTTGCCACCAGAAAGTTCTTCCTTCTTTCCTATATACCATAAAGTATATAGGCAGAATCTCACTTCTTGTCATTTGGATCTATTGGTCCAGGTCCTCCCATCTGGAGCAGCAGAAAAGAAGCTTGCTCCGTTTTTCTGTGTGACAGCCCTTCAAATATTTGAAGATGACTACTATATCACCTCTTTTCCAATATACCCCCCCCCCGCACACATTCCAGCTTTTCAATATCCTTCTTAAATTGTGGCACCCAGAACTGGACATAGGGCTCCAGGTTGGGTCTGGCCAAGGCAGCATAGAGCAGAACTATTTGTATTCAAAGCAAATATCGCACACAAGCCACAGGATTCCCATGCCCTTTCGTTCTGCAGAAATGAGAGCCAGGTAGCACTACCCCCTGGAATTTCCCAGTGCCTCAGTGAAGCATGGAAAACACAAAGGTAAACTAGAAAAGATGCCAGATCAGATCCCAACAGATAAGACAGCAGTATGCTAGCAACAAGGAAACAGGCAAGTGCAGTTTTAAGATAACTCCCTGCATTAGGTACCAGTACAAAGCCATATATTTGGAGTGTGAAACACAGAGCAGTCAAATGCAACATTCCTAGAGTGGACATAAAAAGGGGATGTCTGGACCAGCCAGTCAGAACTTCCTGTTCCTCCTGGGCAGGGACAAACTTCCTCTACATGTGACCAAAGGTGGGCATGACCTCACCTATGCAGGTAACAAAATAGCACAGGGCAGGCAGCCATCTCTCTCTCTCTTCTCCATTTTGCTTTCGTCGAAGAAGCATCAGCCTGAAATGCTCTCTTGGCTTCCAGTTTCTAACCAAGAGAGGACAAAGGAACGATCTCCCTATGGGATACATTCAAGTGTATATATTTTGTAACTTAAGTCTGCCTTCTGGGATCCATCTGTGAACAGGATGTGTGAGTAAACTATTTTATACTTTTATACAAGACTGTGTTGTGTCTATTCTTTTAAAGAGGGAATAAAGGGAAATCACCAGGAAACTTATTTTAGAGGCTTATACAAGCCTGGCAAACCTATCCGCTGTGAAAGTTTAAAAGGGGAATGTTACTCTGCTAAACGGTAGAACTTGTTAACACAAGTCGGGAAGGATATAATTAAACAATATTGTATATCCTCTCCTGCCTCCCTGAACATTCCCACAATATACATGTTGTAACCAGAACACCTAAAATATTGGTTCACTTCATATTAGGAATGAGGGAGAAATTTGGTCCATTCTGCATTAAAATATGAACCTAATGAACTCACACTTTCTAAAGCAAAACATGACCCAAAGCTCAGTCTTTGCACTTTTCTGGTCTGGTAGTGTGTACAGAAATGCTGTTATTCTGGAGTATCACATGCACAGAAATGTGTTATTTGTAGGGGGAAATGCCCAGAACTGTGTATTTTAGGGGGAAAGGCATGCAAAAAAGAGTGCATTTTAGGAGAGCTACATACTACCTGTAAACAGCTGGTGGATTTTCATGAGGGCTTAAAAAATAATAATATGCAAAGTGATGTGGAAATGGGGAGAATTAAACTTAAGATGGGGAAAATGAGGAACTGAGAATCACAGGACTGTACAGTTGGAAGGAACCCCAATGGTCACCTCGCCCACAGTGCAGGAATCACAATAAAGCATCTTTCTGTGTGAGTCCTTATATACTCACCTGATTCCTGGACTTTGCTGGAGTGGGGCTCCTGCAGACTCCACCTCTGCAGGAGGCCTGTTCTGTCTGGCACAGGAGCTGGGTCCTTAGTGTGGCAGCCTCTAAGGTAAAGGGACCCCTGACCATCAGGTCCAGTCGTGTCCGACTCTGGGGTTGCGGCGCTCATCTCGCTCTATAGGCTGAGGGAGCCGGCGTTTGTCTGCAGACAGCTTCCGGGTCATGTGGCCAGCATGACTAAGCCGCTTCTGGTGAACCAGAGCAGTGCACGGAAACGCCGTTTACCTTCCCGCTGGAGCGGTACCTATTTATCTACTTGCACTTTGATGTGCTTTCGAACTGCTAGGTGGGCAGGAGCTGGGACCGAGCAACGGGAGCTCACCCCGTGGCAGGGATTCGAACCGCCGGCCTTCTGATCAGCAAGCCCTAGGCTCAGTGGTTTAACCCACAGTGCCACCTGGGTCCTCGTGGCAGCCTCTACCCATTACATATTATCAGAGCAGCACCATCTCTTTTTGTGCCTTTTTCAAGAAGCAGAGGGTGGTTTTGTTTTGTTTTACCCCATTAATCGCAGTCTGCATCTGGGTATTGGATTTAAAGCTGTTTGCAATATATGAAATGGTTCTACTTCATTTTAACACAGGGGATTTTTTTAAATACACATTTTTATTGTGGTGTGTTGTTGTTTTTTTTAATTGCTACATGGCTTTGAGATGCTCCCTGGGAAGCGATTCATAAACAATACAAGATCAACGAAATGGCACCACTCTGCAGGCAAAGTGACAAAAACAACAACAGTCATTGTTGTCAGAGAGTAGATGCCCCGATGCCCTGGCAAAAGACTGCTCTCCTCCACCCCAAGGGAAAGAGCGTCTCTCTTCCCATCGTCAAACATTATCAGTTTAATTTATGTTCTCTCCCCACCTTTCTACAGCTCACTGGGCACTAAGGGACCTGTCAGTACCTGACACTTTAAAGCAAGTCGCATCGCATGATGGGGTGTTTAATTCTACTGTTATCAGTCGGGATTGCCTTTTGTGTGTTTTCCTTCTTCTAAAGACCACCCGAAAACCCCAATTTGTTACTTGGTTAAAACAGTTTAAAGTGACAGCGAGCAAGGAAAAGAAATGTAGGATCAAAAGTGCTGTTTCTATTAGATTTAATTAAATCTCTCCCCCCCCCCCATGGTAGCTCATACCACACAAATGCAGATTTTGTGTCAGTTTTTTTGTGTATGTGTATGTGGGGGGTTTCTGGTGGTGGAAATGTTGACAGTGCCTCATAGGAACATAAGGTGCTGCCGTATGACTAGTTTGGTCCATGTGGCAGCGACACTCGAGGGTGAAAAATGTAACACAAGGAAAGCCTGTTGGATCCGGCCAGTGGCCCAACGAGTCCAGCACTGTGCTCTCACAGTGGCTGAACAGTTGTCTGTGGGAAACTAGTGTGGGTTGTGAAACACAGAGCAGTCAAATACAACATTCCTAGAGTGGACATGTTTAGACATGTTTGTCCAGCCAGTAGATAAACTTCCTGTTTCCTCCTGTGCTGGGACAAACTTCCTCTACATGTGACCAGAGGTGGGCGTGACCTCACCTGTGCAGGTAACAAAAGCACAGGACTGGCCACCACATCTCTTCTCTTCTCTATTTTGGTTTCGTAGAAGAAGCATCAGCCTGAGATGCTCTCTTGGCCAAGAGAGGACAAAGGAACTATCTCCCTATGGGATACATTCCAGGTGTATATATTTTGTAACTTAAGTCTGCCTTCTGGGATCCATCTGTGAACAGAATGAGTGAGTAAACTATTTTATACTTTTATATAAGACTGTGTTGTGTCTATTCTTTTTAGGAGGGAAGAAAAGGTGAATTACCAGGAAACTTATTTTAGAGGCTTAAACGAGCCTGGCAAACCTATCCACTGTGCAAGTTTAAAAGTTCTAAATTATAGAACTTGCTAACCTAAGTTGGAAAGGATGTAATTAAACAATATATCCTATCCTGCCTTCCCGAACATTCCCACAACCAGCAAGCAGGATTCAAACTCAAGAGCCACTCTCTCTCCTCCTGTGGTTTCCAGAAACTGGCATTCAGAAGGATTGCTACCTCCAGCTGTGTAGGCAGAGCGTAGCCTTCATGGCTAGTAACCATCAATAGCCCTCCTTTGCATGAATTTGCCTAATCTTCTTTTAAAGTCACCCAAGTCGGTGGCCATCCCTGGTTTAAGGCAGGGGGCATTCACAGCCTTACCTGGAAATGCTAGTCATTGAACCCAGGACCTCTTGCATGCAAAGCAGATTCACTTACGCACTCAGCCATGGCCCTTCTCCATGAGGAAAAAGAATGAAAGGGTGATGGAAGCAGCGGGCACAGCAACTCAGGAGAATGTGTCTCAGTTGGGCTTGCCATATGTCAGGAAAATTCCTGGCATGTCCTGGTTTTCAGGTATAAAAATGGCATCAGGAATGCGATGGAAAAATCAGCAGAAACAGCTCAAAAAGCTTAAAATCACGATTTTTTTTGGGGGGGGGAGGAGGTTTCCTCCAAAAAGCTCAACAATAAAAGCTCAAAAATTTGACAACCCTAGTCTCAGTGGAATGGGGAGGCACGAAAAGGAGGAGGAGATGCAGGCTGGAACCTACAGAGCTCATCTTTTTCTCATGCTTAACCGAACCAACATGTTCCTCCTTTGTAAGCTCCCTAACATGCCTTTAGGGACGTGGGTGGCGCTGTGGGTTAAACCACAAAGCCTAGGGCTTGCTGATCAGAAGGTCGGTGGTTCGAATCCCCGCGATGGGGTGAGCTCCCGTTGCTCAGTCCCAGCTCCTGCCCACCTAGCAGTTCGAAAGCACATCAAAGTGCAAGTAGATAAATAGGTACTGCTCTGGTGGGAAGGTAAACGGTGTTTCCGTGCGCTGCTCTGGTTCGCCAGAAGCGGCTTAGTCATGCTGGCCACATGACCCGGAAGCTGTACACCGGCTCCCTCGGCCAGTAACGCAAGATGAGCGCCGCAACCCCAGAGTCGGACACGACTGGACCTAACGGTCAGGGGTCCCTTTACCTTTAACATGCCTTTGAGTTGTCACTCTCTGAATTGCTGGGCAAACCAATCCTGCTAACATACATAATTGCTCCCACTAGTTCCCAAGTTCGGCGGTGAGTGCCAATCACTGTGCCAAAGTAGCATCACTGTGCCAAAGTAGCATCACCCCACAAAGAAGAGGAAGGACTGTGTTTGCTTGGGGGATCGCTGGGGTATCTAGAGGTAGGGGGGAAACGTTAGGAAACCTCCTAAAAGGGGGCAACTCTTCCTCCAAATGGCTGAAACACAACTGTATCTTGCCTTATTGACTCTAGCCTGTTGTCATACCAAGGCTCATGCAGAAGACTTGGTCCCGTGTGTGTGTGTGTGTGTGTAGAGGCAGGAATGAAAAACATAAGAGTGGATCACACCAATGGCCGGTCTAGACTGGCGTTTCTTTTGTGTGTTGGCCAACTAGATGCCTCTAAGTAACCCATAAGCAGGACCCGCCGCAACAGCGCTCTCCCCAACTAAAAATCCAAGGGCGCACAAAGGATCCACAGGTGACTTGAACTGCCTCTTGGATACCAGTGATCTTGGCACATTTTAAACCTTTCCAAAGCCTGCACTCTCTACCCCGGTTTGCTCATACCAGGTTACTCATACAAAAAAAATATAAAAAATCTGACGGATTCTGGGAGGTTAGCACTTAAAACGGTGCAGTTCATCGCAAAGCTGTGATTGCTTGAACCCGCGGCGCCGCTTCCAACCGCCCTCCTCCCTTTCCTTTGTGTCGCTAGCAACAAATCCATTCTTTTCTCCATTGTTGCTAGGGCCGATTTGCTGAAACAAGCTTTAAGCGCAGGATTGAGAAGCTGAGCTTGTCACCTGATATTCCCCCCACCCGCTCCCTCGCTTGTACATACATTAGTTGGGGAGGGGGAGAAAGAGGAGGAGGAGGAGGAGGAGAACTGGGGAAGGGGGATAAAAAAAGATCACAACAGCCCTTAGATCAAAACAATAATCAGCTAAATGAATTCCGCAGCATTTTCCCGCATGACTAGGAGTGATAATTTAGTGCAGCAGCCAGCTGGAAGGAAGGGGATTAATTCTGCACTTACCAACACCCCTGTGAATAATTCATCACACGCGGCCCCCCTCCGCTGACCCCCTGGGCCATTACTCCAAAGTAGCTCGCCAGACAGCCATGCCCCAGCCAGGGGGCCCGGCTCTTTGTGGGGGGAGAGCAATGGAATTAACCTGCCAGCTTTAAGTTCAGTCCCAAATTAACTTTGCAGATGGGGAGGGGTGGTGGTGGGGAGAAGGCAAAGGCACAGCTGTTTTCTGCAACTGTAGCACCAGTCCCAGAATGCCCCACCCCCTGTAAAAATAATGTTTCTGTAAAGACTTGTGAGGTTCAGCCCTAGGCAGTGAAAGAGTCTCTACTCTGTGCAGTCTGTAGCTGCTATTATTAATTGCAATATTTCTGAAGAATTTTATACCCTACTTTTCAGCATGTGTCTCAAAGCAGTTTCTGGAAAAATAAAAAGCACAGTCCAGAGGATTGCATCCAAGGTTAGCCCTGATCAGAGCAGACCCACTGAAATTACCTAAATGAGTACCAGTAGGGGGTGACAGTGGCAGGGAGCAGAGGTCAGGCACCCACAGCAAAAAATTTATGGGTGCCCAGGCACCCAGGGCCCCCTGTATATGGTGCCAGTGTCTAGTGCGACTACCTACAGTGGGTTGCCCTGGGCAAGAGCAAGCAAGCAAGCAAGCAAACAAACAAATATTGCAGCTAATGTTCTGGAGTCCAGCAAAGCTTAGCATTTGCAATGAGTGCAGATGAGGCCGAACGCCTGACCTCCAAGGCTTATGGGAAGGCAGTGTCACCAAGCGAGCCGGTCAGTAAATGGCACAGTTCAAACTGGCGTTAACTCTTCATTTGCGGAACACAATCCTCACAGACGTGGTGGAGTTTCAGGCCTAATGAACACAGCAGTTCATGCATTCTAGGTCTTACTCCACGAAATCATTGCTGAGACTCAGAGTCCCTGCCTCCCCAGAGCCTTCTATTTCTCCTCCTCTCTAGGGCTTCTTGCAAGCAATCAGAGACTGCGCCTGCATGCAGCCTGTCTTTGCTCCTTCCATTCCATGCCTCTCCTGGTTCTGGGAGACCAGGCAGGAGGGGAGCTTATTGCAGCAGGAGGGGGAGACACTCATGACTCTTCACTAGCCTGGCACATCTCTGCCTCTTGACTTCCCTCCTTTTCACTTATCTGATTCGGCTTCTGCCCCGATTCTTGATTTCTTTCTGCCACAGACTCTCAACTCACTGAGCCTGTTACCCCTTCATCTTCTGACATCACCTCTTCCCGGTCTTCTCCCTTTGACTACTCATCATTGTCCCATCATCATTCCCTGGGATCTGAGCCTTCTTCCCTTGATGGTTCCTCAGTTGGTTCCTCCCACCATTCCTCTGTGTCCAAAAAGTCCATGACAAGTGGCAACCTGAGAGAGGCCATGATGAACTCTGAGCACTGGGAACAGCAGGTTAGATTTGCACACGTGACACAATGCAACGTCGATTCCTGTTATTTGTGGGCTAGCTGCTGGCAGGCAGAAGAGAACCCCTTGGTGTTTTAATCAGCCTCCCTCCCCCACACTTTCTCCCCCCTTTTCGCTGCAGAGCAGACGGGCAGGCACATTCCCTCCATCCTTTACAACCTAATTTGGACTGACAGGCTGGAGTTGGTGCTTAGCAAGGCTGAGCCTCCCAGCTTCTCTGTTATTTTAACACAGACTCCTTTGCAAGCGCTTGAGGCAGAGGAAGGAGGGCAGAGGGCTTTACAACAGAATGCAAACTATCATCTATATTCATGAACTGCCTCCAGGGGCACCCTCTCTTTCCAGAGGAGTTGGCTGCCCGGTTGCCTGCTGTCTGTACCGGTAGTGGTTTTTGCACCTCTCGGGCAGAATCACATGATCACATGAGGGCCGGCGGAGGGGAGCTCGATTCGAGGCAGCAGCACAAGCACAGGATCACAGGCCCAGGTTCAAATAGCAGCATGGTTAGAGTCAGGAGTGTGCAGTCTGGTGCCAAGCATGCAAAGGTCTGGAACATTTAGCATTCGCAAGACAAGTGTCACACACCAGAACATTTGGAATCGGAGTGCTTCCAATGTGTTGGCATCTCCAGCTTGTTTTGATTCTGACAAAGCATCACATTTGAAGGATAGTATCCAAAGTATCACAGAGTCAGGAGTTCAAAGAATGACAGAACTGCAGAATCGGGGTCCCTTCCATCTCTACCATTTTACGCTTCTATGAAAGGAGATTCCAACTAAACATCATGAGGCACTAGTCTGTGTCTGATCACAATGCAAAGTGCTGGCACTTACAGCTTGGGTCCCAAGTGCTTACTCCCACATGAACCTGTCCACACCACATTCAGACTCTTCTTGAGGTGCCCCCACAATCTGAGGTGCGCTGGGTGATGACTGGGGAGAGGAGTGTCTTGGGGGTGTGGGCCCTCTCTAAAGGAAAGTTCTCCCTAAGGACAGAGCACACTATCTACCTTAGAGGAAGACAGATGCCCCACATTGGGGTGGGCAGCCTTTTTGCCTGCCAAGGGTTACATTCCCTCAAGGTGAATCTGTTGGGGGCCACATGTTGGTGGGTGGGGTTGGAGTCAAAAGTGGATGGGATCAGAGCCTGAAATGGAAGGGGCCAGACTTAATAAAGGGTGGGGGCACTCCTTTTTCCTCTCTTTCCTTGCTACCTTCATATTTCCCCTCCTCTCCGGCAGGGATGTCAACATGCCCCCCCCACATTGAGGGGGTGCTGTCACATGACACATGACTCTGCCTGGGATGCACTGGGAGGGGCAGGATGTGCAGAGGGCGATCTCCATGCCTGCTCATCCTGGCTCCTGGGCTGCTGGGCGGAGGCTGGGGGGGCTGGGGAGCACGGAGGGCACCCAGCGGTGGCAGTTGGGGGGGGTCCCCTCAATATTGGTGGGGCGCTGCCACCTGCCCAAAAATATTGGGGGATTTGAAGCCCCCGATACCGCTGCTCCCCAACCACATGAATCAGGCCAAGGGCCACCTGAAACTGGGCTGAGGGCCGCATGCAGCTCTCAGGGTGCAGATTGTTCACCAGTGTCCTACATGGACCATCTGAGCTGTCCAGTCCCGCCCCCCTTTTTTTAAAAAAAACAAAGGCAAGAATCTCAGATATCTCCTATCTGGAGCTCCCCAAGCTGATCTTGCTGGCTTTTCCATGTGTCTCACCTCTGAATTTATCAACTGAACACCAAGCTGGACAGTTGGGACTTCTCCACTTCTGGTGCGCAGGTTTGTATTCTGAGAAATCAACAAAGACAAATGGTTGATTAAAAACTGTCAACACACAAAGTTAAGACTTGCATGGCTGGATCAGATCACAAGTCCATCGAGCCTAGGGCCCAGTCAGCACCCAGTCAGCTATGTGTCTATTTGGAAAGCCCACCAGCAAGGGGATGTTGGGTAGCTCAGTTGGTACGAGCATGAGACTCTTAAACTTAGAAAAGAGGGAGGGATTTGCTGTATAACCTTAATGGGAGTTATCATGGTGGATTCCTTTTCCTTGGTGTCTGGATTGATCCTGCAATGACTGAGAGGAAACAAGAAGGAGATCAAAGTAATAGGGCTCTGTCTGGAAAGACTAGATCATTCAAATTGGGTGGTTTGGTCTACAGAGCAGGCATAGGCAAACTTGGCCCTCCAGATGTTTTCAGACTACAACTCCCATCATTCCTAGCTAACAGGACCAGTGGTCAGGGATGATGGGAAATGTAGTCTCAAAATATCTGGAGGGCCGAGTTTGCCCATGCCTGCTGTAGAGCATGAAACTCTTCATATCAGAGTCGTGGGTTCGAGCCCCATGCTGGGCAAAAGATTCCCACATTGCAGGGGGGATGGACTTGATGACCCTTGTGGTCCCTTCCAACTCTAAAATTATATGATTATAAGAGCATAGGTGAAGGGACGGGCCCAGGGATGAGTGTATCTGTAGGTTCCTCTCCATGTCTCCTTTTTCCAGTCTTATGTTGAGTTCTCCACTCCACTTTGCCAAACAGAGCAGCTGTCCAGCAGCGTGGGAGGCACATTACCAAGCAGAAGAGGGAATGTCCACAGGATCCACAAGGACTAAGGGCAGGTCTATGGAGGTTGTGGCATCAGCAACTTCCAGGTGGTCTAATTCAGGGCTGGGGAATTTGTGGCCTTCAGCATTCAGCAATGAGGAGTGTCATGAGGATCAGTCATGACCAGAAATGGAGAAGGTCACTAGAGGAAGAATGGGTGGAACCCTGAACAGGAGTACCAAGGTGGTTCACAAACAAACAATAATAAAAATACAGTTAAGGTAAAGGTAAAGGGACCCTTGACCATTAGGTCCAGTCGTGTCCGATTCTGGGGTTGCGGCGCTCATCTCGCTCTATAGGCCAAGGGAGCCGATTTAGAGAAGCCATCCCAGTTTCTGATTTGATCCCAGAATGTCCCACTTTTCCTTAAAGGCAAAGGTACCCCTGACTGTTTGGTCCAGTCGTGGACGACTCTGGGGTTGCGGCACTCAACCTTGCTCTATAGTTCGAGGGAGCTGGTGTTTGTCCGCAGACAGCTTCCGGGTCATGTGGCCAGCATGACAAAGCCGCTTCTGGCGAACCAGAGCAGCACAGGAAACGCCGTTTACCTTCCCGCCGGAGCGGTACCTATTTATCTACTTGCACTTTGATGTGCTTTTGAACTGCTAGGTGGGCAGGAGCTGGGACCGAACAACGGGAGCTCACCCCATCGCAGGGATTCGAACCGCCGACCTTCTGATCGGCAAGCCCTAGACTCTGTGGTTTAACCCACAGCGCCACCTGGGTAAATATAGTTACCTGTAATTAAAATGCATAGTAATACAACCATACACCCGTAATTTAAATATATGACATACAAGTCCATTAAATCAGCATAACACTTGAAACAGCAATCAAAAAACAGGAGACCCGAGTCAGAAGCTGTGTTTTCAAGAGCCGGCAGAATGCCAGTACTGATGGGGCCCCCAATATTTCAGCAGGAAGAGTAATGAAAAAGACTGTTGATGTGTTACCACAAGTCGATAAACATCAGGCCATAGCAAAAAAACTAACCAGGTCTCATGTGTTGATCTTAATGCCCTTTGCAATGGAGGGGCAAGGTTAGAATATACCAGAAGATTTTGCAGCAGGTCCTGTTGCCTGTGGTTGCTATTACCTGGATGGGAAGGTTTTCTACACGAACTCCATCCCTGCTACTGTCTGCCACAAGCTTCCGATAGACACGATTACTTAGTGGCAGCACAGAGAAGCCCAAAGACTTTGGTGGAATTTCCAGGTCTCCATTCGGATCTGGTGGGCAAGCGGGGATAAAACATCCTGATTAGTCCTCCATTGCAACATGGCAGGCAGGGATGCTTTCAAAATCCTCCTCGTCCAAAATTTCACCCCAGGCTCCTGAGTTGCAAACCAGCCGATCTTGTCTCCAAGGGGAATTGATGTTTGGTGCTGCTGGTCAAGATGGACCTTGCATCCAGGACGTAAGGACATAGAAAGACCCTGCTGGATCCAGTCCATGGACCATCTAGTCCAACATCCTGTTCTCACAGGGGCCAACCACAGTGGTCTATAGATCCAGTACCAGAGTGCTACATTCTTAACCAAAACTGACCACCAGGCAGTGCTATTTTTGACAGTCCACAATCCAACAACAACAATTTATTCGACCGTCAGTCAGAACACAATCATTATCCATACAAATTTTAAAACACCTGAGACAACTCAGAGGGGTTTACACTAAAACATACACTAAAAGTAGATTATACATAAAGACCCATATCAATACTATCGATTTTAACCTTACGTCGTTTAAGGGCCAAAAAAAAAGAAATTTGGCCACCTCAAAGGTTGTGGTACCAGTAAAATTGTTCACCAAAAACGAAACCTGACATTCTCTATCTACCAGGCTAAGGTGGCCTAAGAGTGGAGCTATCAGTTTTTGTCTAAGGTCTACATAAAATGGACAGGTCAGGAGAATGTGTTCGGTTGACTCAACCATTCCCAAGGCACAGGGACAGACTCTCAGGGCATATGGGACTCCCTTGTATCTTCCCAACAAGACCGCTGTTTCCAGGACGTTTAACCTAGCCGCCGTGAGGAGTCTGCAGTATTCCACATAGCGGACCCCCGCCAGGTAAGGGGCTGGTGAATTCTGGAAGATCTGCTCCCCCAAAAACATCCCTGGTTTCACACAAGCAATGTCCCAGTCCACAATCCAAAAATGAATCGAATGCCTTACCCCCAGATCTTAGTGTTGCCAAGCGCCACATCTCATCTTGAGAATCCCCCACAAATCATTTCACACTCCCATAGGGTCTTATCTCACTGGGGGGTTGGTCCAGAGGGGCAGGTTGGGCACTGCCCCACCGGGGGGGGGGCTCTGCCTCTCAGCTGCTGCTCCTTAGCCTCGCTGCTGCTATAATAGAACTCAGCAAGGAGACTGGGGTCACAACTTCGCTAAGAACATAGCTAGAGCCTGCTGGATCAGGCCCATCTTGCCTGGCACCCTGTTCTCCCAGTGGCCAACCAGATGCCTATTATTGGAAACCTGCAAGCAGGATTTGACCCCAAGAGCACCCTCCCCTCTTGCAGTTTCTAGCGTCACTGCATCTGGACTGTAGAGGCAGACCATAGCCCTCATGCTTAACAGCCCTCTCCTCCATAAATTTGTCCAGCCTTCTTTTAAACCCATCTGAGTTCATGGCCATCAATGTCTCCTGCAGCAGTGAACCAGGCACTGTGTGAAGAAAGACTTATTTTTATCTGTCCTGCAACTTCCAGCATTCAGTTTCATTGTGCATCTGCCAGTTCTAGTGCTACAAGAGTGGGAGAAACACTCATCCTTCCAAGCCAGGCATAATTTTATCAACTTTCACCATTACCTCCCAGAGATATAGACTTACTTTTTTTGTAGTATTCAATCACCAGGGCGGTATCATCCGAGAAAGCTGTGACTCCATCCTGTCCTTGGAACAGGTAGGACGTATTCCACGTTGGCTGCTCAGGGGGACCAGCAGCTGGAGAAACCTGATGGTCAGTGAAAAGTGGAGGAAGCCCAGTCAGGGTATCGGAAGAGAGACCAGGGGGATCTGCAGCAAAGTGGCTTGTTCCTGTTCTGCATGCTCCATTCTACTCCCTCTCCCATCTGGTTTCCCATCTGGTTTCCCCACCCTCAACAGCGGGGAGAAGTGAGCCCAGCGCACTCCTCTGATGGGACAGCGGAAAGGAATGATCTTAAATATCCCACAAAGAGAAAAGAAGTCCCAGGCAATCTGGAGCTTTGATGGAACCTCCTTCCACATTACGTTGAAAACCGTATGCAAGTGGTCAATTCCTGTCTCTGAGAGCAACAAAGAAGTGAAGACTAAAGAGGCTGAAAGATTTTGCTGCCTGGGCATGTGAGGAGCCCTTTCCCAGAGGGGTGTGGGTGGGTGTGCCAGCAGACACAGGGCTGGTCCTCAGCAGCTGTTTCTGATACTCTACATCACCATGAGTTTGTATTGAATTACAATAAATGCTTGATGAATCTGTTTCCTTCTGTTGTGCTTTTGATAGGATTATGAAGATGGCAACTTGGAGGGAGGCCAAGAGGACCAGCCTTGGAAAGTGGAGCAGCGGGTACATGGCAAGCTATTGGCAATCTGGTGGCACACTCAACGAGTCCCTTTGCAACTCTGGGGCAGATAAAAGACAGGCCTTCTTCATGCAGCACATGGTTGATCTCATCCCTGCAGGAGGCAGGGATGGCCACCAACCTAAGGTAAAGGTAAAGGGACCCCTGACCATCAGGTCCAGTCGTGTCCGACTCTGGGGTTGCGGCGCTCATCTCGCTCTATAGGCCGAGGGAGCCGGCGTTTGTCCGCAGACAGCTTCCGGGTCATGTGGCCAGCATGACAAAGCCGCTTCTGGTGAACCAGAGCAGCGCACGGAAACGCCATTTACCTTCCCGCCGGAGTGGTACCTATTTATCTACTTGCACTTTGACGTGCTTTCGAACTGCTAGGTGGGCAGGAGCTGGGACCGAGCAACGGGAGCTCACCCCATGGCAGGGATTCGAACCGCCGACCTTCTGATCAGCAAGCCCTAGACTCTGTGGTTTAACCCACAGCACCACCTGGGTTCCTACCAACCTAGATGGCTTCAAAAGAGGACCAGACAAATTCATGGAGGAGGAGGAGAGGGCTATTGATGGCTACCAGCCAGGATGGCTATGCTCTGCCTTCTGCAGTTGGAGGCAGCAGTGCTTCTGAAGACCAGCTGATAAAGACCAGAGGAGGGGAGGGAATCCTGCTTCTGGGTTTCCCATAAGCATCTGGTTTGCCACTTTGAAAAGAGGATGCTGGACTAGATGGGTCACTGGCCTGATCCAGCAGTAGACTCTCCTGGTTTCCTTATGATTCTATAGCAAATCATCAAGGCTGAGAGCTATTTATTTTATTTAGGCAGAAGCATTCTCAGAAGGGGTTAACCTGGGCACGGGCTGCTCTCCCCCTAGCACCCTGAGAGGAGAGATGCCCATGTCAGCTTGACCACATACAGAGCCCTTGTCTGTGGATGCTGATGCAGAGTGACAGTGGGGGGGGGTCACTGCTGGGGTGGCAGAAGGATCGAAGCTGATTAGCTGGCACATAAGATTCGCCCGTGGAAAGCCATTAACCTCCCTAAGCAGAGCTCGGCCTTCCCTCAGAGATCCAGAGAACTAAGTGCATCGACCAGCCTTTTGCACACAGGGGAAACCATAGAAGCCCCCCCTCTCCCCCCTCCCCTCTAGCCTTCATCTGGGAGCAGATGAAAGATGGGCAGTTATTATTACTGCGATTTAGCCTTTTCCCCAGACAGGGGCTCAAGGCACCTTGCAGCTAAAATAGAAGCAGCTAAAAACCTAGGAGGCGGGGAATCATTAAAACACAATTAAACACTAACACAAATTAAATTTCCATTTCACTTTTGATTTGTATACTGCCGTGTTCCTACATTGCTGGGCACAAGGCAGTTTACAACAGTGTTTTTCAACCACTGTTCCGCGGCACACTAGTGTGCCGCGAGATGTTGCCTGGTGTGCCGTGGGAAAAATTGAAAAATTACTTTATATATAGTCAATATAGGCACAGAGTTAATTTTTTTTAACATTTTCTAATGGTGGTGTGCCTCGTGATTTTTTTCATGAAACAAGTGTGCCTTTGCCCAAAAAAGGTTGAAAAACACTGGTTTACAAGATCTCCACGGCTCTTTCTCTTACCGGTTGCTTCTGTTGTTCTTATAATGACAATAAAAAGCATAACAGCACCACCTCTTTCATTAAAAACAGCCAGTTCCCAAAAGCCTGTTGGAAAAAGGATTTCACCTGCCGGCAGAAGGACAGCAAGGAGGGAGCCAGTCGAGCTTCTCTAGGGAGGGAGTTCCAAAGTTGCTTGGGAGCAGACCTCTCTCACGTCCCCACCAGGAGTCTCTGTGAGGGTGGGGGGACCGAGAGAAGCCCCCTACAAAAAGTTCTCAGAGCCCAGGCAGGTTCGTATGAGGGAATGTGGTCTTTCTGATAGCCTGGGCCTATGCCATGTAGAGCTTTATAGGTCAAAACCAGTGCTATGAATTGTGCCCAGAAACTGTGACCAAAATTTTTTCATGTACGCCACGACCGGGGCGAGACTCTTGCTGGCACAGGTCTGGAAACAAAAAACAATACCAACGGTGCAGCAATGGCAACAAAAAATTACGGAATATATGGAAATTGCAAAAATGACAATGAGAGTCAGACAACAGGGAGATGAAACATTTAGTAACGAATGGGGAAGGTTTAGAGAATATTTAGACAAGGTGTGTAAATCGTAAAAGAATGATGTAGATCTAATAGGGTGAAATAACAGTTATGTTATAATGAATAAAATCAAAATGACAGACAATATTTTGTTAAAATGTTAGAGAAAAATGAGTTTAGAAGGTGATGAAATGAATTATTTGTGCGGAATATAAGAATGATGTAAAGAAGACATAAGAAGGAAGAAGGGAAGTCGATTAGTTGGGAAATTTTTGTGTTATATTATATCTATGTATGTGGTTTATTTAAAATCAATAAAAAAATTATCTGAAAAAAGAAGAAGAATTGTGCCCAGAAACAGTCAGCCAGTCAGTGGAACTGTTGCAACAAGAGAGTCATCTGTTCCCTATGCTAACTCTACCTGTTTCACACTTTGTGAAACAATATTGTTATGATGATGATGATTATTCATTGCATTTCTATCCCACCTTCTCCTCTAAGGAGCTCAATGTGGTGTACACGGTTATTCGACTCATTTCCCCCCCCCCTTTTTTTAAAAAGCTAGGCAGCGCCTGCGGGTCTCAAACCGCAGGAAGCGTTTGGGGGATCCAAGCAATGCATTGGTCGATGGAACTGCTGGGCTAAGCTGGTTCCATTATTCCACTCATTTAAACCCCATTGCACCACACTGCCTCTCTACAGGGCTTTGAGCTCCACTGGGACCGAACTTAACTACAGTATATGCAAATCTGCCCCAGTGAGCATATGTTCAGGTGGGGGGGGGCTGATTGTGCCGGAGGAGGGCACTGTGAGCACATGCAGTCCCAACCCCCAACCCCCATGCAATGAATAAAAAATGCAAAGATGGCAAAGGTGGGCTGGGCTTGGCATTAAAGAATGCAAGAGGCGTAACAACAGCCTTTAGAAAGGGACTTTAAGTTCAGCTCCCCTGGAGTAAAGCTTAGAGTAAAACTGACCACTATTTCCAAAACTTATTCAAGGAGCGCAATGACTCTGGACTGTTAATTGTGCCCCGCACTCTATTTCTAAGGGACACCACCACTGCATGCGCTCTAGCCATAAGCATGTTGTGCACCAAGGAGTTAAATGGCTTGCCAAAAAGCACATAGGGAAGGGAGGGGAGGGGAGAAGAAGGGGGAGGAAATACAATGACAGTTCAATTCCCTCTGCGGATTAATTTGTAATTCAATTGGCTAAATGCAACCCTGTGTGTGCAGCAAGCATGATTTATGGTACGTAACGCAAATCACACTTTTGCTCCTCTAAATCCTCCTCTTGCTTCTGAGGCTAAATAAGAGATATCAGCTTTCAGAAGTTGTCCCATAAGAAGAGAATACTCCAACCTCCCATTATGGATCAATCTGATCCCAAGGCTAAAATGAAGACATTGCCCTGCCTGCTCTGGGAAAAGGAACAAAACCACTGGCTTTCCTGTAAGGAAAGTGGGGCTTTCAAAGGGTAGGAGGAAACCAAAAGGGAGGAAGCTGCCTTATACAGAGTCAGACCCTTGGTCCATCGAGCTCAGTATGGTTTACACTGCCTGGCAGCAGCTCTCCGGGGTTTCAGGCCGAGCAGAGTCCCAGACCCACCTTCAGGTGGCGAGGATTGGAACTCGGAACCTGGCAATAGGCCTCCTGCACTGCCGCACACATTCATTGCATTTTTCATTCCATTCCATTTCATTTCGCATTTAGATTGTGCAGCACCTTCCTGTATTGTTAGGCATGAGGCTGTTTGCAAGCTTATGCAACAACAAAATATACAGCAAAGACCAGGCATCTTAGAACAATCCAATACTCATACAATACAAAAAGTCATAACGAAAGAATAGGATTGGAAGCTAAACAACCTATCAAACCAAGTAATACTCAACAATCCATGAGAATATAATAGTACACTATCAAATTAACTCTCCAAGTATCAGCAAATAATAACTAAACAGAAATTCACTCTCAGCAGTTACAGCAAATCATTACTAAACTATAATCAATAAAAAAACAACAGCAAGTCACAATGCATAAAATATCACAGTACATTAAAAAATGTAAAAGGCTCGAATTGAGAAACAAAGTCACATAACTTATCAATATATATATATATATACACACTCCACTTCTCCCTCCCCAGCTGTTTCTCCTGTTCTTAAAGTCATGGCCTGGCAGAGGCTTCCGTGTTAATGCTGACTGAATTCAAAGTATACCCCTCTGAAGATGGAGGAGCATGGTGCATAGGAATGTAGAAGGCTGACTTATACTGAGTCAAGCTCAGCATTGTCCACACTGAGTGTGTTCTGAGCACCACAGTTTAAGAAGGATGTTTGTTGACAAGCTGGAAGTTGTGCAGAGGAGGGCGACCAAGGGGATTGAGGGTCTGGAAATCAAGTCTTATGAGGAATGGTTGAAGGAGCTGGGTGTGTACAGCCTGGAAAAGAAGAGACTGAGAGGAGATACGATAGCCATCTTCAAATATGTCAAGGACTGTCACATGGAGGATGGAGCAAGCTTATTTTCTCCTCCTCTAGAGGGTAAGACCCGAACCAGGGAAGAACTGCACTGTAAAACTCAGAGGTGTGAATTTTAAAGGATGCTTATATGTGTCCACCTGTGCATTGTTTCTGAAAGGGTGGCTTAGGTAAACTGAAAGGAATTTCTCCTCTATTCCCACTCAGCGACAGAGCGCACGGCATGCAGAAGGGACTGAGGTGCAGGCCCTCGTGTCTCTGGCATAGGCTGGAGAAGGGCTCTCTCTCAGGATAGAAAAGAAAGGTAAAAGACCCCTGGATAGTTAAGTCCAGTCAAAGGCGACTATGGGATGCGGCACTCATCTCACTTTCAGGCCAAGGGAGCTGGCGTTCGTCCACAGACAGCTTTCCAGGTCATGTGGACAGCAGGACTAAACTGCTTCTGGTGTAACGGAAACCAGAGCTCACGGAAACGTTGTTTACCTTCCCGCCACTGCAGTATCTATTTATCTGCTTGCAGTAGTGTGCTTTGAAACTGCTAGGTTGACAGGAGTTGAGACAGAGCAACAGGAGCTCACCCCGTCACAGGGATTCGAACTACCGACCTTCTGATCGGAAAGCCCAAGAGGCTCAGTGGTTTAGACCAGTGGCGTAGGAAGGTGGGGGCGTTGAGAGCGGCACCCCCCCCAGTTCCAGCTGGTTCCAGCCTGGAGGGGGGTGACATTCGGCGCGCCCCCCTGCGACTCCCAAGCTGCCGCCCGGCACCACTTCCTTGCGGCGGCTGCTCACGCTGCAACTCTCTGCTCACGCGCTGCAGCCTTACGAGTTGCTGCACGGACAGGGTGGCGCTCACGCCCGGCATCCGGGATGGACTGCGCAAGTGCGGAATCCCGCACGGAGTGTGCATGCCTCGCAGCCTTGCGAGTTGCCATGCGGTGGCTGCTTGCCCCTGGCATTCCGGACGGACTGCGCTCCTTAGCGTGCATGTGTTGTGGTGTCATGACGCACGTGCGCTACGGAGTGGCACCCCGCCCCTGGGCAGCAAAGCGGCTCCGGACGCCACTGGTTTAGACCACAGCGCCACCCGCGTCCCTTTACTTCTCCCAGCATCGCTGATGCAAATCAGTGCAAAGGTAGCTTTTTCTAATACTACACAACAAATCTGCAAAAAAAGCTGAGAAGGGAGACTGGCCAGTTCCACCGGGCCATTTAATTGAAAAGCCTTCCCTAAAACCAACATTCAATCAAGGCTTTTAAAGAAAACTAACAGGGTGTGTGTGACGAAAGGAATAAATTTTCTCAGCCCAGATGGCTCTGCTAAATCATTTATGCCGCCAAACCTGCCTCCCTTTTTCCCAGCTTTGCTTGGCACCAGGCCTCATCAAAGAGGCTGTCAGCTGAATCAGGATGAACCCCCTTTTGATGGGACTTGGCTGCAAATGTCTTCCTCTTTAGGCTAATTTCCGCCCTCCCCACTGGTGCATCCCCAGAGGGGCTGTTTCTTAAGTTGTAGGAGCCAAAAGGAATCTGTTTCGGATGGCAGCTTCCTTCATCTTGGCAGGAAGGGATGCAAGAGGTAAGGTAGATGTGGTCCGCGAAGAGGCTTTGGAGGAACTGAAAATGGGGATAGGTACTGTGAGCGAGCCTGAAATCCCCCTTCCAATTCCAAATTGGATGAACAAACAAACAAAGCAAGCACACTCAGGGCCCTCCAGCAGCATTTGTTCCTGCTGCGCCTGAGTCATGCTGGGGAGAGCAATTGAAGCCTCTCCAATGCAACCGTGCAACCCACTAGCCATGGGCCTCAGGCAGGGGCCTCCACCTCTTTCTGTGCAGCCCCAAGCTCAGGAAGGAAGGAAGGAAGGAAGGAAGGAAGGAAGGAAGGAAGGAAGGAAGGAAGGAAGGAAGGAGGAAGGCAGGCAGTGTGGGGGAACTGGTTGTGCTGCCCTAAATCCACCTCTGGATACTTTAGGCTGGCCTCTGTGAGAACACGATGCTGGCCTGGATTGGCCACTGGCCTGATCCAGCAGGCTCCTCTTCTCTCCTTATGTCCTTCCCCAAGGCAGAAAACTTTCAAGCGACACTTGGCTAGTACCTGCGGGTGTCCTTGGTTGATGACTTGTGGGACCTCAAAAGCCTCCATTGGAGGATCTGGGAAGGTGATGTCCTTCTCTGGGACCGGGTGAGCATCAAGCGGCCGGGCCTGCATCTCTTTCCTTCAGAGGGAGGGAGGGAGGGGGAGAATGGAATAATAGGGGTTGTTTGCAGCTATCATTCAGAAATGTATTTCCAGATGTCTAAGAATGAAGACACAACTCTAGGCGCATTTCCTCAGAAGCAAGGGTGGGAAAGTCTGTCCATTTCAAATTCTCTTGCTCCTTCCATCTTAAATTCAGTTCTCCACTTTTCCACATCATTTTGCTTTTTTAAAAAATAGTCTCCCTAAAAATTCACCAGCATATTAGTGCTAATTTCTCCTAACATACAGCTTTTTGGATGCACATCCAATATGCACATTTTGGCAAAGCAATTTCCCCCAATACAATGAATTTTTGTGTGCTATAGTCACGATACTTGCATTCGTATCTCAGTATACAGGTATGCATTTTTGCCAACACTACTAGGCTGGAGAACTGCACTGCAATATTTGGGAGAGCGTGACTTTTGAAGAATGGCTGCATTTTGGTTTGTGTTTCATTTCTGGACAGCTTCAGTTCAGAAAGTTCAAGTTAGCTAGTTCAGTATTGCCTACGTTGACCAAGAGTGGCTCTCTTTCGCTCACCGGGGGATGTTTGGTAGGATCTGCACTAAGGCAGAATCTATGTCCTCTTGTGCAAAGATGCTTAGGGTTATAGTTAGGACATGTATAGGACTGCCCTGTCCCCACCCCATTCATGTGCCTTTAGCTGGAATTCCTGCATTGCAGGGGATTGGGTGAGAGGACCCTTTTGGGTACCTTCCAACTTTACAGTTCTTTGATTCTATTCTTAGCAGCCTGTTGTGATTTCTCCCCACTTACATGTAAGCTTTGACGTTGTTCACTATCCGGCCAACGGCTAAGATGGTGCCGTCGGGCTGTTCCAGAGGCTCATTGATCCCCTTGAGGAATACCTGAAATCAGAGAGATCGATGATTACCAAAGACCTGGTTCTGCTCTTAACACATGTTCACAATCATCAACCCTTCCCCTCACTTCTGCCCTAGATGTTACCTCTTAGCATCTTTGACTTCTCATAACTTCTTCTTTCTTCCATTTCTTATGAATTCCCTTCTTACATCTCATCTCATCTCATCTCATCTCATCTCATCTCATCTCATCTCATCTGTAAGCTCCTTATGCAGCCACACTGGTTTCTTTAGATGCCTCCCACTTTTCTTTCTCGTTAGAATCGTCTACCTTGTGCCTTCAATATTTCACCTTCAAGAAACTCCCATCCATCTTGTACTTCCTTCTCTTTGAGTATTTCTAGCTATGGGATCTCACCCAGCGGTTCCTTAAGCTTTTTGAAACCAGCCTTTTTCAAGTCTAGAGTGCATGTCCAACCACTCTCAGCTTTCCCTTGCCTCTGTGTCATGAAACCCAAGAGGACCTGATCACTTCCTCCCAAGGTTTCCAGTACAGTGGTACCTCTGGTTACGTACTTAATTCATTCTGGAGGTCCATTCTTAACCTGAAACTGTTCTTAACCTGAAGCACCACTTTAGCTAATGGGGCCTCCCGCTGCTGCTGTGCCACCAGAGCACGATTTCTGTTCTTATCCTGAAGCAAAGTTCTTAACCTGAAGTGTTATTTCTGGGCTAGCGGAGTCTGTAACCTGAAGTGTATGTAACCTGAAGCATATGTAACCCGAGGTACCACTGTACTTCCACTTCATTAATCAGTTTCTCCCTGTAGGTGAGGACCAGGTCCAAGATAGATAACCCCCTTGTTGCTTCTTTTATCTTCTGGAAAAATGAAATTTTCAGTGAGGCAAGGGAGAAATTTGTTGGAACTTATATTCTTGGCAGAGTTTAACAGATATCAGGGTAGCTGAAGTTTCCTTTGACTACTATATCTCTTCTTTTTGAACCGTTTGGCAATCTGCTCTAGGAAGGCATCATCCAAGTCTTCGGTCTGGCTTGGTGATCTATAGCTGACACCACTGTAAGGTCCCTGTTGCTTCCCTCTCCGACAATTTTTACCCATATGCCCTCAATCTGTGTCCCATGGTGTTCCATGCTCCAGGTCATTGATTTCGTCACAAGTGTACATATTCTTTATGTATAATGCTGCTACTCCCCCCTCCCTCCCTGCTTACTCTATTCCTTTTGAACAGGTTATACCCCTCAGTTTCTACATTCCAATCATTAGTCTCATTCCACCAGGTTTCAGTAATGCCTGTTAGGATCATATTTGCCATTTTGCATTTAGAGTTCAAATTCATCTTGCTTGTTTCCCATACTCTGAGTATTAGTATAGAGACAACTGAAACCATAAGTCATTCCCTTTCTTCTTGCAGTTTCCTGCCCTTTATCAGGTTTCTGGTGCACCACCTCAGTTTCTTATGCATCAATCAAGCTATTATCACCAGTACCAGTATCACCTGTAATATTGTCTCCCTCCCCCTTAAGCTCTCCTGATCAGGTGGCATCCTCCAGATGTTGTTGGGCTTCAGCTCCCATCAGCCCCAGCCAATATGGCCAACTGCAACTAGCAGAGGAGCAGAATCTTGGGGTGGGGGGGTGGGCATTTGGGCTGTGAGTCCCTCCATGTTATCCTCAGGTTGTATAGATTTGCAAATAAAACAATCTATCCTAAAGACACCAGTCTCCACCGACCTTCCTTCCAAGGAAACAAAACCCAGAGTGAGTTCTGGAACCCCTGGAAATTCTCACTGCTCAGAGACTGGGATGCTATATAACAATATTAAGGTTTTTTTAAGGTACCTTAAAAAGGGGGGGACCACAATAATTCCTGATGGAGGAGAGTTTCTTCCTATTCCTTCACTTCCTCATTTCCACCAATACAACAAAATTAATGGAGACAGGATCTCTAGCAAGCAGGGATAGAAACTGGAAGAGGTGGGAGGGGAAAGGAGGTAGGAAGGGAAAGGATCCATCCCTTCCAGACCCTTGATCATCTCAGTCACTGTCCTCTGCACATATTCCAGCAAGTCAACGCCCACCTTAATTAATTAGTTTCCATTCATTTAAAGTCACCACATGCTGTGTGAAAATTCCCTACCTTTGTATGTTCTGAAATTGTCACCAGAAATTGTAACCAATCCATTTGGTCAGCAGAAACAGAATTGCAGCCACAGGCACTTGCGGGTCATTTGACCCCCAAAGGTCTTGGCACTGGCCTGGTGCCACTCACCTCCTCAAAGGTCCCAAAGTTCGCCAATGCCACCTCGCCCACCACTTTGGATTTGCTGGCCCCAGGACCAGACGGACTAACAGCAAAATATTATAAGACACTAAAAGACTGGCTATTACAGCCTTTGAAAGAAATTTGCAATAAAATATTGGAAGGAGATAGGGCACCTGAGACGTGGAAAGAAGCCTTTATCACACTGATTCCAAAACCAGAGACAGAAAAAACTTTAATGAAAAATTGACCAATTCCCTTTTGAATGTGGATTATAAAATTTTTGCAAATGTTTTGGCTACAAGATTGAAAAGAGTGTTGAGAGATTATATACACAAAGATCAAGCAGGTTTCTTACCGGACAATATATAATGTATGTTGTTCTTACAGAGTGTTGAGAGATTTACACAAAGATCAAGCAGGTTTCTTACCAGGAAGACAGATAAGTAATAATACAAGAATAATTGTGGACATCTTGGAAAAACTGGAAAGAAACATAAATATAGATGCAACACTTTTGTTTATAGATGCGGAAAAAGCTTTTGATAATATATCTTGGACATTTATGAAAAAGAATTTGGAAGTAATGGGAAGATTTATGAATGGCATTAATGCCATTTATGTGTACAGAACAAAGAGCAAAACGAAATATATAATGGAACATGACCAAGAGTTCTTGCAGCAGTCATTAATCCAGAATTCCACTTCCTTCGGATGGGGTCATTTTCCGATGAAAGCAGCAAAGAGCCAATAAAAAATAATGCATGAAGATCTCACCAAGTGGTAATATAATGTAATAAATCGGACGCCATTGGTCCTAGAAATTGGAAGGTGCCCTGTTCCTAGAATAAGATCAATGGCCACATGAGCTTATCCACGTCTTTCTAAGGCAATTTAAACATTTCGCAAGGACCCAAATGTGAAAAGAAAGACCGACAACGCGCACCAATCTGCTCCAAAGGAACTAAATACGGTAACACTTAATTTTTGGCATCGGAAGAGAAAGAGCACCTTAGGGCTTTGAAAGTACTCAATCTGTTTTATGCTCAAATTTTAAAACACACTCTGTTCCCCCAAATAGGTGGCGGCGTCCCTGGGAACTGTTTAGTCCTTGCCTTCGTTCGACAAGAGCCGGATCCTGATTTTCCCAGATTGAACCATGACTACAAGTTTTTACCCTAACGCTAACCAAGGAGCAACTAGGAGACAGAAACTAGAGGGAAGACTGTGACGAGAGTTGAACACGCTTTCTTTCCCGTGAGACGAGAGAAGGAATACAAAGGTAGGTACGCAAACAATCAGCAGCGGAACTCTTTGCCTAGCAGATGAAAAAATTGGCTGACTGCTGCTCCATCCTACAATCGGCAATTGGACATTAAATATTTGATGCTATCCCTACAGGAACCGGAAAATAGTGTTCCCAAAGCCCTGGAAGTAATTGAGCAATTTGGACGAGTTGCCGGCTTCAAATTAAATAAACAGAAAACCAAAGTTTTAAGTAAGAATATGAGGTCTGAACAGATACAGAGATTACAAGAAAGCACTGGACTTAATTTTGTAAAAAATGTAAAATATCTAGGAGTCAATCTCACAGCTAAAAATTTAAACCTGTACAAAGACAATTACGAAAAGTTGTGGACAGAGATCAAGAAAGATTTGGAGATTTGGACAAGAGTTGTACTGTTAATGGGAAAAAGATATGGGTTGGAAGAAAGGGTATATATAGAGACGGATATCAGTATTTTGATAACTTAGAGTCGGATTAGAGATAAAGAAAGATTTGGAGATCTGGACAAGATTAAAACTGTCGTTAATGGGAAGAATTGCAGCGATCAAAATGAATGTCTTACCAAGGATGCTGTTTATTCCAAGCCATACCAATTTTGGATAAAATGGATTGTTTCAAGATATGGCAAAAGGACCTATCGAAGTTTATATGGCAGGGCAAAAAACCTAGAATTAAATTTAAGATTTTGACAGACTCTAAAGAAAGAGGAGGATTTGCCCTGCCAGAGTTGAAGATTTATTTTGAAGCAGCGGCCTTTTGCTGGTTAAAAGTTGGTTCTTCTTGCTGGCCCTACACAAGACCCTCTCGTGCATTTTAAAGAAGTATAGAGAGAAAATGCGATCGAGGCCTCACAAGAAGAGAGGAAGAGGAAAAGATGACAGTATTGCCCTGGACCGTATGTGGGGAAGGGTATAGTGGTTTTTGCGAAAAGCCAAGGGAAGCTTGGAGTTTAGGGGGCCCGGGGCCAAGCAAGAACAGGCAAATGATGGGCAGGGCAGCAACCGATCCCGCTTACCTGCCGATTGGATGGCAATGCCCACAGTAATTCCCCAACGGTCCTAGGTTTGGCAGTGCAGTTTGAACTGATAAGTGGATAGGAAATATTTGGTGCGCATCCCATAGGAATATTTTATAATATAATATAAAAAATAAAGTCGGATATTATAGTTAATTGTGTTAACAAACAAAATGAGCAAAACACTTATCTCGTGTATCAAAGCATACTATAACTTAGATTAAAATAGGCTAATAATAAAAAACATAGGGTACAACAACAATTGACTAAGAAAGTTATAATTCAAAAAGCGAAAGAAGCACATCGAACAACTCTCAATTAACATTGTATATAATTATGGATTCTATCATGACCATTTAGTCAGTACCTTACTGGAACTGGTCGCGAGAGGACGGCATATATCACAGGAGCCATCCTCGATCTTCTATATGTCTCATGCGCATTCAAATGTTGGTTGAGATATTTAACAAATTAGGTACTCTCGTAATGGTTCACCAGTGGAGGCCAAGGCTTATAAGAGACCGAATATGTCTACAAGTTGGTTGAGATACATGGACATACTGCAGCAGGAAGGTGACGTAATCAAGTTAAAAAGTTATGAGCAAGTTAAAGATAGAGTCACCGACTGGCTGCAGTATCACCAAGTAAATGAACTATTTAAATCTAGATAAAAAGATTGGTTTTCAAATGGAAAAATCTAAACTGGAGACAGAACTGATTGAATCAAACTCTAAAAACCTTTCCAAGATGTATAATTTGTTGCTAGAGTGGCATACGAAAGATGAATTGGTTAAATCGGTGATGATTGATTGGGCGAAAGATGTTGGACATAATATTATGATGGATGACTGGAGAGAAATACAGTATGGGTTGATAAAATACAGTCTTCTAACTGCACACTAATATCACACGAGTTTATGTATGACAGAATAAAGGTCTTCCAGTGGTGGTGTAGATCGTTGTATTCGCAGTTGCATTGCAAAAGCGTATCAAATATAAAGGATTTATACTATTGAGCTTGCAGTATTGGGAGAGGTTTTCAAGAGAGAAAAATGATAAAAAAAGATGTTATACAAGATAGAAAGGGGCTGACTTTCCAAGTAGATATCAAAACAGACAATGGTATCAGAAACTTGACCCCTCCACACAGGAGGGCAGCAATAAGCTCTAAAGGCCATACCCTAGTAAAGGAAAGGATTTAAAAAGACAAATTGCACAGGAGTGATTACTAAGCTATTGTTGGCATAAGTCTGATCCAGAAATATTGTGGTGTGCTGGAACCATCGGCTTACTGAGGGCCCTCATGCATACACACAAAAGAGTGGTCTGCAAGACCCTTTTCTGAGGTCCAAGTTTCATTGACTTGAAAGTTCCCGCGTGGCAGTGTGTGCCCAAAAAGGGGTAATAGGGGGACCTGGTGCTTCCTTGTGATCTGCGGGGATATCCTGTTTGCCTGGTTATGATTCTTTAAATAAGATCCCGAATCTCGTTGAATGTAGAGGCTGCCTGTGGTAGAACAATGGGAATAAAATTACGGACTATGTTACCACTGAGAAAACGCGAGAGGCATTTCTCCACTCTTGTTGAGCCATGACACCCTGATATTAGGGGGATGAAAGTTGCAAATTGAAATAACCAAACGCAATAAGATCCTAGCGGCATATGTAGAAGATGAAGTGATCTCCTTGGGCTCAGACTCAAGCTGTACTTTTTTGCTCCACTCTATGTATACATGACTGGAACAAGTTTCCCGTTCACTTCCCAGATGGGAGAATCGGTTGGTTTTTTAGTCGGGCCAAAAGGAAACTGGATAAGGTGAACCGAAAGGCCTACCCCGGGAAATCACCTGGCCGGCGCCTTAATCCAGTCGGACCCATGTCAACTGGCCACATGAAAGTGTGATCCGTACAGGTTCGGCCCTTATGGACTACACCTCCGCCCCTCGACAGGCCTCCAAGGATTGGACACAACGGACAAGAGGACAGGGGGGGACTGAGAGGGATTCCCCAACGGGCGCCAGGCGTAAATAACGGCCAATAGTTTGAAGACCCATCCGACGAAGTACAAAGAGGGTTTTTTAGCGCCACGATTATGGTTGACCGTGCAGGACTCTTCTGGCACAAGCGAGAATACACCACTGTTACACGGCAGCTATTTCCCTCTATTTAAGATCGAAATTGTAAAGCTTTAATCATTATATTTTGGATATGTTATAATGCCGTTAATTAATTTGTGCAGAGTGCACGTGTAAGAACAGAGTGGCTTTAGCAGATTTTAATGTGCGTTTCGTACAAGAGCATAAATTGTTTTATGTATATTATTGTAGCAAGGTTAGAAAATCTTTTGTCGAAAATGATGTATTAAGTTGAAATAGAAGAAATTTTTAAATGTGTTTTATCTTAGGATAAATAAGTTTGAGATATGATATTTAAGATGTGATATAAGAAGTAAGAAATATTAAGTTTTAGTTAATTCCTTTTTGATTAAAGAGAATGGGAAAAGAAATACAGCTACCTAAATAATATATATAAATAGAAAGGCAGGGGAGGGAATGGGGGAAGTCCCCAAGGAAGTAATAAAACAAGAAATAATAGATAAAGATGTTAGAGGTTTGTATTTTGTATTGTTATGATTATTACTGTTTTATGTTTTTTGTATTCTCTTTCACAAGCTGGTTTTTGCTTTTATGGTATGTGCCAGCGTTGTGGAGTTGGGCGTCTCGTTAGATGTTGTAGGTATGTTGTTGCTAGCAAAAAATTTCGGTTTAGTGTTTTTGTGTTCTGTTTTTGTTAGAAGAACTCACCTAATGAATCTTCATATCAAGAAACAAAAAGAGCACAGACAAACAAAACTATGTGGGTAAAAAAAGGACTCTTCCCTAGACGGAGAAAGGCTAATATTATAGTGGGTGGGCATGCAGGTTTTTTAAAAAGATGTTGTGATAGGACTTAATATGCACACAATAAGACCAACCCAGAGGCCCCTTTCTGCCTGGTCATCGGCTGTTGGTACATCTACAAAATCCTGCATATCCTCCCAGGCTTCTCGGGCCCCTGAGAGAGTTCTGCACAATAAGATGCCAAAAGCTAATATGCCAAAATGTTTTCTCCTCATGTATGCCCCCCCCAAAAACAAGCTGTTCTTCTAGGAGAATTAAAAAAGTTGAATGGCCTTAAATTTTATGAACACCATTACCAATTCGGTGTTACGCTCAGTTATGTCTTGTGAAAATTGGTAGAAGTGAGGCCAGTAAGCAACATGGAGACAAGGTTACGGCAATTTTGCACGTGTGACAACCGCAAAAATGGCTCCTCGACCAGGGTTTCAGGATCAAGAGAGGAGAGTCCAACACTCGCGCCAGTACCCTATAGAGTCTGATTATGATGTTCCCAGTCAATAGCGACTACCAAGCGAAAACGTGAAAATGCGCAGATCGTGCGGAAAAACTTGCCCTCCCTTGACGACCCTCACGTATGGGATTGAGAAGAAAGGAGTACCCGGGCGCATCTGGCAATAGATGACATGATTAACACGATCGATAGCACATAGACGTACTATGACTTTCCTCAAAAGGCTTTGAATGAAAACTAACTGAAAACATTTTCCGCCACTGACAAATATAGAGATGCGGATTTTATTGGAACTGGAAAATTTTTGCTAATAAAGATTTTATGCTGTACACTCTCAGGTTCCTTGTGTAAGCGAGCACCATGTAGGATTTCTATTTGTTCATAAAAGAACGATTTTAATTGTGTGTTTTTTTTTGTATGATTGAGAGGCTATGCTAGCTAGTAAAATGTTAGGTTGTATAAAGGGTGTCACATGGTAATTGGAGGTATAAGGTTGGGAGAAATATTCCCACAGAACACAATGCTGTGTAAAAAAAAGTGTATAAAGAGGAATATAAGATATAGCATTAGATACCCCAGGAGAGAAGGAGGTGAGTAAAGAAGGCTGTGACTAATGGTAAAAAGACATTGGATTGGAATGTTGATCTTATGAAGTTAGTTCAGTCACTCTAGTAGTGAGAATTACTATGACCAGAGTCAACAAATATATTGGTAAGATAAGCACGACAGCAGCTAAGAAAGATAGGGGAAGGGAGGAGTTCAGCATTGATAGAAGGTAAAAGATTTACCCACTATAGGTCTAGTGAAGACAAGGCTGCTTTAAATTTCTCTTGTGCTGTATTATGCAGGAAAATCAGTGGCTTCTAGATCCAGTAGGTCGGTTTCGCGAGTTTTCTCACTAGTTGTGGGTTGGAGTGGCTTAAACGTGAGTTGAGAGCAATAATTGTTGATAGTTATGATTAGTTTCGATACCAATGACCTCTTATTGATAATTCCTCAAGTCAGCCTCTGATCACTTTTTGTATTTCTTTGTCATTTTTCAATTGTGTGAGGTTTCAATGCAAGTATGAGTTGCTCATCTTGTATCATTATTACTAAGACTAAGATATGCACCAATGACACATTATCTTTTAAATAAAAATCAAAAAGAATAATGCGTGTCTAAGCAGAAAATCGTACTTATGCAGGCTGTTGCCTCCAATTCTTTGGCATTACTGCATGTCCCTCTCTTGGAGGGCCAAGACACATGACTATCATTTCTCCTGGAGGTGGCCCAATTGGCCCCTGCCTTCCCGGGCCATTCAGTTTCCCTCGCATTCTGTATATGCACTTCTTCTCTTTGTTTCTTAATAAGTTCCTTATCTTGCATCGTAAATGTTTTCCCATCCTTTTTTGTGCATAGATGGTTTATTTCCTACTACAGTCGCCTCTACTTTGTCTAGTAGCTTCCAAAAACGAGCCCCCGGAGCCTGCCAATGGCGTTGTTTAGATGCTATTTCCCTCGCCCTTTCCACCAGAAAAAGCGGTTGGCGATGAAGTAGAGGGGGAACGTGGATCGTATTTAAGCATCTGCTTTCAGCTATGATGAAGTATCCTGAGATCTAATAGCGAAATAATATGGCACACTCATGCCAAGTATGGTTGGGTGTAAGTACTTAACGCGTGCAAGGGCCCTACACTAAGCACATAGATTTCCTCTACCGGCTTTGGACAGCGAGCCTTAAAGTCATGAAGGGCGTTCACACACGGATACAGTTTTTGGGAATGGAAGTGAGTCTACGAGGGGCATGAATCTGCTCGTCCACTACGGGTCAGCATCATCCAGAATAAGCCATTCTCTTGATAACCCCTCGAGTGGGAAGTGGTGATCACACCAAACTCTTTAATGAAATTCTCATTTCCATGCAGTACAAAAATATAGTTGCCAATGTCAAAGTAGCTTCAACTTCCTGCTGGCTCTGCAAAAGCACTGTGGGTAGAAAGAGATGTCAGTGTAATTGCTACAATGGCTGTAATATCAGCAGTGCAAGGAAACTGTCTCCCGTTCAGCTTCATTCATAAAAACGGTGCCATCCTGTCTTCAAGTGTGTGATTCATACCGGATGTCATTCATTAAACTGCAGCACTAGTTGGGCTGTGACATCCTCGCTGTGTTCAAGCATCTGAAGGGTTGGCTGGCGCAGAGAAGACCACCTCAATCCTTCTGTCCGTCCTTCTTTCGTTCAGATCTAACGGCAGGACTTGGGCAGCGCCTATGACGGCACAGCAGGCAAGCACAAAGCAGTCTCTCCCAACCATCAAAGCATGTAGGCAGTTTCCCAGAGGAGGAGGCAGCTCTCCGAACAGAGGTGGGGAACCTGCAGCCTTCCAGGCATGCCTTAACTCCAACCCCTAGCGCCTCCAGTCGGCTTGGTTAATGGCCAGAGAGAATGGAACCCAGCAACCAAACATGTGTCTGTGTCTTCCACAATGGTCCAGGCTTATGGTGATGGCCCAGCTTGCCCTTTCTGAACCTTAAGTTAGGCATGGGCTGAGAAGCCAATGGTACATATGCCCAAGGTTGGACAGCCAGGCAGATAATGGGAGCAGATTGTGGGTTGTGGCTTACCAGCACTAGGGCACAGTGGTAGTGGTGAAAGGGTTGCAGGTACTTCACAGGGATGCTGTATTTGGCCAACATCTCTTTGGTGTCTTTGTCGGCCACGATCAGGGAAATGCCTGGAAAAGAAAGAAAAGGAGGCAGAATCATTAGCACATGTAATTAAAATCCCTCGGGGCCAAAGTGCACCATGCAGGAGGGGATTTTCAATTATTTTTATCAGAACAGTGAAGCAGAACATTGCATTGCATTGCTTCTGCATCTCACCTTTTCTCCAAGGAGCTCACGGTGCTGCACATGGTTCTCTCCTTCCTCATTTAATCCCGGCAACAACCCTGTGAGGTAGGTTAGGCTAAGAGAGGCAGTGACTGGCTCCCAGTGTGGTGTAGTGGTTAAGAGCGCTAGACTCGTAATCTGGTGAACCGGGTTCGCGTCTCCACTCCTCCACATGCAGCTGCTGGGTGACCTTGGGCTAGTCACACTTCTCTGAAGTCTCTCAGCCCCACTCACCTCACAGAGAGGTGTTTGTTGTGGGGGAGGAAGGGAAAGGAGAATGTTAGCCGCTCTTTGAGACTCCTAGGTTAGGATAAAGTGGGATAAAGCGGGATATCAAATCCAAACTCTTCTTCTCTTATCCCATGAGCTTCATGACTGAGTGGGGATTTGAACCCTGGATTCCCAGGTCCTAACCAGACACTAACCATCACACTGCACTGACTCTTTATAGGTTGACTGTAGGAAAGGTAGGATGCCACATCCTCACCATGCATTTAAAACTAATGAACCCCCTTGCCCCAAGACTTTGTTAAAATTATTTGTGGGATGCAGCTCAGCGGTGGAGCCCTTCCTTTGCATGGAAAGGGCCCCTGGTTCCATCTTTGGAATCGCCAAGGTAGGCTGTGAAGAGCCTCTCTCTGAAACCATGAAGCACTGCTGTCTGTCAGTGAGGAAAACACTCACTCAGACAGACCCCTGGCCCGACATGGCCTTCGCCAACTTCCTATGTCCCTATACCACCAGCATCCAATTTGAAAGCGCCCACATGAGATCTTCAACTTGATTAACTAATCTAATGTACATTCATAGCTTTTATCAAGGCTGATGAGTTTCTCAAGCAGATGAGGCAAAAATCAATGTTACCAATTAAGGGGGGCTAGCTCAATTGAGCATTGCTCCTAATCAGATTTGGTAGAGGAATCTCCTAATCACCATCACCATCATCTAGTGTGAAGAACAGAGAAGGTTTTATTATTAATTTCCATTGTTTTACAGTTCACAAAACCTTACCCTGCGAGGTTGGACAAACTTCCTTGCAAAGAATGGGGATAGACCTGCATCTTCAGCATCCAGAGATCCAACATATGCTATGAAAAAAGCCTGGAAAGTTTTCCCAGGGAGGGGCAGTCACAGTCTCGCAACCTAAACTACCTCATAGGGTTGTTGTGAGGATACAATGGAGAGGGAGGAGATGTGTATGCCACCTTGAGTTCCTTTGAGAAAAGATAGGATATAAATATTGTTACAAAAGTTGGGCACTATCCCCACTCACTGTTGACCAGTAGCAAGATCCCAGGTGGGGGGGGGGGCTGGGATACCAGGCACTCATAAGGGGTCTGTGTTGCTCTGGAGAATTGAGATACAGTGAAGACTGCCATAGTTTTAAGGAATATGGTTTAGTCATCTATTTATACCTTCTGTCTGCATGGAGGGAGTCCGGATCTTACAGCAGGGTCATTTCAAGAGGGGCAGTGCAGCCCTCTAGTCCAAGGCCTCTCTCCCAGCCTCCCTTCAGCCAGCCAGCCCAAGATGGATGCCCGTCTTTCTTCTCCCCTTTCTCCCTCCCAGCACACCTTGCTCTAAAGACTCTCTCTTCCTGTCACTTCTAACCCACACAACATCACCCTGGCAACCTCTTTCTGTCCAGCCAGAAGATTCCTCTTAGATGGGCCATCAACACCTTTTGCCAGGTTAATGCCTCTATCCCAGGTGAGGCCCTGGCTTGGAAAGGAAGCTGAGTCTGTGTTTTTCCACTGGCCTCCAATCTGTCATGGGCCAGGAGTCAGCTTCACCTGCTGAGCAGCAGCCTGAAGGAGCAGAAGGTGAAGTGACTGTACCTGCTGCTGATTAGCCTTCTTGCTCCTGATAAGAGCCAGTTGGCTCCAGCTTTCTTAAGCAGGGTTTCCAGCCTCAGTCAGTTGCTGGAAACAACATTCTTCCTTCCTAAACAGACCTTGCAGCTTCTCGCTTCTCATGACCTTGGACCCTCCGGTTTCTTTACCCTTGGATCGTCTGACTATGTGAACTATGTGAACTGAGATAGTCCTGACCTTAGGACTGGACTGGACCTTGTATACAGACTCTGTCTCCAGCCAAGTACCCTCTTCAGACTCGGCTGGTTGGCTGGCTTCTCCCTCCACTGAGCTCTGCCATGGCTGAATAGGAATATGACACAATCTTCCTTTCAGTACTCCAAATAATCAAAATCCTACCTTTTATTAATTTCTAGGGTTTAGTGGGGGTGGGGTCTCCCTTAATCTAAAATGAATGAATGGATGGATGTTGAACTTAGCGGTCCCTGCGGCTTCTTGCTGCTATGACAGCTTTCTCCTAGGCATCCAAGCAGTACAAGGGAGAAATGGGGTGGGGGAGAGAGAACTGGCTGATGCCCCCACTCCTATTCCTGTTTCGCCACCAGGTGAAATTGGGAGAAGGGGGAAGTCTAGGTGTTCAAAGTGATGAAGGACTAAGGTGTGAGGGTGGGCAATGGGAGGCAGCTCACTTAACCTACTCTCTTTTCATGAGCACTCAACAAGGCTTGCTGCAAAATATGGGGGAAAGAGAGTGTAAATTGAGGCGAGTCATTTGTTTACACAACCCTGCTCTGATTTGCGACCCTCGCCTCCCACAAAATGTTGGCATGAATTCCCCACATTTCTAAACTTGAAATCAACAAGCATCAAGCTTCAAAGGCTCATGTGATTAAAAATAGCCCTCTTCCACTGTCATGTTATTCTTCGCATTGCTTGTGAAAATGCCCTAGAATCCTCAGGGGCACCCAGTTGTCACTGCTGCTGTCCTTGGTGCTGAACTGTAGTCTATTGCTATTTGGAGGTGCTGTAAATGTTGGTGTCTTGCTGCTTAAGATACATATACTGTAGCTCATCAGTACAGCAAACTGTGGCCATGTTGCAATTAGATCCACTGACCCCACCATGAAACCTTATCTGTTTTCTCCTCCATCTACCCCACAATTCACAATCATTTATCTGAATACACTTTTTGTTGTTGGGGGAAGGAGGGGAACCTTGATAATGTGCTAATCTTGCCCCGCTAAAGCAGAAATATGAAATCCACAAACAGAGAAGGAACCTTCTAAATAAAGGGCACACAGAATAGAAATAATCAGCGCTGACTTCCAAAAATAGAACAACAGAAGACTTATTTGTTAAGTAACTTCATTGTGTAGGAAATGGCCAGTAGTCCTCAGATGACCCAAACCCCCATAAAATAAGAGCATAAGAACCTAAGAAAAGCCTGCTGGATCAGGCCACTGGACCACCTAGATCAACATGCTGTTCTCACAGTGGCTGAGCAGTTGCCTATACAGAAGCCAGCAAGAAAGACCCAACCACAAGATTCCTCTCCTTTTCCTGCTGTTTCCAGAAACTGGCATACAGAAGCATTGCTGCCTCCAACTGTGGAGACAGAGCAAAGCCAGCCTGGCTAGGAGCCATCAACAGACCTCTCCCCAGGAATGTGTCTAACCCTCTTTTAAAGCCATCCATAGGTGACCAACCCTGCCACCTCTGGGAGCCAGTTCCAAAGTTAAAGAAAAGTACTTTCTTTTATCTGTCCTGAGTTTTCCAACACTCAGCCTCCTTGGCTGTCCATGAGTTCTAGAGTTATGAGAGAGGGGCAACTTTTCTCTATCCACTTTCTCCATGCTCTGGATATATATATATAGAGAGAGAGGTAAAGGGACCCCTGACCATTAGGTCCAGTTGTGTCCGACTCTGGGGTTGCGGCACTCATCTCGCGTTACTGGCCGAGGGAGCCGGCGTACAGCTTCCGGGTCATGTGGCCAGCATGACTAAGCCGCTTCTGGCGAACCAGAGCAGCGCACAGAAATGCCGTTTACCTTCCCGCCGGAGCGGTACCTATTTATCTACTTGCACTTTGACATGCTTTGAACTGCTAGGTGGGCAGGAGCTGGGACCGAGCAACGGGAGCTCACCCCCGGGGATTCAAACCGCCGACCTTCTGATCAGCAAGCCCTAGGCTCTGTGGTTTAACCCACAGCGCCACATATGTAATTTTATAAACCTCTATCATGTTGCCTCTTATTTGCCTTTTCTCTGAACTAAAGAGTCCCAAACTCTGCAACCTTTTTTTTCATAGGGGAGTCACTCCACCCCCATGGTTGCCCTATTCTGAAACTTCTCCAATTCTGCAGCATCCTTTTTAGGTGAGGCAACCAAAATTGTACACAGTAATCCAAAACCACAGGTTATCCCAATTTTTGTGTGGTTTTCATTGGGGGTTGGTGGGTGGGCAAGAACAGGAAGTGAAATTTGGGGAGATCCCAGTTTATTTATTTATTTAGGGGGGAGGAGGAGCTTGCTGCGTTGGGGCAGTAACTTCCTGTCTGTTTTAAATGACAGTTTAGAAGTCACTGGCTCTGCTGTTGGTCTGAAGTCAGGATAAAGCTCTTGCTCTGGTGCCTCCCTCAATATGGTCTCCATGTGGCAAACATGTCTCATCCCCATCCCTCTTCATTATCTCTTGTACAGGAGGCTTGACAAAGGAAGACTCCAGCTGCACATCCTTCTAAAATAACAGCAGCTTGCTTTCGGTGTGACCCCATCAGCGAGGGGAGGGTGCGGGGGAATCACCACAGCAACAGCACCTGAATAGACCTCTGATCATCCGCTGATTATCTTGCCACTGATGATCTGCCGACAAACCTGCCCACCACACTCTTCCCCCCTCTCTCTTTCACATTCCCTCCCTCCTCTGTTCTTCTCATCTTGATGCACGGCAGACTCAAGCTGCTCCCTGACTTCAGCCGCACTCCAGAAAATCGCAGGGATGTTGGCTGCCCACTATGGTTATTACACTTGTGTCAAAGGGCACCCGGGGGGGGGGTTGTTGTGACTCTGCTGGGCTCCTCGCCAGCTCTTTCCCTTGGCCCAGGGACAGAGCCTCTCTTTGTACGGCAGAATAATTCCACTTCTGCTTTGCCAAGGTCGTCTTTGCAAAAGAATACAATGAATCCCACACAGCCTGAATTGCTGTAAAGGCCCAATAGAGTGAATGAGGCAGCCACCTCAGCCTACTGATTTCAGACATCATAAAAGGGCACCCAATGGCTTTTAAATTCATCATAATTGCTGCTACTTTTCCTGCTAGAGAGGGAGTGGGAGGTGCTTGTGGAATTTTCTGCGTCAGGTGGGAAAAGTCACTTGACCAACCTTGGATACTGTTTGTCAGGGGTCAGTCACTACCATGGCACCCATGGGCACTAGTGCGCACCCCAGGACCTCCCAGGGCACCTGCTGCAAATAGTCTACATAAATATTCCTGCCAAAAATCCACCATGCACAAGAGATGTTTTCTCTTCAAGCTCAGTTCTTGTTGGCAGAGGATCAGCCTCTCCTGTATTGAACACCCCGGCCCCACTTAAACACCAATGGATGCCAAGATTGCACACCCACCATCCCATCCATTCTGGACAGAGAAGAGGTGCAAAATGCTTCTTTATATGAGTAAGCAGAGCTGGAGCACAGCACGTAGGTGACTCCCCCCCCCCCGATGGGGAGGCATGCTCACACTGTTTCACAGTCCTGTCCCCCTTTTCTGCACTTTTAGATGCTGCAGGCATTTGGTGTAATGCAGTGCCCCTGTGGCAGACATGTTTTTGACTGGTGCCCAGGGCACTCTCTCAAGATTACAAATGTGCCAACTGGCCCCAAGACGTTGGTGGCTCCTGGGGTGGGTGGGTGGGTGGGGTCACCATTTGCAGCTGCCTCAGAAAGCAAAATGCTTTCAGGCTGCCCTGAAAGAGAAACAAGCCTTTGGGGAGTTTGTTTGTTTTGAGATGGCTTGGTTTAGGGCTGGCATGGCCAAACTTGGCCAACCAGATGTTTTGGAACTACAACTCCCATCATCCCTAGCTAACAGGACCAGTGGTCAGGGATGATGGGAATTGTAGTCCCAAAACATCTGGAGGGCCAAGTTTGGCCATGCCTGCTTAGCTAAACGAATCTGTTCCTCCCTCCCTCCTCCCTCCTCCCTCCCTCTCTCTCTCTCTCTCTCTCTCTCTCTCTCTCTCTCTCTCACACACACACACACACACACACAGCCCTTCACACCTTCATCAGGGGCTTGCTATTTTCAGAGAAGAGGGTGTGCCACTGCTAAGATTTCCACATACACCTCAAGTAAGTCGTCCCCTTTGTTACAAATACTGTACTCTCTCTTGTTAGGAAGAAATTTCTGAGGGTAAAAGCTGCTTGACAGTGCAACCGACTCCCTCAGAAGCAGATGGGCTCTCCTTCCTTGGAGGTTTCTAAGTAGAGGCTGGATGGCCATCTGTCTTTAGCTGTGATTCCTGCATTGTAGGGAGTTGAACTAGATGACCCTTCCAACTCTACAATTCTATGATTCTGCGGTTCTAAGTATAAGCCTCTTGCCAAAACACTCACCGACAAGAGCAGGGTTCCAATAGTAGTGCTGTCCATATAAGCCAAGGTTACTCGCAAATAATCAGTCTAGGTCCAAAACTTGATCCACCGGAAAAGTCTAGCAAAAGTCCACAGCCAATAGTACTCAGAGTTCAGGCAAGTTGCACCACCTTGGTCCAGAGCTCCCAACAAGACTGACAGCACCATCTACAGTACTTCAATTAATGCACTCCTTCAGTTTGGTCATAGACTGACTGGTTACCTGGCTACATGATGGAAGCACCAGGTGCCCATCATCACACACTCAGTTCCAACCTACCGGTACATTGTTTCACCCTTTGAAAGCATCGTCTGAATCAGTCCTCAGTCAATGGACTGAACTGACTTATGCCAGTGGACAGATGGAGACTGAGGCTGCAAGACAAAAAGTATGCACGCAGCCCGTTTCTCTCCCCACCCCCAAATTATATATAACCCAGATTGTGTAAATGAATGGCTCATCTGAATTTGATTTGCCCCATTTAAGGGTCTGACCCTGAAAGGATACAGACTCTGTCTCTCTCAATCATTCCAGGCTAGGATAGGTAGAGGAGTACATCAAATGCTGCTTTATTTCACTTAAGCAACAGCTGTAATGGAATTACGAGGAGTGGGTTGTCTGGCTGCTACTGGCCTTGTTTCGCCAGAGTCTGGCATTAATCTAATTGCGGGCGCTAATGCCATTAGTATTGCTGCAATTACCCACATAACATTGCTCAGCTTGGAGCGATCAAGATAAAGTCACCAGGGCACATGGCCACTGCCTTGGAAAAATGTAAAAATTATCAACAATCATTTCCTCATCAGATAGATAATTGAGCTGGGAGATGACTTTCTCTGTCTTCCTCTCTCTCTCTCTCTCTCTGTGTGTGTGTGTAAAAAAAGTAAAGGGACCCCTGACTGTTAGGTCCAGTCGTGTCCGACTCTGGGGTTGTGATGCCCATCTCGCGTTAATGGCCAAGGGAGCTGGCATACACCTTCCGGGTCATGTGGCCAGCAGGACTAAGCCGCTTCTGGCAAACCAGAGCAGCACACAGAAACGCCGTTTACCTTCCCGCGAGCGGTACCTATTTATCTACTTGCACTTTGACGTGCTTTCGAACTGCTAGGTTGGCAGGAGCTGGGACCGAGCAACGGGAGCTCACCCCGTCAGGGGATTCGAACCACCGACCTTCTGATCAGCAAGCCCTAGGCTCTGTGGTTTAACCCACAGCGCCACCCGCGTCCCAGCATGTGTGTGTAGGTGCATGCAATTCTGTGTCAGCTGAAGGATTCAATACCCAAAAGATCTCCGCTTTCCTTTTTGAAAAAGCAAGGTTCTAGCCCCTATGGGACTCCAGTACCCATCATCCATAACCACTAGTCATACCAGCTGGGGGCCAGCGGGAGTCCGACAATATCTGGAAGGTTGCAGACTCTCCATCCCCACATGCTCATTTTTGTCAAACCAGCTCAGCAGGCTTTTAAGGCGCTTACAGCCAGAGTGCCTCTAGCACAATGTTCATGCCTCCATCTTTCTCCAGTGTTAAACAAGAGCATTTGATGCTAGGGAAATCTCAGAAGCTGGTGTTAATAGGAAGTGGGGCTTGTAGAGACTGAAGGTGAGGCTTCTGTGTTCAGTGCAATTCTTACTCTAGTGTCTACAGAGAATTGAGACTGCATTCAACAACACACTTTGTATAGAAAATGCCTCTTTGTAAGGCGGCTGCTTTTGTACCTGTTAATTTGTTATGCTCTTGAGAAAGGAAGAAATGGCACATGGACCCCATATTTTTTTCTGGAGAGATCCCTTTCTGTCTGAACCTCTGCCTGGGTAATATTGACAATGCCATCGTACTGAATGTCTTTTCTCAGAACTTATGGATACCTTTTTATTGTTCGCTGTTTTTATTTCAAAATTTGTAATAAAAGATTGCACAAAAGTGGGACTTTTTTCTTTCTTGCCAAAGTAACTTAGAATGATAGAACTGTAGAGCTGGAAGGGACCTGAGGGGTCATCTAATTTGCCCACTGCAATGCAGGCACCACAGTTAATTTGTGCCTGGTGGTTGGGAAGTGCTGGGCAAGGGGCTTTGAAGACCCAGCCAATGTGTAGAGCCTGCAAAGGCCCTTTCACCCCTTCATATATGTGGCTTGGCTGAATTGGCCTTGTGGACCAAATTGGGGAAGCCTGAGGCAGGGGTGTAGCAAGGGGGAGGCGGGGGCGAGTCGCCCCGTGTTCCATAATGGAGGGGGTGACAAATTATCAAGGAACAATTTTTTTAAAAAATGAAAAAAAAAATTGAAATGAAAAATGGAATTTTTTTTCAATTTTTTTTTTGAAAATGCCTGCTCCGAAGGTCTTATCTTACTATACTAGGGATTATATAGCTATATATGAAATTTCATGCATATCGGTTAATATCTTGACCCTCCTCCACCAAAATAGCTGTTTACTTGGCTGTTTTCCTATGTCGTGAAGGCTGAAATTTCACTTACTGTTCCCAACCCTAACCCATCTAATTAGACTTTAATTTGATTTTGAGATGTTTTTAGGAGGTAATTTAATTATTGTTTGATTTTATACCAATGTTATGTATCTGATGTTAGCCACCCTGAGCCCGACTTTGGCCAGGGAGGGTGGGATATAAATAAAAGTTTTTTATTATTATTACTTGTTATTATTCCTTTGTAAGAAAATATGAAATAACATAAAACCATTTTTTGGGGGGGGAATCAATGGGGGGGTTGACAAGAAATTTTCCGCACCAGGTACCACCTGACCTCCCCATGCCTGGGGGTGTGTGTGTGAAAATTTGTTTTTTGCCCCTGGGTACCAATTTACCTTGCTACGCCCCTGGCCTGAGGGGCTGAACAGCTGTGGGCCAGAGGTCTGTTGCCTCTGCTCTGGTGTGCGCTGCTAGGAGCAGCAGGGTGTGTTGTGGCATGCTCTTCTGTTAGCCATGCACAGCTCTGTGTGGTAGAATATGCATTAATGTTCACATTGCTAGAAGATCAATGATGTATCAGCGGTAAAAAGAAAGTGTTAAAAGCAATATAGCCTGGGCCTAAGCTACTACATTAGAGGGGCTCCCACCCCTAAGAGGAGAGCGCCTCATGGCTCTCTCCTGCGCTGCGCACCTTCTTCTCCTGCATTCTCCTCCTTAATTTCCACAGTCACTGTCTCCTCCCAGACTGGCCTGTGGGTTGGCTGGGCAGCCACGTGAGTCACGCTCTGGGCTGGATGCTTGCTGTCTTCATCCGAGGTGGTTTTTCTAGGAGAAACAAAAGAGAAGGAGTTTGTGACTCCAAAGCTGGCTTTGTTCACTTATTGCAATTGACCACCTTTTTTCTCCGAGGAGCTCAAGGTGGCGTGCATGGATCTCCCCCTCCTCATTTAATCCCCACTGCAATCCTGTGAGGTAGGTGAGGTTGAGAGAAGGCAGTGGTTGACCCAAGGTCAACCAACGAGTGCCATTCAAAGCCTCATCTGCCAGGTCATAGTCCAAGACTCTACCCATTACACCACAACTTATGTGGCTGATGCTGAGCAAACCATCACAGATCAAGGCACTTTGGCTTTTGGAGAAAGAATGCTGTGCAGTGGCCCCAAGACTGCATTACAGATCAGTGTATTCCCAGGTTCAGACCTTCTCTCTGAGTTGCAGGCCTCCATCTGCAAAGTGGCTGCCTTTGGTTCATGCATTTCAAGGCGCAAAACTAGCATTGACTACAATTTTATATGCTTTCAAACTCCTTCCACTAGTCATGGCACAAATCTAGGTACCACACTGGACCTTACACAACCCATTGCAAAGCAGCAACATAATCCTGTTAAATCACAAATACCAGGCCACTAAATCTTGGAGGCCTTGGAACAGCAAACAGAGGCTCTTTTCTGACTCAAGACACATAAGCCTTCTTAATGAAATCAGAACTGAAAGGGTGTTTGAAAGTCTCCTTTATTCCCTTCCTCCTGCCATGCACTCTCAGGAGGGCCTGGCTTGATAATCCATTTCGTTGCTACGTGACCAAACTGGTCAGCCAGGGAACTGGGACAGAGCAGGACATGGTCTTAAAGGTTATATGCCGAGAAGGTCACCTCTCAACCACAGCTTCCTTCCAACCACCCAGACAAATTTGCTCTCACCTTCGTAATGACACCAACATACCCTCCCACATTTCTCTGATGAAAGTAGGGACGTCCCATTCCATAATGATATTTTTACTATTTATACCCCACACATCTTATTGGGTTGTCCCAGCTACTCTGGGCAGCTTCCAATATATATAAAAACATAATAAAACATTAAACTTTTTTTTAAAAAAACTTTCCTATACAGGATTGCCTTCAGATGGCTCAGGGGTTGGATAACTCCATACCCTCCAACATTTCTCCAATGAAAATAGGGACATCCTAAGGAAAAGCGTGGCGCTGTGGTCTAAACAACTGAGCCTAGGGCTTGCTGATCAGAAGGTCAGCAGTTCAAATCCCCACGACAGGTGAGCTCCTGTTGCTCGTCCAGCTCCTGCCCACCTAGCAGTTCTAAAGCACATCAAAGTGCAAGTAGATAAATAGGTACCACTCCGGTGGGAAGGTAAACGGCGTTTCCGTGTGCTGCTCTGGTTCACCAGAAGCAGCTTAGTCATGCTGGCCACATGACCCGGAAGCTGTCTGCGGACAAACACCAGCTCCCTCGAACTATAGAGCAAGGTTGAGTGCCGCAACCCCAGAGTCGTCCACGACTGGACCAAACAGTCAGGGGTACCTTTGCCTTTAAGGAAAAGTGGGACATTCTGGGATCAAATCAGAAACTGGGATGGCTTCTCTAAATCAGAGACGTCCCTAGAAAATAGGGACACTGGGAGGGTCTGCACCAAACTGGGAGGGGTAGCTAATGCCACAGAAGACAGAATCGAGATTCAATATGAGCTTAACAGATTGGAGAACTGGGCCCAAAGTAACGACATGAATTTCAATAGGGACAAATTTCAGGTTCTACACTTATGCAGGAAAAGCAAGTTACACCAGTATAAGATGGGGGACACCTCACTTGTCAGTAGTACATCTAGAGTCAGTGTGATGCAGCAAAGGTTCGATGGCCTTCTGTCATGGATTCTTTAGTTGAGATTCTTCCTTTGCAGGAGGTTGGACGAGATGACCCTTGGGGTCCTTTCCAACTCTATGATTCCATGATTCTATGCCTATTGGATTCCTCCTCTTAGTCTCAGTGTTGCCCCTTAGAGCTCAGCAAGGAGGGGGACTAAACTAGGCTGAGTTGGCTCTGTCTGCCATTGGCTCTGGTGCCATGTACTGTTGGCCTCCTTGCCTTGCTCCCTAGCACTCCCACTTGGTACCAGCCACCTCTGCTGATGGTTCAACTCTGGCTTCCCACAAACAGCTAAGTAGCAGGCGACTCTGGAGTTTCCAGGGAAACCAGACTGAAACTGGAGAGTAGCATTGTTTTCAAGTGTCAAGGCTAAAGACTTGTCTGGTGCATGGAAGCTGCTCTAAACTTGAAGAAAAGGTCAAATGAGAAAGAGAGAAGAGGAAATGTGACTCATTTAAGGTGTGTGTGTGTGTGTGTGTGTTATTTCTTAAAGGGAAAACTAACTTCTCACAAAAGCTACCTGCCATCCTAAACACAGTTATAAATAGCAATTCAATATGATGGGGCTTCTTTCTGAAAAAGCATGTAAAACTGGAAACAGGAAAACTGGCCGGAACAGTTGGAGAATTTCTCTCTCTCTCTCTCTCTCTCACACACACACACACACACACACACGAGAGAGAGAGAGAGAGAGAGAGAGAGAGAGAGAACACATAGCAAACAGTGGCGTTGCTAGCCTCTGCGCTGCTGGGGGCGGCGGCAGCGCAGAGGAACCCCCCTGGGGGAGGGGCACGACGCGCGCGTCGTGACGTCATCATGACGTCACGACGCACGTGGGTGCAGAAAGGGGGAATTTCCCCCTTTCCGAGGCTTTTTTTCGGCGGTGGGTGGTGGCCAGCGAGGAGGGCGTGACAAGCGTGACACCCTCCTCGCTAGTCGACCCCCCCCCGCCGAAAAAAAGCGGCGGAAAGGGGAAAAAAGAAGCAGAGCCGGCGCTCTGCATTCAAGCCCCGGCTCTGCTTCCTTTCCCCGCCCCCCCGCGGGTTTTTTCCTTTCACCCCCACCCGCCGCTTTTCACCCTGTCACTGGGGGCGTACCGCCCCCACCGCCCCTCCCCAGCGACGCCCCTGGCAAAATGACCCCTCCCCAAGTAAGCTTCTAAGCATTTTACAAAAGCCATTTCTGCCACATTGTTGAAATGCACAAATAATTATAAATACACCTTAGTTAAAACCACCAAGAAAACAATCCTGTTAAAACATTAAAATATAATTAAAGATACAATGAAACAATTAAAATATGCGACATTACAATAGAACAATCCCATAAAAGCACAATGATTGGAGTAAGAGATTCTGTTTGAGGCAATGCCGGCCTGCCAGTTCAGAGGGCGCCTTCCGTGGTTCAGCAGGGAGGGCATTCCACAACACGGGTGCCACCAGGAGCGCCACTGACGTGGCATGCTCCTTCGCTATCTTGGAATGTGCCATCACTGCTAGTATGTACATAATGGGGAATCTATCACTCTGTCCCTTCTGGGAAACAGACATGTTTTACCTGCTTTCAGAGGCTTGCCATGACTGTATTTTTATTTTGGGCTTGTATTGATCCAGCTAATCAACACCATTATTTACACTTCACTCTTGCCGCAGTGTTCCTTGGAAACAGCCATCATTACCAAGGTCTTTGCTATCCATTTATATGAGCGCCTATTATCACACACCAAAGAACTAATTCCCTGAAGGAATGATGAAGAGGGGAAGCAGGTACTTGGGGGAGAGAGAGGCGGGGAAGGGAGAGGAAGGGTTAAGAACCCCCATCAAGGAGCATTCACAAACGGCACCATGAGCAGGAACCAGAGTGCTAATTAGCAAGTTCCCAGCATTTATATAGTGTTCCATAATTATCCATTTATGCTGTTTATTCTGTGCAAAATCTAAGACACTCTCTTTCTTCTTCTTTAAAAAGTGGCAATTACTGCCAGAGCAGATCAGAAATTATAAGGACATGGGGAGAGCCCTGCTGGATCAGGCTGGTGATGGCCCATCTAGTTCGGCATCCTGTTCTCACAGTGGCCAGCTGGATGCACCAAAAGGAAGCTAGCAAGCAGGAACTGAGCACAAGAGCAACACTCCCTTCCTGCGGTTCCCAGCAACTGGGATTCAGAAACATTACTGCCTCCAACTGGGGAGACAGAGCAGAGCCATCATAGCCAGCAGCCACTGATGGCCCCTGACTGCATGAAATTATATATCCATGAATTTTAGCTTTCCTTGAAGCAGTGCAGAGAAAGAAGTCCAATACAGAAAGGTCATGCTGTACCCCATCCACCACAAGCATGGAATGAACCAAACTCCTATAATTCCTAGGGGTGTGTCTGATTGGTTTTGCACTGAAGTGCTAAATTAGAGGGGTGCACACCTGCGAATATATTGAACCTGCCCTGAATAGGGTCTGGTTCTGGTCCTGCCTCCTGAGCCTGAGAACCTGAGTCTAGGAACCAGGGAAGAATTGGTACAGTTCATTATTTTTTTTTGATGCCAGCGTACAGTAAAGGTAAAGGGGCCCCTGACCATTAGGTCCAGTCGTGTCCGACTCTGGGGTTGCGGTGCTCATCTCGCTCTATAGGCCAAGGGAGCCGGCGTTTGTCCGCAGACAGCTTCCAGGTCATGTGGCCAGCATGACTAAGCCGCTTCTGGCGAACCAGAGCAGCGCACGGAAACACCGTTTACCTTCCTGCCGGAGTGGTACCTATTTATCTACTTGCACTTTGACGTGCTTTCAAACTGCTAGGTGGGCAGGAGCTGGGACCAAGCAATGGGAGCTCACCCTGTCGCAGGGATTCAAACCGCTGACCTTCTGATCAGCAAGCCACAGCGCCACCTGGGTCCCTGCCAGCGTACAGTACTTACCGGTAATTGTCATTTGCCAAACCAACAGCTGAACTGAAATGCAGCCGATTGGTTGGACTCAAATTCATATGTTTTCTATCTGCTAATCAAAGGCCTTGGCATTCTCACCCCTTTCTGAATCTCAAGCAAAGACCGCAGTGGACGCAACCATTTCTTGAAATGGTTGCAAGACGGCAAACACACACACACACACACACACACACACAAAGACACAACCCCTTCAGGGTCAGAAGCTCTTTCTGAGCCCCACCAGACAAAGCAAGAGGGACTCATCTGGCAGCCTTGGAGCTGGGCTGCCTTCGACACCAGATGGATGAGTGGCTTTGCCCCTTGTCCCTGGGATGTTCCTGCGCATCTCCCCAGCTGTTGCTCTGGGCTACTCTGGCTTTAAAATCCCCCCCCCCCGCCAAGCTCCCCTCTCCTCCAAGCAATGAAAAATTAATGGCCATTTCTTCACAAGCCATTTGATATCACCCATCGCTGGGGAGGCCATCTTAATGGAGTCACAGTCCCCCACAATGTGTTAATGGGATGCCTGCTTTAGAGGGGAAATGCTTCCCTGGAACCACCCTGGGTCCCCCTCCTCCTCCTCCTGGTTTTTTTTAACTGCTTTCGCCTCTTAAGTGTAGCTGCTGGCATTTCATCCAGTAATTGGTCCTCTCTTAGCTTAGGCGGATATCTGGCCCTCCAGGAAAATTGCATGCTGCCTCATCACATGACCCTTTTAATCTCGCTCCCCTCCCCTCCCATTCTCCATCCCCAAAAGATCTGGTTGGACCACCAAGGCATCAATAATGGATGAAACGATGCACTTTCCTCCCTCTGCTTTTCATGGCAAGGCGCGGGGGGGGGGGCAGGTAGAGGCAGCTCCGCAGACAGACAGACAGACAGAGCCCTCACCATAGAGATCCTAGAAGCCAAACAGCACACAGAAATCTTTACACACAGACACACACACACCCCACCTTGGGTTTGCTGGAGGCAAAGATCAATAGGGCCTGCTCAGAAATTCTGCTCTCTCCACACTCACACCCAAATCAAAGGAGCAATCTTGATGCGAAGACCCAGAAGGAGCCAAAGGCTTCAGGCACATGGACTTGGCATTTCTGATCACTGGCCTCGCCATGCAGGGAAGCAACTTGTCTTTTTGTTTTTAATCAGCTGCTCAGGAGAGCATTACATTTTGGCCACAGATGTCGGCAGACCCACAAAGCCCCCTTCCCTTCTGTGGTCACTTGCCACTGATGGGCGGAGCAACAAACACATTTGTGAAATAAGCTAGGGCAGGGGTTCCCAAACTAAGGCCCGCGGGCTGCATATGGCCCACGCGGGCCAATTATCCGTCCCCTGACACCCCCCACCGCCCGCTCTTACCAGCGTGGCATGGCTGCCCATCTCCGGGTCAGCGCAGCACCGGAAATAGTTTGTGCGCATGCGCAAGCATCATTTCCGGTGCACTTCTGGCGCGGCACAGCACCGGAAATAGCTTGTGTGCATGTGCAAGCGTCATTTCCGGTGCATTTCCGGGTCTGCGGAGGCCCGTGCACACGCACACAAGCTATTTCTGGCACCACGCCAGAAGTGCACTGAAAATGACGCTTGCGCATGTCCACAAGCTATTTCTGGTGCTACGCCGCACCAGAAGTGCGCCGCAAAAAGCGATTGCGCTCGTATGTGCATGCGTTTCCCTGCCCTCCAGCCCACTGTGTAATTGGCGCTGGAGGAATTGGCCCGAGGCCAGGTAAGTTTGCCGACCCCTGAGCTAGGGATTATTTGCAAACTAACCCCTCCTCCATCCTCTACCCAGGAAGGCCCTGATCCCTAGCCTTGGTCCCTCTTTCAGACTCTACTGTCTCGCACAATCAATGCATCAAATGAACAAAGTTCACTGCATTAGTTCAAAAATCCCCAAGAATGATTTCCATAATTGGCAGGTGAACTGAACGTGAATTAAGTTCATTTGTTGACAGAACTTTCTGCAATTTCTACTTCATCTTCAAGTTCGTTCTCTTACGTTTTAAAAAAACTCTTCAGATTCTTTAGGCCTTTTAAAGAATCTGAAGAGTTTTTAACATAATTGCTAGGGAAACAAATTACCCAAGTCACACCCAAATTTTAACATAATTGCTAGGGAAACAAATTACCCAAGTCACATTCCAGTGATTTGATGTTTTCTTCGCCTCCACTTGGTTATTTTATACTTTGGCACAGCAGCTTGTAACATTCTGAATCCTTAAAACAAAACTTTTTTTTACTGAGGATCATTTGGATTACCTTGAAGTGAACTGTGTGCACTGGACATGAACCGAACTAGTTTGGTTTGGAAAGGGAGAACTGTGAACTGGAACCTGTCCCTTTGGAAGCACCTTGAATTCAAATTTATTCCTTTTTTAAAATGAACTTTCCGGCTCTGCACAGTCCCAAGCTGGAAGGGAAAAGAAGAGGGGAAACCCAGCAAGACCCACAACTGGGAAACGGAGAGAAGACAGTTGGCATTATCCAGCAAGAAGCGAGCATTAAGCTTGTGGCATTCCTACACAGCTAGAGGAGGGAATCCAGCCTCTGGTAATGAGCTCCGCAGGGGCTTGCTGCGCTGATCATAACGTGCTTAGAGTCCCAATGAAGACTGAAGGGGTACGTGGTGTGTGTTCCTGGGCAAATGGGGAGGAGAGACTGAGGTGGGTGCTCTGGACAGGCCCACAACAGGCCAACCTAAGGAACAATGGGAGTGGCGGAAGCATGGAGCTATCGATGGCTACCAGCCTTGAAGGCTATGCTCTGCCTCGATGGCTGCAAGCTCTAATGCTTCTGACTACCAGTTGCTTGGAACCGCAGGAGGAAAAAAAAACACACCAAGAACTCTGGGCTAATAAAGTTTCAAGAGTGGACTTCCGGCGGCGACGCCATTGCGGGTGGTCGTGGGCTGCTTCGGCTGCGAAGCGCCCAGTCCATCCCGGGGGTTAGGAGCCCCGCTACCGCAAAGCGGGGCTCCGGTTGGGGTGCGGGAAGAGCGTCCCGCACCCTGGGCTCCCCGGCTGTGCCCGTTGTGGCTCCGAACCCTTCCCTCGCTCCCCCTGTAAAGGGGGAGTGGGGGTGAAGGGACGACGGAGCCGGGCTATAGGGGACATGCCCCAACCGGGATGTAAATGCGGCGACAAAGCCTGTGATGAGCGTCTAAGTTCTACCTGTATTTAGTCATCTGAAAGAACCCGGTGGTTGTGAGTATTTGCCTGACTTTTCTATTTTTGGAACGATCCGGGGGGAAGAGGAAAGGGAGCCTGCCTCCCTCCCTTCGGAGTGAAAGATAGTAACCAGTTTAAGTGACTGCTGCTACAATAATGGATACAAAGAGCTCGCAATTTGAAATCTGAGACTGCTGAGTTTTCCCTTTGGGGATAAAGTGGGGAGAAAATATCTCCATCTAAAGTTTTGGTCTTCACATTCTGGCTTCAGAAAAAATGGCGATGGAAAATTTGGACTGACGTGGGAAACAATTGAAACAAAAGAAGGAAGAGACAGGAACTGAAATTTGATACCCACCCTCCCTTTCAAAATGCTGAACTTTGTGTTGGAACTTGTTTTGAACTCTGGTCTAAACGATGAAGAATTGTTGGATGTCTTGAAGCTGGAACTGCTTAATCGCAAATTGCAAGTCTTGAGTGGGATTATAAATAAAAAGAATAAATTTCCCACAGAGGAGGCTTTTCAAAAATTTTACTCAATGGAAGCAAACCTTGGCAAAGAGCTGGAAGGGGTGCTTGAAATGTGAAATGTGAAATGAAAAAGATGATGGCAATTTCCTTCGTGAAAAGACCAGAAATATTTTTATTAAGTATGGTTGATAAGGTGATCCCAAACAAGTTGAAAGAAGTCTTTTTGTATGCAGTTGCAGCGGCAAGAACAGTAATAGATTACTAAACCTTCTAGAGAGATGAAGCTAGCACCAAACTCAGCTCCTGCAACTGCAACCAGAGCTAGGTAAAGAAGGGTATGGATGGGTAGAAGTGGGCAGTGCCCACCCAGGGACAGCTGTGGGCAGGACTCCTGCTTTGCAGGGAGCGGACTAGATGACCCTTGACGGTCCCTTCTAACTCTACAATTCCATGAAAACACGCACTAACTCATCCTTCCCATTTTTAATCTGCACGCCATTTGGCATGGGTCAGTACTGAACCAGAGAGATCTCGTTTGGTTCTATATTGCTTCCACAGCAAATGCAAATCCCTTCCAAAGCCGCATATTCTTCCTGAACTGGTCTAGTCCATATGGCCACTTAGCATTCTCTTGCACCTCGTTCTGCCGCGTGGGTCAAGTGAGGCACAGAGGAAGGCAAGGGTGCTCCCCCCATCCCGCTCTCCGCAGGAGCCCAGCATATTAAGCTGAGAAACTGGCACGCCAAGTTTGTTGTCGTTATTTGTGATATTTATTCATCCCCTTTCCCCAGAAAGGTGAACTCAGATTAATTTATAAAAACAAGTGTAAAAATAAGAGTAATCACAAAGAGGGCTGCTCCTTGATGGAAGTCGAACAAAGCCTGTACTTGCTACAAGTCTTTTAAAGAAAAAGCTTCAGTGCATTTTTGTTGTTGTTGAATTAACCATAATGCAGTTACTGGGTGATGTACAAATGGAGATGATGAGTGAGCAGATTATCTTTAAAAGGTTCTTAATGGTTGAGGCAAAGGCACTGACATGGAAAAAGGATGGAAAGCTAGAGCAGGCTGCCAGAATCCTACCTGGTCCAACCTCAGGTGGAATTTAGAGAGATATAATCCACCTGCAAGATACCAAGATTATCCATGTCTTTCTGCAGACCCGGGGGGGGGGGCAGCTTATCCATTTTATTGAGCAATAAATTTTTAATAGCTGTGTGATTTGCATGACAGGGTAAGTAGAAAGTATGGATGAGAAATCCAATCTATTGGTTTCGCTTAAGCACATCATTACTCCACCAATAAGAGCAGTTTCTGCTTGTATTAACACACACTTCAGCATTGAGTAATAATGTTCACAGTGGGTGACAGATGCTTGGGAATGACATTACCCAGGGCTTCTGGATCATGAGGGGTGGAACTCTTGGGAGGGATTGAGTTCGACTTCAGGTCCAAGCAACATCATTGGGAATAGGAGGAGAGGAATACCGGTTGAAAACTAGGTGCTGGAAACGACAGGAGGGGAGGGTCCTGCTTGCTGGTTTCCCACAGGCATCTTGTTGGCCACTGTGAGAAGAGGGTGCTGGACTATAGGGGTCATTGGCCCTATCCAACAGGCCTGTAAGGATGTTCAGTGGTTGCTCATGAGAAATCAGCTGAACGCAGAACTTCTAAAAACTAAGTTCTTTATTGTGCAGATATTTACAGTGGAGCAAAAGTTCAAACGTCCATCTCATCCCTCTGCAGAGTCCGGGAATGAACCCTTCCGGTTCTTTGTCCAGCAAAAGAGGCGCGGGATCCTGAACCCCCGCCTCCCCCTTCCACGTCTTTCCTGTCTGCGAACTCGGGGCGCGGGAAACTGTCCCTGTTCCCCGCTTCCCCCTTGGTGCTCAGGCTCTGCGATCCCTTCACAGCCCCTGCGCCGACTTCCTGCCTCTAACTCCCCCTCCCCACTGGAGGAATGGTCGCTTCCTGCAGAGGAGGGGGAGGACGAGCTGGTAAACAACGGGGGCAGTTCCCTGTACTGCAAGCTCTCCCGGGATGCTACCTGCCGTCGGGAGGGGGGTTTCCTGACAAGGCCCTTCTTAGGTTCTTAATACTGTTACAAGACACCCCAATCTCTGAACAGTGTGAGATTCCAGGAGGTTCCAGTCACTTATCCTTGGAATGAAGGACCATGGAGACTGTGTTGTCTATATGTGTAAATAAAACATATATCCTGAACAACCTGAGTCTAAGATGGAGGGGTTCACAGTGCTGACACCTCCAAAAGATGTATTGGGCATAGGGAGGGGGAAAGAGTGATTTTCTCAGTGGGGCAGAGAGCCAGTGTGGTGTAGTGGTTAAGAGTGGTAGATTCGTAATCTGGGGAACCGGGTTCGTGTCTCCGCTCCTCCACATGCAGCTGCTGGGTGACCTTGGGCTAGTCACACTTCTTTGAAGTCTCTCAGCCCCACTCACCTCACAGAGTGTTTGTTGTGGGGGAGGAAGGGAAAGGAGAATGTTAGCCGCTTTGAGACTCCTTTCGGGTAGTGAAAAGCGGGATATCAAATCCAAACTCTTCTTCTTCTTCAGGATAATTTCCAAGTCTGACTCCAAATGAAGCCCACGGAGTGGAAGTCAGGGGCTCTTAATTTGCTGAAAACACTAAGTGCGGTGACATGGCTGCAGTAGCTCTTCACAGACTGGAAGCAAGCAGCCTTCGACCCAAACAAGAAACTCACTTCAGTCTCTTAGCAGGACTCAGATGCACATGTGGGGACATGAAGCTAGACAAGTGCTTTCTCCCGGCAGTCACAACAAGTCCAAACCTCTCTAGCTCTCCTGCCACAGTGACCTACTTTTGCCTGTCGCTTTGCGGCTGGATATTGAACGGCACATTTTGACGTCATGCAGCTACACATGCATGACTGAGCACGGAGTAGCACTTGGTTAGCATCAAATGGCACTCCAGAGAGATACTGAGCCAGGCAGACAAGTATGTTTTCTGCGTCTCAAGACTTGTGACCTTCTTGTGGTGGTAGGAAAGAGTAAAATTTTACGTTTTGCTTTTTATTGTTTTTTTTTAAAAGCAAAAATAAAAACCCAAGTGATATAATCCATACTCTTTCCTTCCACCACAAGAAGCTTTGCATACTGAAAATCCCAAATTCAATTTTCTGCATCTCCAGGTCAGGCTGAGAGCCTGTCTCATTTGAAACCCTGGAGAATTGTTGCCAGTCAGTGTAGAAAACACTGAACTAGATGGACCAATGGTTTGGCTCAGTGCCAGGCAGTTTCCTGTGCTGAAGACTCCTGACAGGATAAGAAATCTTTTGAGGAATTGAACGGTGGGCTTCAATTACTGTTTTATTGCTGGTTGCCTCATCAGAACTTTCTGACATTTACAGTTGTATGACAGCGGAACATCTTCCTCCCTTGGAAGTTGGAGGTTTTTAAGCGGAGATGGAGTGGCCATCTGTCACAGATGCTTTAGCTGTGATTTGTGAATTGCAGGGGATGGACTAGATCAGGGGTCAGCAACCTTTTTCAGCTGTGGGCTGGTCCACCGTCCCTCAGACCATGTGGTGGGCCAGACTATATTTTTTTGGGGGGGGGAATGAACGAATTCCTATGCCCCACAAATAACCCAGAGATGCATTTTAAATAAAAGCACACATTCTACTCATGTAAAAACATTCCTGGACCATCCGTGGGCCGCCGGATTGAGAAGGCGATTGGGCTGCATCCAGCCCACGGGCCTTAGGTTGCCTACCCCTGGACTAGATGATCCTAGAATTTCAGAACTCTACAATTCTATGATTCATCAAGCATGCCAAGGTTGAAGCCATCAACAGAAGGCTGCCTTTGTGTGCATAATGAATGCCTTCCGAGACCAGCAGAACCTCTGAGCAGAAAAGCAACCCAGCTGCTACGTAAATTTGAACCCTATTCCTTCTGCAGCAGATAATGTGCTCAACTGCTCCTGGCGTCTCAAAAGCTCATTGTCCCCCAGTCGATGCCCCAATTCCTCACAAACTGTGCTCCTCACTTCCAGGAGCACAAATGGCCGTGACAAATGGGAGACTTCATGGCAATCTGGTTCCTCAAGGAGAGAGGAAAACAATCATTAAGGGGTCCTTGAATTTCTTTCATCTGCTCTGAAGTTGCTGAGCTAAAGTATTGGAACAAGATTTGGAGGGAGACCTTTCATTTGCCCCTCCCCAACTCAGTCTTGCATGGGAGCAAGAGGGGGGGACTTGCTATTCCATTCTCACTGATAAGCTGCACTGACATCAACATTTCTGCATGTCCTTGCGACATGCACGAGAAGTATTTGATGGCTGCATACGGAAGCAACAGAAATAGCTTGTGTGGAAATCAAGATGTATTAAGACGGTGTAAAAAGAGTGGGAAATGCTCTCAGGGTGGTGCATTTTGAGACGACAAAGGTTCTCTCAGCTGCAAGCTTTGTTAGAAGGGATGTCAGAGAATTTAGGAGAAGAAATTGCCGACACGCTCTTATTCATCTCACGTCTGGAATGGAAATCAATCCAGCGAATACGATTGGTATTTACTGTTGTTGTGGTTGTCAGTCTGCAAATGGCAAGCAACGGATTATGGCCACATGCCCTACATTGGCGTCCCGTTTCCTTTGCACTGTAATGAAAGGGGTGGAGTAACATAATGGCAACATCCTAATTACTTAAGTAAGTTGCATAGTTTTGCCCCAACGGACAGCAAGATGAATAAAGTACTTTTTGGCAGACGGTGAATGGCATCGGAACAAAAATAGGGCTGCAGGCAATGACTGGAGTGCAGAATGGAAAGCAATGCATTGAGAGTAATTCCTCCTTACACTCCTAAATCTTTTGACCAGTGACGAGAGGGCAGGACCTTTGAAGTGGAGCTCTTTGAGTGGGCACAGCAGACAACTAGAAGCTGCCCTTTAGGTAACCTAGTCCCAATCCATTAAGGGCTTTAAAGATCAGCACTAGCATTTTCAACTGGCCCCAGAAATGCATGCAGAGCCAATATAAATGGTGTAGAACTGGTGTTACATGTCCCGATTTTCTCCCCTCCCCCCCCCAACATTTTGTAAACCACTTTGAGGTTGGTTGGTTGGTTTTTAAACAGTGTATAAATTTTATGAAATAGAATTAAAAAATAATAAACACCAGGGGGGGCCACATTCTGCCCCATTTGAAGATTTCAAAGCACCTCCAGAGGCAGCAGCACACAAAGAGCATTACAGAAATCCTGCTTGGAGAACAATATTATATAAATATAGCAAACAAATATTTTAATGCTAGACATACCAAATGCATCATGTTCCCTACTCTTTATATGTGTATCCCCCCTTTCTTAGCAGTTCGAAAGCACATCAAAGTGCAAGTAGATAAATAGGTACCACTCCGGCGGGAAGGTAAACAGCGTTTCCATGCGCTGCTCTGGTTCACCAGAAGTGGCTTAGTCATGCTGGCCACATGACCCTCGGCCTATAGAGTGAGATGAGCGCTGCAACCCCAGAGTCATCCGCAACTGGACCTTTACTTTTACCTTTACACCTGCTTAGACAGGTTCAGCAAGGTATGTTTTCAGTCCAGGCCCTGTGTCAGAAGTGATGGTGCACTGTAACCCCACAGAGCTGTAGAGGGGGGACTCCTGCCCCCCCCCCCAATTCCTTGCACACTCCCCAACGTGTGTTCCTCCTCCACTGGCTACTACAAACATTTTGATAGAAAGTCGTCAGGGCGTTCCTCAAATGCTGCAGTCCCACAGACCCGGCAAGAAGCACAGAACTAATTTCTCATCTCAGCGAGTCATGAACAGATGCACAGAGCTGGCTTTTACAACCCACCAAATGCTGTTGAGACCGCTTGCATCAGCGATGAATAAAATTAGAGCGGAGCAGGAATTAAAAGGGACATAATGTAATTGAAAACCAGGAGCCTGTGGGGGACAATATCTTGGCTTCAACTGTTAACGGCTTTCACGTCTTCAGCACTTCCACAGGGGCAGGAGGCAAGGGATGGATTGGACTGACTCCTGAAATCTCTTTTGCATCACCTCTGAAAGTCCTAAAAGAATGGCTGGACCAGTGTCCATGCTCAAAAATTTAGCTTTGACAAATTAAGCCCTTGCCTAAGGCTAGGGACACCACTGCCGTAAGATCCACCCTGAGAAATTGCCCTGAAAATGTTACCTCTGTGAACCTATGTTTATGTGTCTTTTTGTTTGATAGTAGAACGATTGGAGAATTTTCATCCAAACAGAAACAGGAGTGGAAATTGCCCATGTTCATTGATAAGTCCTGTGCTTGGATTGGAAATCAATCCAGCTGCTAACGATCAATATGCACTGTTGCTGTCGCAAATGGTACATAATTGATCACACACACACACACACACACCATATGCACTGGGATTCCTGTGCAGTGAAATTAATGGGGTGGAATAATATAATTCATGGCATAACTTACATAATTTTGCTACAATGGACAGCAAGACCAAGTGTTTGGCAGAAGACAGATTGCAGCAGAATGGAAACAGTGCTGTGTGCAACAAAGATCAGAAAAGAATGTAAAATCAGAAAAGCCTGCTGAATCAGGCCAATAGCCCACCAAGTCCTGCATCCTGTTCTCACAGTGGCCAACCAGATGCCCCAGTGGGAAACCCGCAAGCAGGACCTCAGCACAAGAGCCCTCCCTGCCTCCAGTGGGAGTGAGTTCCATAGTTTAACTCTACGCTGCGTGAAGAAGGACTTCTTTTTATCTGCCTTGAATTTTCCGACATTCAGCTTCATGGGATATTCACATTTTCTAGTGTTATGAGAGAGGGAGAAAAAGCTTTCTCTGTCCACTTTCTCCACACCAGGCAACAGTGTGATGCAGCAGCAAAAAAAGCCAATGCAATTCTGGGCTGCATCAATAGGAGTATAGCGTCTAGATCAAGGGAAGTAATAGTACCACTATATTCTGCTCTGGTCAGACCTCACCTGGAATACTGTGTCCAGTTCTGGGCACCACAGTTCAAGAAGGATACTGACAAGCTGGAACGTGTCCAGAGGAGGGCAACCAAAATGGTCAAAGGCCTGGAAACGATGCCTTATGAGGAACGGCTTAGGGAGCTGGGTATGTTTAGCCTGGAGAAGAGAAGGTTAAGGGGTGATATGATAGCCATGTTCAAATATATAAAAGGATGTCATATAGAGGAGGGTGAAAGGTTGTTTTCTGCTGCTCCAGAGAAGCGGACACGGGGCAATGGATTCAAACTACAAGAAAGAAGATTCCACCTAAACATTAGGAAGAACTTCCTGACAGTGAGAGCTGTTCGGCAGTGGAATTTGCTGCCAAGGAGTGTGGTGGAGTCTCCTTCTTTGGAGGTCTTTAAGCGGAGGCTTGACAGCCATCTGTCAGGAATGCTTTGATGGTGTTTCCTGCTTGGCAGGGGGTTGGACTGGATGGCCCTTGTGGTCTCTTCCAACTCTATGATTCTATGATTCTATCTTAGAAATGCCTATCATGTTGCCTCTTCCTCGCCTTTCTCTAAACAAAAAAGTCCCAAATTCTGCAACCTTCTTTCATAGGGCAGTCACTTCAACCCTGGATCATTTTGGCTGTTCTTTTCTGAACTTTATCCAACTCTACAATGTGCTTTTCGATATTCAAATGGTTTCTATTGGCTCTTTAATCGCGCTCATTCCTTTAATATTAGGGCTTCGTTTTCATTTTTTTTAAACAAATGCTTTTAAGGATTCACAGTTAGTGTTTTACTGGAGGCTCCCCACCCCAATAAAGGTGGGATTTGTTTTTTGTTTGTTTGTTTTTTAAAAACAAAACAAAACACCTCACATTTCAAAAGGAGCTATTTTGATATAAGGGGGGGAAGTGCCATTCATGTGCAAATTAGCCTTTGATTGACAACCTGCCCAAGCCTCCCTCTCATTTGTATCTTTTGCTAATTCACATTGCATAATGGATGCAGCTTTCCCTCTGCCTAGCAACAGCCTCATTAGGGGCTGTTCTTAGGCCAAGGTCTGCCTGGCCCTTAACACGGCCCACCCTTCTTTACGCCACTCTCAGAGATCTAGGCGGCATTCCTGCAAACAATAGCACATATATCTTTCTGCCCCGGTTCTCCTCACCATGGCTACTCAGACAGCTGGTGCACGTGGCCCGTCTAATTTGTGAGATATACAAATATCCTCCACCCACGGTTGCTCCTGTTTGTCATAGCATCAGAACACCAGAAGAGTCTGCTGGATCAGGCCATTCCATTGATCTGGTACAGCAGGACTCTAAGCCCAGGGGTCAGCAAAAATTTTCAGCAGGGGGCCTGTCCACTGTCCCTCTGACCTTGTGGGGGGGCCGGACTATATTTTGGGAAAGAAAAAAGAGAATGAATTCCTATGCCCCACAAATAACCCAGAGATGCATTTTAAATAAAAGGACACATTCTACTCATGTAAAAACACGCTGATTCCCAGACAGTCCGCGGGCCAGATTGAGAAGGCGATTGGGCCGCATCCGGCCCCCGGGCCTTAGTTTGCCTACCCATGCTCTAAGCATCTGACTTCCTAACCAGGGTATTGTGGGGTTGGGGGTGCAATCTAGAAGATGCTCTGGGTCCCTTCCAATCTTTGTGGGTCCTATACCCAGTGAGGATTAGAATCTGAAGTAGGATTCTACTGCTAACCTGGTCGGGCAAGTTTCTTTGTAGGCCAATGACCGTAGCTGGTCCTTATCAGCTAAGTGTCCTCCTCAGCACCCCAAAAGAAGGAGCCAGGCTGCAAGAGCTGCAACCAAGTGATGGGGCCCTCCAGGCAAATGATGGGCCTTTCCTGCACCTAGCTGCTAGGTGGGAAGATGAAGGCCAGTGTGGTGTGTGAGGGCTAAGCTGGAAGCAAGACACAGAGAAGCTGCAACTAATGGAGAAGCAAGATCTGTTGTGATGTTAATGCTGTGGTCAGGGCCATCTTAAGCCTATCTGGCGCCTTGGTGCAAGGATCCGTCCGGCGCCCCCCATGCCCACCTTTCCCTCCGGGTGGGCAGCAGCTGGAGGGCGGCTCCTCCGGCAGGGAGGTCTCCAGTTTAGGGACTGATCTCGGCTCGCGTTCCACGTGGACCCCTCGGGCTCCTTCCTGGCCACCCCGTGACCTCCTCCAGTCCTGCGCAGTGGCAGGCTGGAAAAGTGCTCCAGTGACCAATTGTAGCACCGAGAGGAGGGGCGGCCACCGGGGATTGCGCCCGCCTCCGGGGCAGGGTGCACACACCAACCGGAGAGGGTCGGACGGAGGGATGGAGGGCTGATCGCTGCACGCCTGGCTCGCCACCACCAATCGCCTCCTCCTGCCTTTCCTCTGGCAGCGGGCAGGCTGCCACCCCTACCGAGCCACTGACATGACCCCCGAATCTCTTCCCTTGTGCCCTCCAGAATGTGGTGCCATGGTTCCCCGCGCCACTAGCCTCTATGGCTAAGACGCCCCTGGCTGTTGTCCCTCCACCTTATGCTTGGGTTGTATAGATGTGTGAATAAAACCATTTTTCCTAAATACACCACATTCTGACCTTCATTCCAAGGATACTGAACCCTGCATAAGTGCTGGAACCACTGGAATTGCTCACCACACAGAGGTTGGGGTGCATGAAACACTGGTCTTAGCGGTGGGATTGCATTTCCTGTAGGAGGAAATTTGAGCCCCTACATCCTCTGATAAATCCATCTATCCTAAAGAGACTCCACTGTCCTTCATTCCAAGGAAACTGAACTCTGGGCAAGCGCAGGAACCCCTAGACCAGGGGTAGGCAACCTAAGTCCCGGCGGTGGCCCAATAGCCTTCTCAATCCGGCCCGCAGATGGTCCAGGAATCAGTGTGTTTTTACATGAGAGTAGAATGTGTCCTTTTATTTAAAATGCATCTCTGGGTTATTTGTGGGGCCTGCCTGGTGTTTTTACATGAGTAGAATGTGTGCTTTTATTTAAAATGCATCTCTGGGTTATTTGTGGGGCATAGGAATTCATTCATTCCCCCCACCCCCCCAAAAATATAGTCCAGCCCACCACATGGTCTGAGGGACGGTGCACCGGACCATGGCTGAAAAAGGTTGTTGGCCCCTGCCCTAGACTCTCTCCCCACTTGGAGATTGGGATGGCATGTAACACGGGCATGCCTTATGGCCACATGAGGGATCTTGGTTTGGTGCGGAAGACGCTGGACTAGATCAGCCTCCGTCTTGTGGATTCTGATCTAACAGCGCTGACCTCTTAAGTCCACGGCGGGCAGCAGCCTGAATCACAGCAATTTCATCTCACTTTCATCTGGGTCTTTGGCACAGCAAATGCACGGACAGCTCCTCCTAGACTGTGTGTGTTGTTAAGGCTTGGAGAGGGGAGGGTCAATAATGTGGGGGGGGGAAGCATGAGCTCTGAAGCATTCTTGGTTTTAATCTCACACGTTGTTGCTTTCTCGCTGCTTTGAATGTCACTCCTGCCTCCAGGCGGGTCCAGGGTTGAGAAAGACTCCCTGCCTTTTCACCCAGGCATTTCCTGTGATTCTTGTTCAAATGTTTTTCCAGTACGGCTTCAGACAGAAATGCCATAACAATATAAATGGTAAAACATGGAGACGCAAAGGGTGCGGAAACCCCCACCCATAGCTTAGTGGCAAGCATTTGTTTTGCAAGCAGCAGATCCCAGGTTACACATGGACCACTGGCAGCTTCCTAGAATCCTTAAAAAAAGCACCTTTCTTCCAGGACCCAGAGATGCACAACTGCTCAACGTTGTAACACTAGAATTCGAGGACATCTAATGAAGCTGAAGACTGGAAGAGTCGTGAGAGGTAAAAGAAAGTCCTTTTTCTATTCTGATTTCCTCCGATATCACATTGTTTATAATGATTTTTGCTTTTTGTTCTTTATAAATGGCATTTACGCCATTCAATAATCTTTGACCGGCCTCCATCTTTTCCAAATTCTTCTTCATAAAACTCCAAGAAATGTTGTCAAAGGCCTTCTCAGCGTCTATGAACATCAATGCAGCTTCTGTGTTTATCTTCTTTTCCAATCTTTCCAATATATCCACAATATTCCTTGTATTACTATTCATATGTCTACCAGGTAAAAAACCTGCTTGATCTTTGTGGATATATTCCTTCAAAACTCTTTTTAACCTCATGGCCATGACATTCGCAAATATTTTGTAATCCAGATTTAGAAGTGATATTGGTCGGTAATTCCTCATCTGGGTTTTGTCTGTTTCAGGTTTTAGTAAAAGAAAGTCCTTCTTCAAGCTGCTCATAGTTAAACTATGGAAATCCCTCCCACAGGAGGTGGTGATGGCCACCAACCTAGATGGTCTTGAAAGAGGATGGGACAACCATGAAGAAAAAGGCTATCCATGGCTACTAGCCAAGGTGGTTGTGCTCTGCCCCCATGGTCAAGAGGAGGCTGTGCTTCTGGAAGCCACAGGAGTAGAGAGGACTCTTGTGCTTGAATCCTGCTTGTAGGCAACTGGTCTAGTGACAACAGGGTGCTGGAACAGGGGGCCATTGGCCTGATCCATCAGGTTCCTCTTATGTTCTTATCCCCAGCCCTTAATCCAAATATTGCAGCAGCCATTCAAAAGCCACCTTCTGGTGATGAAACCAGTCGTGAGCCACTTGCACCAAGGAACAGTCTGTATTCTCACAAGATCTGCATTTGACCGTGAAAAAGTCTTTGCATCCATCCACCTTGTGAGCGGGTGGAAAACGCAAAGGCCCAAGAGACAAGTGTTTTTTCCAGGGTAACAAATTTTGGCTCCAGCAGAAGCATCTCTAGGAGAGAAAACTAACGGAGGAAGGAACTTGTCTTCCTGACAGTAAGAGCTGTTCGACAGTGGAATTTGCTGCCAAGGAGTGTGGTGGAGTCTCCTTCTTTGGAGGTCTTTAAGCAGAGGCTTGACAGCCATCTGTCAGGAATGCTTTGATGGTGTTTCCTGCTTGGCAGGGGGTTGGACTGGATGGCCCTTGTGGTCTCTTCCAACTCTATGATTCTATGATTCTATGATTCTATGATTCTCTCACCTCCTCCCTGGCTCATGGCAAAGCCCACGGAGGAGACCGTTTGGGCTTAATTACAGCATCAAGGGACCTGGCAAAAGAAGCTGGCCGCGATCCCTTCCCAACTCTATGGTTTTATGATTCTATACTCAGAAGATAGCAGGGGTTCTCCATTTGCTCTTCCTTCTGTACTTGCCTCTCACAGGCATCTTGTTCTTTTCAGCTATGTTTCAGTTACAGGTGGGTAGCCGTGTTGGTCTGCCATAGTCGAAACAAAATAGAAAATTCTTTCCAGTAGCACCTTAGAGACCAACTGAGTTTGTTCTTGGTATGAGCTTTCGTGTGCATGCACGGTATCTGAAGAAGTGTGCATGCACACGAAAGCTCATACCAAGAACAAACTCAGTTGGTCTCTAAGGTGCTACTGGAAAGAATTTTCAGCTATGCTTCATTTTGCATGGGTGGGATTTGTGTGGTGGAGCGTGGTATCTCTGTAAACATTTCATCAACGCTGTTTAATAAATAGATTTTAAAAATTGTCCAGCTTTCCAATCTTCTTATAATACGGGGAGGGCAATGTATCCACAAGCATGCCTTTCAGCCTATTTGCATGGAGTTCTATTATGCAGGGGGGGGGGAAACCTGATGAACAGCTCCGGGTGGGCAGGGGCTTGTAGGGCGAGCTTGGCATCCACACAGAGAAAACCCTGCCAATCAACAACGGGCACCTGTGACTGGCAGCCCCTTCCCCCTTCCCCCAGCATGGCTTGGCACCTTGATCCTGCCCTGGAGAAACATGCTGCTCTTGGGTGACAGAGTCCTGACTGGGAGGACCCTCTGGGACCCTCTCCCTCCCATCAGAACTAATTTATAGAAAACCTCAGCAGAAATGGACAGCAAATCAACGAGCAGATCTATATCTGGAAATGGGCCAACCTTTGCTTAGAATAATCCATGCACTTTGTCAAGTTGCAGGGGGTACGATTTGGTCATCTTAGACTATGGATTAGGGAGGGGGGAAAGTATTTGATTTGGTTTGCCTTCAGAATTCACCCTTTCCAAAACAATATTCAAACCAAAGCACAGCCAGGTTGGCACTCTTCCAGATTTTGCAAGGCAAAAGTAAAGTCTACAAATAATATGCTTGCGCGAGGGCAAAAGTGCACATCAAAAGCAGACAGCTGTGAAAGCAGCATACATTCAAAAATGCATTCTATTGAGAGAAATTACTTTGAAGGAAAACAACTCTGCGTGTTAAGGGGGAAATTGCACACAAAACGTGTCTATGCACTGTAAATTCCTGATGACTTTCCACAAAGTCTGATGTGGAAATGTGGAGAACTGTAAAAATGAAGAACCAAGAGAAACGAAAGCTGACAGATTTCCCTATCCTTGCCCTGGGTTTAATGCATTTTAGAAAGCCAAGTCTGTCTTACTCCATTCATTTCAAAATGCAGTAATTGCTGTGTTTGGGGCCCTTTTGCTCATTCTGGACTCTGGACATCTGCCCCAAAGTCCGACTCTCGTGCTGCCACTAGATCTTTTTCCCAGAGAGGAGAGACGCAGTTACTGTTCAGGATCCACCTACGAGATTGCCTTATGCCATATATATGCCCACCTGATCGCTTCAAACAGTAGAACTGGCACAGGTTAACGGGTGCCACTTAATACCCCCGCCACATTTGTAAGAAATATCTAGTGTGGCAGCACTTACACTTTGGAACTCCCTGCCTATTGACATAAGCCTTCAAGGTACACTTTTTGGGCGCCTGCTAAAAACATTCTTGTTTTGATAAGCCTACATAGATGCTTAGAAAGTTGGTGCAAGTTTTACTTGCCGACAGCGGCAAGAATGATCATAGCTGGGAAATGGAAAAAGCAAGGAGGATTTCAAACAGAAGAATGGTATAAAGAAGTGTGCGATATAGCAATTAATGATAACTTAACGTGCGCTATCAAAGTTAAGAAGGGAAATATGGAAGAGAAATGACTTTGAGGAAATATGGACGGTATTTGTGATATTTGTATTGTTAAAACAGAAAGGGGCCATGCCATCCGAAGAAGTGTAAATTTTTTGGAAAGTTGGATAATTGTGATAAATAATGGTCTTGGGGGTGGGTGGAAATTTCTATTTGTATTATTATTACTCCGTTAAAAAAAGAAAATTCATTTTAAAAATGAAAGTTGTTGCAAGTTTTAATCTAAAATTATTGTTAATTTTTCTTATTGGTGGTTTTATTGCTTTCTCTTTTTTGTAAACCACTTTGAAGGGTTTTCTTTTTTTACAATCAAGTGGTATATAAATTTTATGAAATAAAAACGTAAGTACATTGAGTGAGCAGGGCTAGCAGATATGCTGCTGTTGACACCTCTTATTAGGCCAGCTCTTGTTTATTCCCACCCCCTTCATTCAGAAAAGAGTTAAGAACTCTGGTTCAGATGTTCAACTGAGCAGGGGAATGCAACTTGAGGATTATTTTATTTAAACAAATAAATAAAATAATACGATCCCTGCTTTATTTTAAAGCTGTCATGTTTGTAGAGCGTATAGAGCCACATAGTGGTTGGCCTTTAATTCTTAATAGCCCCTTTTAAATGCAGGTTTAAGGTCCAGAAATGCAAACTGCAACTGTCAGGAGCACTGCACCAAATTGCAAGGTTTGGTGTTGGAATTATGGAATATGCACAGCTGTGCCTACCAGTGCCAAGATCTGGGATTCAGGGATGCTAAACCAACATTCCTTCCCCAAACATCAAACCTTGTTTGCCAAGACACTAAGCACACAGTGAGCATCTTTGCTTCCCTTGGAGGAGGGGGATTCTATATTCCAGATCTCTTTTTTCGTATGTGTATGTATGTATGTGTATATATATATATATATATATATATATATATATATATATATATATATATATATATATATACACACACACACACACACACACACACACTCTGTTCATGATTCAGACACTCAGAATTCAAAACAACTTAGTGATGCCCTTTCAATTAGTCTGCCATACCAAAGTCAGAGGCCTTTAATTGAGTCCCAGGATGCATCTATTATACACAAGGCTGGATAACTCAGGGCATCAAGATGCAGCTCTGTTTTATTTATTCCATTCCAAGTTTAAAATGCTGGAAGTGCTGCCTTGGTCTCTCGCCCACCAACTGTAGACGATATCATAAACCTGTGGTGAAGGATGCAATCACCTACAGAAGTAAGTACTGTATTTGAATTCAAAGAGTAGGGTGGGTGGAGTACGCCAACATTCCCTCTATACCTCGTGGTCTCTTCTTCATCAGTTTATTTACGAGTGGGAACTGCAGCAAAATGTTGCAGCCATGCCCTTTTCCAAGGCACACTCCATTTCATTCTCCCTCTCAGCCAGTCTCCTTTCCCTCCCCTTCAGCCTGCTGTTGCCTCGCTCTTGTACGCCACTGGGGCTACATAAGCAACGGCATTCATACAAAGGTTCTCCACTCCTGACATAGGTCTTCTGTGAAGCAATACACTCCTAACCCAGAGAAACTTTCCTGTGACCAGTGCTTTTTTGCGTTGCCCCAACCAACCGACCCGATGGACCGACATGCCAGCTGTCTCCGCAGTAGCAGCGCAGACTGGAGCTCTGTCATTCACTACGGCAGTGCCCGGGGGGGGAAGTTGGGGGGCCCCACGGAGGAGGCGATGGTGCTGCTCCTCTTCCTCCTCTTGCCGGGCTAGAGACAGCCGGTGAGCGCTTGCCCCTCCTCGCTCAAGCCGACCCCACCGCCACCATTGCCGGGGGCCTATCCATCCTCTTAGCACCGCCTCAAGTCCCTCATTTGGGGGTTGGGGGGAAAGGGAACAAGGAACAGCCAAAATGAGAGTACCCCTAAACATTTTTTTTAGAAAAAAGCACTGCCTGTGACCATGACACGTCTCCCCAAATTGACACCATCTCCTTGCATTCAAGAAAACACCAAAATATAAGAGAGTCAGAAAAGATACTCACACGATGACATAGGGATTGGGTACGTTACCCTTCTTGGTCGAGGGAAGATTGCTGGCCCCATGCAGCGTGACCTCAACGGATTCCATCTCAGGATTAGCCAAGTGCCAGGCGTAGGGTTTGGAAGTCAGCGTTCCTGGCTCTGCAGGATCCTCCTTCACCTGCCCAGGGGAAACAGAAGGAACACCAGCTCAGCAGAACGGAGGTTTGTCCGGCAGCATCCACTGCAGAATGTGGCAGCAAAGCAGCTGGTCGTTAAACTCTGGAACTCAGATTGGAGAACTGGGCCCAAACTAACAGAATGAATTTCAACAGGAACAAATGTACGGTTCTGTACTTAAACAGGAATAACCAGCTGCACAAATATAAGATGGGGGGCACCTAGCTTTCCAGTAGTATGTGTGAAAAGCATCTAGGGGTCTTAGCGGACCACAAGCTTAACATGAGTCCAGCGGCGGAGCAAGCCGATCGGACGACTGGGGCGGCGCATGTGCCCTGTGCCTGGGGGTGGGGCCAGCCACCCATGGAATGGGGCAAGCTGGGGCAGGACTCTCTGCGGGGCCTCCAAGGAGTCTGCCTGTCTTCTCCCACTCAGCTGCCCTACAGCCACCCATGGGATGGGGCAAGCTGGGGCAGGACGCTCTGCGGGGCCTCCAAGGAGTCTGCCTGTCTTCTCCCACTCAGCTGCCCTACAGCCACCCATGGGATGGGGCAAGCTGGGGCAGGACGCTCTGCGGGGCCTCCAAGGAGTCTGCCTGTCTTCTCCCACTCAAGGAGTCTGCCTGTCTTCTCCCACTCAGCTGCCCTACAGCCACCCATGGGATGGGGCAAGCTGGGGCAGGACTCTCTGCAGGGCCTCCAAGGAGTCTGCCTGTTTTCTCACACTCAGCTGCCCTACAGTTGAGGGGGAGGCAACAGGTGAGCTGTTTGGGGTAGCATGGAGCCTGCGGGCGCTCAAGCCACTGCGTCACTCCCAGGAGAGATGTGTGGCTTGGGTGTGCTGCAGGCCCACAGTGGGTGCCGCCCACCATTTTGTCACCCCCCCCTTAGTGGGGAAACCCAGGGCAGACCGCACCCACCGCACTCCCCTTGCTATGCCCCTGCATGAGTCAACAGTGTGATGCAATTCTGGGCCGCATCAACAGAAGTACAGTGTCCAGATCAAGGGAGGTAAAAGTACCTCAGTCAGACCACACTTGGAAAACTGTGTCCAGTTTTGGGCACCAAAATTCAAGAAGGGTGTTGACAAGTTGGAACATGTGCGGAGGAGGGCAACCAAGATGTTCAAGGGTCTGGAAACCAAGCCTGATGAGGAATGGAAAAGATAGAGACCATATTTCCTCTCAGTCTCCTCTTTACCAGTCTCCACATACCCAATGCCCTCATGCACCACTCAGACTGAAAAAACGGTTTGCCGTCCAGGCATTTTGACTGCTAATAACATGTGGCTTTTGGAGCCAATTCTGGTTGGAAATTAGGGTAGAGTGTTGAAGGCATTAATGGCTCTATCTCGCTTCATCTTAAGACCTGCTTTGGCAACAAAGCCCCTGAAGGGCCTCTGTGCAAATCTACCACAGGACGGCAGAAGCAAGAGTTAAATCTCTGGCCTCCTTGACTTGCAAATGAAAGGCAACAGAAGACCCTTTCAATCATCTTTTCATTAGCACCTCATCTGGCTTCATCGACAAGCAACATCCCCAAGAGCCTTGCAAAACCTTCCTCCTTTAATTCAAAGAGCCAGAAGTTCTTTGGAGCACGCAGAGATGGCACCTGCACCCCCACCAATCAAAACCTTGCAGGTTTGTGGGGGAGAAGGAGGAGAGAGAGAAAGGTTGTTACACACCTCAGTGGATGCAAGCCTCAAGTGATAATAAGGGGAAAGAAATCTGGGGAGAGGTCCTTTTGCTGAAGGTGTTTTAAGAACATAATAAGAGTCTGCTGGATCAGGCCAATGACCCGTCTAGCTCAGCATCCTGTTCTCATTGTCTGCCTGAACACTTGCCTGTGGGAAATCCACAAGCAAGACACAAGCACAAGAGTCGTCTCTGCTCCTGTGGTTTCCAGCAACTAGTATTCAGAAACAATCCTGCCTCCAACTGTGGAAACAGAGCCTAGCCATTGTGGCTAGTAGCCTTCAATAGCCCTTTCCTCCTTAAATTTGTCTAATACTCTTCTAAAGCCATACAAGTTGGTGGCCATCCCTGCCTGCTGAGATTAACCATGTGCTGTGTGAGGAAAGACTTCCTTTTATCTCTCCCGAATCTTCCAAAATTCAGCTTAACTGGATGTCCTTCCTTCATAGGGGAGTCGCTCCATCCCATTGATCGTTTGTGTCGCCCTTTTCTGAACCTTTTTCCAACCCCAACATCTTTTTTGAGGTGAGGTTACCAGAACTGTACACACCATAGGTATTATGATCCTGGCAGTTTCATTTTCAGTTCATTTCTTAACAATTCCCAGCATGGAATTTGCCTTTTGCACACTGCTTTGGTGGGCGGCCCACAGGCCGAAACATGGCACAGTCAACAATGGCCAGTCAAGTGTTATCACAAGGCGAACAGGTCACCAACCGGCATGACAACAAAGAGGGCAGAAACTGGAACGCCATCCTTGCAACGCCCTACTTGACACCTGTCTCCACAAGAGAACCTTCAGGGTTGTGCATCATGGCAACCCAACCTTGAATGCAAAGCTTATCCATTCTCCGTGGGCTGAGTAGACCAAAATGCAGAGTTTAGTACGGTAGACACTTCCCATGCCACCCCCTTTTGTCATGTCACCAATTTATCCCTGCAATAATAATAATAATAATAATAACAATAATAATAATAATAATAGTAATAATGAAGGTTTAGTGGGGGACCAAGCAAGTGGTGCAGCAATCACAGGACTGTTGTACTACATTTAAAAACTGTAATTATATTCAACACATCATGTTGTTGTTGTAATATTATTATTTTCCCCCACCTTTTCCTCTGACAAGGGCTGAAGGTGGCTTACAGATAAAATCAAAACAGCTGAAGACATAGGAAAAACATTTTTAACAATTAAACATTAATATAATTAAAACAATATAAGAACTAGTAAGACATTCAAATAATTATAATAAAAAAAAACATCACAGAACCACACCTTTCCTTAAACAATTTCAGTTCCTAAAAGCCTGTTGGAACAAGAAGGACTTCACCTGCAGGCTAGCTTCTCCAGTTAACTAAAGTGTTACCTCAAGGTTAAGAACAGTTTCAGGTTAAGAATGGACCTCCAGAACGAATTAAGTTCTTAACTTGAGGTACCACTGTATTATTATTATCAACCACGGCTAGTTCCGACACAGGTGACACTGTCATTGAAAGAGGAGCTCATGATATGTCCAGGCCATCAACAGAAGATGATGTGCTAGAAAGCCACTAGTCCTAACCGCTTTCTCACACGTGTTGTTTTGTACTTTTTACTTTCGTTTCTGGCTCAAAGATGCCGGACACGCTAATGCACAGCTCTGTCTTACTGAGCTGGAAACCAGAGGCATACTCTGCATTTTATCTATAATAAAGTAGTTTTAGCCTTAATGGCTTGTGTGTGTTGTTCTTCACGCTGGGGAACAATCGCATATCAATGTGCCCCTGGACTCGAGTAGCCAGGAGGGCACGCAGGCTTCGTCCCTACCTGGGGGTCAGTCTCACAACTTGCCCCTGCGGGACGTTTGCTAACAGGGCTTACCTGACCCCCCCTCCCCATATTTCATTGAGGTTGGCACCTCTGCCCCCTTCCACTAGCGTTTGAACCTTGGTAGCTGCCCAGTGATGCAGATCCCTGATGTCTGCTCTGCTGCTTGGCTTCACCAAGGCAAACTCAAATACTTGCCTAAGATCCAGGACAAAGCACCGCTTTGTCTTGTGCTACAGTGCGGGTAACAAGCAGGCAGGCTATTCCACGGTCGGAGGGCATTCTTGACTCTACAGAAAGGGCCCTTTAGGTTCTGCTTTATTTCATTTGACCAGTTCAGCAATGTCTTAATGCAATTAAATCTGCCCTCCGGGACACAAGAAAGAGGGCTGCTCTCTTTTACAATGAGGCTGGAATGTGTCCCGGCTCTGTTAACAGGAAAGAAAGAAAAGCACACGTCACATATCACGAACGTGATCTCGCCAACGGATGAACCCCAAGGCCGCGCTGCCGGTGCCAGTCTGGCTTAGGAAAACCAGCTTCCTTCAGCAACTCGGTGCAGCACCCACCTGCTAGTGGCAGGCAAAGATTGCGGCGCCAGAACAACCAAGCTGAAACTGACACGGGGACAAACAGAAGAAGACGCCTTCACCCAGGTATGGCTCCCCTTTATCATACACACAGCCCAACAAGACAATAACAAGAATCCACCAACAGCATACAAATCAATATGGCTAACCTGATCCAAAACACCCACCCACCCCACTCACACATGAAAACAAAGACCACCACAGCCAACCACAAATGAACAACCACACCCTAGGCCAACCCCAACCTCTCTCACCACCAAAGGAACACAAGCGAACAGCAGAGAACCTGCACAAGCAACGATGACACCAAACCCTACATATATTAAGTAAAATAGAAACATCGTCACCAGACCCCACCCCACCCATCTCCCCCCTGTCCACCTCTTCCACCTCTTCCCCCCTTTTCTTCCTAATGTCTCAACAAATGAAGCTGATTTGTAAAAATGTTATATGGAAAAAATACAAGAGAGAGGCATTGCACATACTTTTGTAAATCAAGAAAATCTTTAATAAAAAGCACAATTTTTTTAAAAAAACTAAAGCAGGGCAGCTACCTTTGCCAGGCAAAACAGGAACAGGCCCTGAACCTCCAACCAACTGGGCAAAAGCAAGTGTCCTGAACCTCAGCATACCCAGAGGTAAGTCCTAATAGTGCCCTAAAAGGGCAACGCTAGAGAGCAGTCAGACAGTCCAAATGGTGAAATGCTAGTCCAGGTGTAATACAACAAGCAAAGGCCCAAAGTCAATCCACAAGGTCAGAGCCTCCCAGTGTCCCTATTTTCCAGGGGTGTCCCTAATTTACATAAGCCATCCCAGTTTCTGATTTGATCCTGGAGTGTCCTTAGGATGTCCCTATTTCAATTGGAGAAATGTTGGAGGGTATGGAGTTATCCAACCCCTGAGACATCTGAAGGCAATCCTCTATTGTTGTTGTTCAGTCATTCAGTCATGTCCGACTCTTCGTGACCCCATGGACCAGAGCACGCCAGGCACGCCTATCCTTCACTGCCTCTCGCAGTTTGGCCAAACTCATGTTAGTAGCTTCGAGAACACTGTCCAACCATCTCATCCTCTGTCGTCCCCTTCTCCTTGTGCCCTCCATCTTTCCCAACATCAGGGTCTTTTCTAGGGAGTCTTCTCTTCTCATGAGGTGGCCAAAGTACTGGAGCCTCAACTTCAGGATCTGTCCTTCTAGTGAGCACTCAGGGCTGATTTCCTTGAGAATGGATAGGTTTGATCTTCTTGCAGTCCATGGGACTCTCAAGAGTCTCCTCCAGCACCATAATTCAAAAGCATCAATTCTTCGGCGATCAGCCTTCTTTATGGTCCAGCTCTCACTTCCATGCATCACTACTGGGAAAACCAAGGTTTTTTGTTTTTTAATTTTTTTAAATGTTTTATTATGTTTTCATATATGTTGGAAGCCACCCAGAGTGGCTGGGGCAACCCAGTAAGATGTGTGGGGTGCAAATAGTAAAATGATCATTATGGAATGGGACGTCCCTATTTCCATCGAAGAAATGTTGGAGGGTGTGCAAGGTGAAGTTCCTGCCTCTGGTTGGAACACCTGGGGTTAGTCCCAAAATTACCATCCAGGAGTCCAGTTGCTGACCAGATGCCTGTGGGAAGCCCACAAGCACTGGCGGAGGAAGAGGAGTGCGGAGGGAGCACACTGCCCCCTGGCAGCGCGATCCCAGTGGGGTGCCATCACGGCTGCCCCCCGCCTGTGCGGGGTGCCACGTCCCTACGGGTGGCACGCCATGCCCCCAGGACGCTTGTCAGCCCCACCCCCGCCTGCTCTCTCTGCCCCCCCCCGGTGCTGGAGCATGAATCTCCACCACTGCCCACAAGCAAGATTTGAGCCCAAGAGCAACTCACCACTCCTGAGGTTTCAAGCAACTGGGATTCAGAAGCATTTCTGTCTCAGACTGTAGAGGCAGGACATGGGTAGTAGTCACCCATAGCCCTCTCTTCCAAGAATTTGTCTAATCCTCTTTAAAAGCCACCCAAGTAGGCGGCCACCACTGCTTCTGGTTGCAGTGAGTTCCACGGTTTAACTGTGTGTCCTTTCTTTAAAGGCAAAGGAACCCTGATAGTTTAGTCCAGTCACGAACGACTCTGGGGTTGCGCGCTCATCTCGCTTTACTGGCCAAGGGAGCCGACGTTTGTCCGCAGACAGTTTTTCCAGGCCATGTGGCCAGCATGACTAAGCCACTTCTGGCGAACCAGAGCAGCGCACGGAAACACCGTTTACCTTCCCACTGGAGCAGGTACCTATTTATCTACTTGCACTTTGACGTGCTTTCGAACTGCTAGGTTGGCAGGAGCTGGGACCGAGCAACGGGAGCTCACCCCGTCGCGGGGATTCGAACCGCCGACCTTCTGATCGGCAAGCCCTAGGCTCTGTGGTTTAGTCCTAAATCTTCCAACATTCAGCTTCATTGGCTGTCTATGAGTTTTAGTGTTATGAGTATATAGTGCCCTGATATTTTATGAGATGGTGGCTTACCTGTATATCTATATCAGTGTTTTTCAACCACTGTTCCGCGGCACACTAGTGTGCCGCGAGATGTTGCCTGGTGTGCCGTGGGAAAAATTGAAAAATTACTTTATATATAGTCAATATAGGCACAGAGTTAAATTTTTTAACATTTTCTAATGGTGGTGTGCCTCGTGATTTTTTTCATGAAACAAGTGTGCCTTTGCCCAAAAAAGGTTGAAAAACACTGATCTATATTATCTATCCATCCATCCATCCTATTATAAATGAATAAAATGCAAAATGACTTCAATTTCTTGCCCAATCACCACAGCCTGAGTAGACATGTATGAGATGCAAGCGCTGCTCTCACTGCTCTCCTCCTTGGTGCTTGTTCCTTATTCCTTTGTAAATTCTTACCTGTTGCCTCATTCTTGAACAAAGCTTGCTGAGAACTTGAGTGAGTCACTAAGGGAGGGAGGCCGTCGGTTTCCAGGATGTTGGATCATCCGCACCAACTGCCCCGTAACAACCATTATTCCAAGTTCTGTGATCAATAGCTATGTGGTTTTTTAAAAAAAAAATGTCTGAGATCCTATTTGTGTTGGGGGGGGGAATAAGTAAAAGATACAAAGGAAAATAGCAATTCCCAAAACTGAAATGTGCTATTGGATAAGGAAGGCAGAAATATTAAAGATGGGCCAGTGGGGAGGGAGCTATAGAGAGACCTAAAATGGACAATTAACATTGCGACACTGTGGGCTCATCGACACCTCCCACTGCTTTCCCAAGGGAAAACCCACCGTTTACCACTGAATCGGACCAAACGTCAATCGGTTTTTCTGCGAATTGATGTCTCTTTTGATTCAGTGGTAAACAGTGCGTTTCCCCAGGGAAATCTGCAGGCCAAATGAAAAACGGCTCAGGCCCGTGCCTGAAAAGCATGGAACAAGCGGAAAATCTCCCGGAGCCAAGGACAAGTGGAAGTGTGGAAGAGCCCTGGGCGAGAGCTGGTAAATTCAATGCTCTATTTCACAGGAGTCTGCAGGAGGAGGCTTTGCTACATTTCCTCCTAAGTCAATGGTTTCCCAAAGTGGGTGGTGGAATAACCTCGGGGGGGGGGAGGCACCAAGAGGCAAGGGGGCAGCAGTGGGGCACTGGAGGTGCAAATGACTATCAGGTTTTGAAAAGCTGGCATCGCTGGATCATGCTCATCCACCTTCGTGAATTAGTTAAACTAAATCGTTTGAAATGGGTTTTAGAAAAATGTCCGAATTGGCAACATGTCAGGGAAAACCAGGGTGTATGGTGAAGCGATGGAAAAACAGCAGAAACAGCTCCAAAAACTTAAAAACTCTATTTTGGGGGGAGGTTCCCCCCCCCCACGAAAAGCTCAGCAATTCTGGAGCCTTCCTTAAAAAGCCCAACAACGGTGCAGGTGTCAGGAATTTTACTTTTTGAAATATGGCAACGCTACCTTATTCTGAATAATGTTTTTTTATAGGATAGGGGGCTCTGGGGGTGAACTTATGGAACCAAGAGGACGGGGGGGCGGGAGTTTGGGAACAGCTGTTCTAAGTGAAACGCAGTTGACCCAACTAAACTGCAATGGTGACTATGTGGCTCTGAGCTCAGCTCATTACAGTGGTACCTCGGGTTACAGACGCTTCAGGTTACAGACGCTTCAGGTTACAGACTCCGCTAACCCAGAAATAGTACCTCGGGTTAAGAACTTTGCTTCAGGATGAGAACCTGAGGTACCACTTTAGCCCCATTAGCTAAAGTGGTACCTCAGGTTAAGAACAGTTTCTGGATAAGAATGGACCTCTAGAACGAATTAAGTTCTTAACCCGAGGTAGCACTGTATCCGACAAAGCAGCTCTGTAATCTATCTATCTATCTATCTATCTATCTATCTATCTATCTATTTCTAAAATTATTTATATACCACCATCCAGTACTCTAGAAAAATAGGTGCCTGTACTCATCATTAAGGGACCTAGGTGGTGCTGTGGGTTAAACCACAGAGTCTAAGGCTTGCTGATCAGAAGGTCGGTGGTTCGAATCCCTGCCACGGGGTGAGCTCCCGTTGCTCGGTCCCAGCTCCTGCCCACCTAGCAGTTTGAAAGCACGTCAAAGTGCAAGTAGATAAATAGGTACCGCTCCAGCGGGAAGGTAAACAGCGTTTCCGTGTGCTGCTCTGGTTCGCCAGAAGTGGCTTTGTCATGCTGGCCACATGACCCGGAAGCTGTCTGCGGACAAACGCCGGCTCCCTCGGCCTATAGAGTGAGATGAGCGCCGCAACCCCAGAGTCGGACACGACTGGACCTAATGGTCAGGGGTCCCTTTACCTTTTTACTCATCATTAAGTTGTTACAGTAAGTGCCACATGCCTTAACAACAACAAAAAAGAGATGCCAGCATTGCATACACTTGAGTACCCCCATAAAAAAGCACTCCCATCATCTCATAAAATGCCAGAACATTCACCAGTGTACTGGTGGCACCATGTTCTCAAACTACAAATTAGTGCTCCCTCCCAACATCTTCAAATAGATGTCAAATAACAATGGGGACAAAACTGTGCCTTGCGAATGCCCCCCACGCCCACTAATGTTACTCTCAGGACTGGTCCAAGGCCACTACCTAGTGAGCTTCATGGCTGAGTAGGGATTTGAACCCTGGTCTCCCAAGTCACAGTCTAAAGCTCTGGCACTGTCTAGCAATGACTCTCCAAAAGCCAGTGGACATCTAATTGAAGCCGAATGTTCAAGGCAGAGAAAAGAAAGTACTTTTTCACATAACACCCCCTTGGGGCATTATCCAGCGCCCCCGCCCCTCACCTTGTCAGCCTTGCTTCCCGCTCCCCCCCTCCCCTCTCCCGTGTCATCCTGGCAGCCAGTCTGGGCCTGTGCTATTCCCACCGGGCCTCTTGAGGGCTGAGCAAAGAAAACGAGAGGTTAAGTGCAAAGCTCCCCTCTCCCGAATGCCGTAATCATCCTGTGATGGGAATCAAAGTGAAAGTAATCACAAGAGGCAACGGCCTGTGACTAACGGCTTTTTGGCTACAGATCTGGGCTGGCGGCAAGCAGAGAAATCTCCCAGGGATGGATGGGAGCATCGGGGCTACTGGCGGCTGCTAGCCACAGTGGCTCTGCTCTGGCTCCACAGCTGGAGGCAGCAATGGTTCCAAATGCGAGTCGCTGGGGATTGCAGGCACTCAGGTCCTTCACCTGCCTAGCCTCCAACATAGGTAAAGGGTAAAGGGACTCCTGACCATTAGGTCCAGTCGTGTCCGACTCTGGGGTTGTGGCGCTCATCTTGCGTTACTGGCCGAGGGAGCCAGCGTACAGCTTCCGGGTCATGTGGCCAGCATGACTAAGCCGCTTCTGGCGAACCAGAGCAGCGCACAGGAAACGCCGTTTACCTTCCCACCGGAGCGGTACCTATTTATCTACTTGCACTTTGACGTGCTTTCGAACTGCTAGGTGGGCAGGAGCTGGGACCGAGCAACGGGAGCTCACCCCGTCGGGGATTCGAACCGCCGACCTTCTGATCAGCAAGCCCTAGGCTCTGTGATTTAACCCACAGCGCCACCTGCGTCCCTATCCACCCGCATCCCACATATCTAAGGTGCAAATAGGGACATTCTATTCTATATCACTATCACTGCTTGAGCATTTCCTCCTGGTCAAGTACGAAAGTTATTAGAGGAAACGCGGAAAACTACAGTATTTTAAGCACAGAAATCTTTGAGTTCATGTATTGCATTTAAGGAAGGCTGACGGGGGTAAAGAAAACTCCAAATCAATAAATACAACTAATTATATGTGTGTGGAGACTATGCAAGGTCATCATGCATTTAGTATTTTGGAAGCATGTTAACTTTGAACAACCTCTATTGTTGAGATTGTACAGGTGTGTGATATGGGGTATTCCAATGTTTATTTTTGGGTCCAGGGTCTTTTCAGTTCAGGAATACATAAACTCCACCACTTTTTAAGTATTTCAAACTTCAGAGAAAATCAGGAATGTGTAAGCAACTTCAGCATCCTGGTGCTGTGGTGAATTCTGGATGAATCATCTACACAGATCCCCCCCCTCACACAAGCCCCCCTCCCCCTGCTGCCCTAGGACTCCTCTTCTTCCTATCCATGTGAGAAGCCAGGCAGGAAAGGGCTTTGGAGAGAGGCGCTTTTGCACCGGAGGACTCCTCCCCATCTCCCTGAATACCTTTCCTCTCTAGGAATCTATTACCATTCATTTTAAGCTATAGAAAAGAGCCAAGCTGCAGGACCAGATCTCTCTGCATCTCTCTCAAAGCAGGAGCCATATACGAAACACCCAACCACACCGCACACTAAGGAGCAACAGTTCAGTTACACTTCGGGTTCCCAAATGAAACTGGCAATGAAAGACAAGAACAGATATGTGAAGAAACCGGACAGGGAACTAAGACGTTTGGGGGCAAAGCAGACCCTCCCCGTTGTGCAGAATGTTGCTGAGCAGCTCTTAAGAGCATGCAAATGAGAACCCAAAGTAGGCTGCTGCTTCTCTCTTTCCCTGGCCAGAATATGGAAGGAGCAATGAATGAAAACATGGAGACAGATTTGAGGGTGGCTTGGGGGGGGGGGCAGCGGCTGGCATTTGGGAATTGGGACTCTGCATGACAAAGTGAGAAATTGTAATGGTTTAAGGCAGGGGTGGCCAACTCCCAAGAGACTGCGATCTACTCACAGAGTTAAAAACTGGCAGTGATCTACCCCCTTTTGGGGGGTTCAGGTCAAAGTTGTTGAGCTTTTTTAGGGAGGAGGAAAGCCCCATGGGGGGGGGTGCATGGCAAAGATGTTTAGGTTTTTTTAGGGGTGCCAAAGTTGTTGAGCTTCTTTGTGAAGAGCCAGTGATCTACTGGTAGATCACGATCACAAAAGCTCATACCAAGAACAAACTTAGTTGGTCTCTAAGGTGCTACTGGAAAGAATTTTTTTATTTTGTTTTGTTTTGACTATGGCAGACCAACATGGCTACCCACCTGTAACACGATCTACCTGTTGGACATGCCTGGTTTAAGGGTTTTTGTGATGGTCCCGCCATCTTCGGGGCAGTTGGAGCCTATACATCTGGTTGGCTGCTGTGAGAACAGGAGGCTGGATTGATGGGCCCTTGACCTGATCCAGCAGGCTGCTCTGGTGGCAGAGGGCTCTCCTGTTCAAATGCTGCTTGTGGGTTTCCCACAGGCATCTGGTCAGTCACTGTGGGAGCAGAGTGCTGGATTAGATGGGCCACTGGCCTGATCCAGCAGCCCCTCTGATGTTCTTAGCTTCAACGCAGCAGTGCCATGCCATGACAGCCCTCCGCTCCTAAGGGCTCCTCCAGAAGACCTGCTTATTGAGCGCCCGTCCCGATTTGCTTATGCAGAGGTTAGACTGTTCCTGGTTTTTACGGAGCATTTGTTCTGGTCTCTTTACAAGGCAGTGATACAACAGTGTTTAAAACCCTCAGTGACTCAGGCACCAAATGCATACCTGAAAGCATGTTAGAGATTTCAAAGTGCCTACGTGCAGAAAGTCATCTTATCATCTGTAGCAATTACCAGTTGGCAGAAAGCCAAGATCTGCTCTCTCTCCAGACCCTTAGCAACGACCTGTGATTGGTCAATGAGTTCCTAAAGAATGAGCTCTGTGTGAGAGCTGTGTGGTTGGTTGTTAGTGGTGTACTGAAGGTTGAGAGAGAGAGAGAGAGAGAGAGAGAGAGAGACAGAGAGGAGAGATTTTATGTTTTGTTTCTTTTATTTGTAAAGTCTGTACATAGTAACTTATGGATACTAGTTGCTTCAATAAATACTGTATATAGTTATCCAAGTGAGTTGCTGAGTTCCTGCGTTGTGCTGTCCAGTTAATGCTCAACAGCCAGAAGCTTCAAGAAAACCTGCGGTTAACTCTGCTGTGTCCAGGACTACGTTATATTCCTGACACTAAATCTTAAGAAAGCAGGCATGGTTGCAGTTCAAGCACAAATTCCAGCTGATAAAAAGCATTCACGGAAGTCAAAGAGCGGGGACAGAGTGCGGCTTGGTCAGGGGAGAGGGACATATGTCTTGGGAAAATCCAAAAGCCAGAAAGAGAGGCTGGGGGGGGCACATATGTGGCCCACAGGTCTGGGCTTCTCTACACCAGGCATATATGACCTACCACAGACTACTATAAGCTTTCACAGGGGATACTCAACACTTCATTTCTAAGCTTGGATCCAGCAACTTGCACCTACCTTCTTTGTTCCCCAGGAAAGGAAACTGAATGGGTTTCGTATGCGGGATTTGCTGCTCTCTTTTCTCTGAAGACCCAAAATTCAAAAACCAAGAGAAACAGAAAGAAATTTCTCAGTTTCACAAATGGGTACTGTCCTTACTCTGCCCAGTTCACACCAAGCAGAGAATGAAGGGGGGGGCTGTGGCCCTTCAGATATCCATTGGACTCCCCTCAACTCCAGTCAATGAGACCAGTGGTCAGAGATGATGGGTGAGGAAGGGCCATGGGCTTCCCATTTCCAGCCTAAAGCAAATTTGTGCGTCCCAGTAGGGAGAAATAGAATCATAGAATCATAGAATCATAGAGTTGGAAGAGACCACAAGGGCCATCCAGTCCAACCCCCTGCCAAGCAGGAAACACCATCAAAGCATTCCTGACAGATGGCTGTCAAGCCTCTGCTTAAAGACCTCCAAAGAAGGAGACTCCACCACACTCCTTGGCAGCAAATTCCACTGTCGAACAGCTCTGCTTTGAGAAATACTGCTTTGAGATTTCCAACTGGAAACACCAAAGGAGACCAGAGCTTATTTCTAGTCTGCCTGGCCCCCACAGGCCCTCTGGGTGTTGCTGGCCTGCAGCTCTCACAGTCTCTGGCCACGGGGCCATGCAGGCCGGGGCTTATATGGTTTGGAGTCCAACAACATCTGAAAGGTCAGAGGTTCCCCATCCTGGGTCTAGCCAATATAACCGTGAAGAAAGTTCCTGGCCTGGGCTTGGGGTGTAGAAGACTTACTGAGAGTTAAGCACCTGGAGACATCACCAAGGGAGTTTACTCAATGCAACAAGACAGGGGCTAGCTATATAGCTGCATCGAACAGCTACCATTAGAAAAGTGTTGTTCAGCCAAGGTTGCCAATCCACTGTTCCAGTAACTGGACAAGGATATAAAATTCCTTTTCCCTGCCCTGTCTTTATAGCAGCCTTCCTCAACCTGGTGCCCCCACCCCCGATGTTTTGGTCTACTACTTCCATCATCCCAAACGTTTGCCCATGTTGACTGGAGCTATTTGGGAGTTGTAGTTCAGCAAGCAAGCTGAGAAAAGCTGATTTGAGGCTAAAACGAGGCAGTGAAAGGCTATCTACTAGCTGCTTCCGGGCTTTTAGCCAGGGCAGGGGCCATCCAAAAGAAGATAGAGAGGCCTTCTACTGTGGGAGAAGATGGGATAGCTTTTCCCCAACCTGATGCCCTGAAGATATCTCATCACACTTAACTCTGTAGCTATTACAGTGACCATTTTTAGCTACCTGAAAAGTGATGCTCCTTTCGTTGTTGGAGGGAGATAAGCCAAACAATTGTTCACATTTCAATGTTTTCTTGAGTATATTTTGAATTTTGAATTCTGGCGGTTTGGGGCCGGGGATGCAGCAAACCACATAATCAAATTGTAAATTGAGCAGTGAATTGAACTGGAACAGAAATAGTTCTTTTTTGGAGGGGTGAACTGGAACTGGAACTTACGTTCTTTTCGAAATGAACTAGTCAAGCAGCGCATCAGTAATACTGTTGACTTTTTTTAAGCCTACAATTTTCTTTTTTGCATACTAGAGATGTTACCCCATCCCATGTTTTTCTGTGTTTGGGGAGAGGGCATTGAACGTTCAGCAACTCACCTCCCGAGCAGGAGGTTCCTCTTCCTGATCATCATTCATTATTTGAGACATTTTTTTTTGTTTCTTGTTTAGGAGTTATTTATCTACGTTCTTAGGGCACTGCTATGGCAGAATGAAGCCTGACTCTGAGGATCATCACTGTGGCTTTCCTTCCTTTAAAACAGAAGGCATACTCCATCCTATTTTCAAAGGAGCCTCTGCAGAGGCCAGTCCAAGGAGAACTTTGCTGAAAGTCATCAGTGAGGCTACCCACAGAACTGCATCTTCCTGGCGCGGATTCCACCACAACTGTCTGCTTATGACATCATCAGCATTATAGTTCTGCGGACAGCATTACCTCCTTTTTTTAAGGATATACAGGTAGATCGATTTGGAATTTTAATGCACTTGAACAAAGCTCTCAAAGAGATTTACAGCATGAAGTTGGGCTATTATTAGGACATTCTCATTAGGACACCCTAGGATATCAGTTCTAAAGTTTTCATCTTCAAGGGCTGCTCCTGCCCTTCCACTTCGCCCCTACAAAGGGCAGGGGATACGTTTTGCTCCAAAATAGGTCTAAAATAAGCTGGTTGCACATTTTCCCCACTGAAACCAATGGGACTCAAGTCACAGCTAACATTGCTCAGTGATTCCTGTGGGACCTGACCTGACTTCATATGGATTCAATTTGCTGCCGTCAAACACAGTGCTTTGCTCGATTAAGTTGCAAGTTCTTCTTGGATAATTTTCGTGTGTGTGTGTGTGTGTGTGTGTGTGTGTGTTTCTGGCGAGGGCTGTGCATGGGCCTGCCAATCTGATTCAGGGCCTGATCCAACCAGATGCAGCTCTCCTCCCCCCCTGCCTTCCCACCCACACCTATATGTTTAAGCAAGGTAGGGGGGGAGGGGAAGGCTACCTGTGCCCACTCTCCTTGCCCTGCTTTTGCCAGTTCCACAACACTCTGGGTGGACCCAATCTGATCCAAGGCAATCTAAACCTCTCTCAACCCAATGCAGCTGAATCCTGGATCAACCCAAATCAGGATCTGGGATTTGGATGGATTCCTGCATCAATTTGGGATGTATAACTCCGATAGGGTACCAAAACTCCCTAGTTCAACATAGTGCAAGGGTCGGCAAACTAAGGCCCGAGGGGAGATCTGGCCCAATTGCCTTCTAAATCAGGTCCGCCGATGGTCCAGGAATTGCTGCGTGGATCGCCAGCGCACATGTTCTTTCCCTCTCCATCAAACAGTGGCGGCGCCAGCGGCGCCCCCCCCTCCTCCTGGCTTCTCCCTGCCCTGCCTAGAGGAGGAAGGAGGCTGGGCTTTGTTGCTGCCAACCCCTCTCCGGAGCCCTTTCGCACGCTGCTCATCGTCCCTCCGCTGCTGTTCCCCCCCCCAAAAAAAATATAGTCCGGCCCCCCACAAGGTCTGAGGGACAGTGGACCGGCCCCCTGCTGAAAAAGTTTGAGGACCCCTGACATAGTGGATTTCTAGGTGAACATACAAACATCACTTTTAAATGTTTTTAGAATGCTTCCTTTTGTTTTATATTGTTGAAATGTTATATTGTTGTCCTTCTGGTTTGCTGAATTAAAACTTCTGAAATTGGTGCACCAACAGTGTTCAACAATGAATCCCTCCTATTTCCCTTCCTCCGCCAACACACACGCATGTATGGGCTTCTCGAAATAGGTGGTTCTCCCTCCCCTCCCCTGTTCATTCCACTGTTAACTCCTTGGCTTAACTTACTCAAAGTAGGGAGCTGTTACAAATCCCAGAGCCCCACAGTGACATCGAAGATTTCCCCGCATGAGATTTATGAGCAGTTGTTGGAACATGCCATCTTTATCCCTCTCCTGAGAGCTCATAAAATAATAGTGGGCTCGGTGGTATGAAGATGAACTGATCACCGACGTAAGCTTTCCCTAACTCAATAGTTCCCTGGGTGCCCTTAAAACCAGATGGAGACCTCAGGATGCAGGCTAACGACGGCAGAGTAAATGAGGAAAGAGCCCATTTGTGACAGGGAAGAATGAGAGCAGCCACAGAAAATGGAGCAATATTGCTTTACACTTTCTCTGTCTGCCAGTGAAATACACGTGAGCCGCAGTGAAAGGGAAGGAAGTCAAGAGGACATCCAATGAAGCTGAATGCTGGAAGATTCAGGACAGAAGAAAGGGCTCATTCACACACTGCATGGCTAAACTGTGGAACTCCCGTCCACAGGAGGCAGTGATGGCTGCCAAGAGGATTTTAAAAGAGCATTAGACAAATTCCTGGAGCAGACAGTTGTCAGCGAGTACTGGCAACGTTGGCTCTGCTCTGCCTCCAGAGTTGGAGGCAACGCTGCTTCTAATACCAGTTTCTGGAAACGACAGGAGGAGAGAGGGCTCTGGTGATTGAATCCTGCTTTCTGGCTCCTCACAGGAAGCCACTATGAGAACAGGATACTGGACTAGATGGACTATGGGCCCGATCCAGCAGGGCTCTTCTTAGGCTCTTACTGAAGAGGATTATGGTGCTTGAATCCTGCTCGCAGTTGTCCCACTGAGGCACCTGGTTGGCCACTGTAAGAATAGGAAGCTGGACTAGATTAGCAATTGGCCTGGTCCAGCAGGGCTCTTCTTAGAATCATAGAATCCTAGAGTTGGAAGAGACAACAAGGGCTATCCAGTCCAACCCCCTGCCAAGCAGGAAACACCATCAAAGCATTCCTGACAGATGGCTGTCAAGCCTCTGCTTAAAGACCTCCAAAGAAGGAGACTCCACCACACTCCTTGGCAGCAAATTCCACTGTCGAACAGCTCTTACTGTCAGGAAGTTCTTCCTAATGTTTAGGTGGAATCTTCTTTCTTGTAGTTTGAATCCATTGCCCGTGTCCGCTTCTCTGGAGCAGCAGAAAACAACCTTTCTCCCTCCTCTATATGACATCCTTTTATATATTTGAACATGGCTATCATATCACCCCTTAACCTTCTCTTCTCCAGGCTAAACATACCCAGCTCCCTAAGCCGTTCCTCATAAGGCATCGTTTCCAGGCCTTTGACCATTTTGGTTGCCCTCCTCTGGACACGTTCCAGCTTGTCAGTATCCTTCTTGAACTGTGGTGCCCAGAACTGGACACAGTATTCCAGGTGAGGTCTGACCAGAGTGGAATACAGTGGTACTATTACTTCCCTTGATCTAGATGCTATACTCCTCTTCTCATGTTATTAATGTTGCCACGTCAGGCTACCTTCTTCTGATCCTCAAAAGTTGCCACTTTCAAGGTTGACCAAGGTTTTGCTTCTTTGGCCTGTTTGTGAATGTTGTGGAATACAAAGGTTAGTTCCACCGTTCCCCCGGAAGACTCCTTGCCTTTCCCCTGCTTTGCCCCATCCGATTAATGATTGATGCATCTGATAATGAGCAGCAATAAGAAGAGAACAGGGATGGGCAACTTGGGATCTGGCTTCGCAACCCATTAGGCAGAGGGACAAGGGTTAAACAGCATCATTGCAGACCATAACAGCAGTGTAACAAGAGAGTGCAAGGATTTCATTAGCAGCTGAGACGGCCATGGAAGCAGAGAGTAGATATGGGGAGCTGATAACAATTTCAAAGAACTTGTGTGCTGAGGAGAACAGGGATGGATGATGGGATAGTCACCTCAACACTTAATTTTGCATTTACCAAGAAACTACATGATAGAGAACACTACAGTGCAGTATATTTGCTGGCTGCCGTTAACAGATTTAAACACAAAAAAGTGAAACAAACAGCCAAAGCAAAAACAGATTGGGGACTTTTGTATCATAATCTGGAAGTAGTATTAATTCCGCTTAGTGTTCCTATTTGTCATTTACTGATAATAATGACTCGTTTATAAAGCACTTAATTGCCCCCCCCTTAAGAGGTCATACAAAGCAGAAGATTCCTATAAGCATCTCAGTCAATGTCGAAATGTGAGACCCCAAAACAGGCTCAGGACTGCTTGAGAGCAAGAGTTCCGTGTCGGGACCCCGCGGCTGCCCCCTCAAGGATGAAATAAAACACAAGGACACAGGATATAAGGTTAATGTTATTGGGCAAAATTTGGCCACAACTTTATTGGTTACAGAATGTGAGCGGTATTGGCTTAGGCATTGAGTGGACCTGACTATATCTGACTCCTGCCCGCAGAGCAGGAAGTCAAGTAAGGGTAAAATCACTGGCAGGGGGAGATCCGTCGATTCAGACCAACTCAAGCTCCACCTGGGTTCCCAAGGGGTCGCGGCATGGCCCTAGCCCCGCCCCGGGCTTCGGACAAGATCCACACCCCCAGATTCCTTTAACGGAATACCCTTAAGCTTGGAGGGGCAGGCGATGGCCAGGCCTCCCCTCCCCCATCATAAGGTCACCCAATGCCTAACCGCAACACCTTACAAAGTTGTGACAGTTGCTAAGCGGTAGGCGAAAACCACATGGCCAAGCCAATCTGCCAAGTGGAAAAATTCCTACCAGGCCCCTGACAAGGGCAGGCGACCAACCGAAGTCCAGAGCAAGGCCATTGAAGGAAAACCTGCAAGTAGGGAGGGAGGGTGGGAGATTGAGGAAGCGAGCCGAAAGGAAGCCCTCCGGCTCGTGCCTCTGTTTTAAAGTGGGTCCTAACCACGCCTCCCCAGCCAGCCAATTGGCCGGCAGTTCGCTGACGCAACCGGGAATCCTCTGGGCGGTGAGGGACAAAGTCCCCCGCCCACCCGGAAGTGAGAGGGCAGCCACGCGGTCCACCGCAACTCCTCCCCACAGGTAAGTGGAGCGGATTTCCAGGACCATGGACAGCTGAGAGCAAGAGGGAGTTTGATGCCTCCGCACTGGCCTGTTCTACCTGCTGCAGCATTGCCGTCTGACATGCAGAACCCTGTGGTTTCCAGCAACTGACAGAAGCATTGGTGCCTCCAACTGTGGAGGCAGAGCTGAGCCATCATGGTTGGTAGCCATGACTAGGATAAGGCAGCTTCCCATGTCCCTATGTACATTCCTGGGATCTCAGAGACTTGGGGTGAAATCTGGTGCCAGTGGTGGTACTGGATGTGGAGGCATGGGGGTGGGGGAAGGGGGCATGAACACACACAAGCCCCTTCCCAACATCCTCAGTTGTACCTCCCCATCCTCATAACCCCCAATGTCGGTAGCAAAATATTGTGCCACCATTTCACTACAGTAGCTGATTTTAATATGCTCAACAAGGATGTTTATCCAAGATTTCTCACAATCTCCTATTTGTTTGTTCCCGACAATCTCCACATCAGCAAAATTAGCATTTGCCTCACATTTCCTACAAAGCTCTCCTTTGCGGTGACCCTCCTTCTCCTCCTCCTCCTCCACCTCCTCCTTCTATCCATTTCCATGATCCGCCCATCTCTGCTCTCTGGAGTAACCCAAGCCCTATAAATAATCTGATTTGAGGCTATGAAATCTTATTTGAAGGTCTATTAATGCATAGCTGGAATGACACAGGCCCCAGCCTGTCTCCGCTGACTGAAACATGGGAAGCAATTTCACCTGGGAAAATCCATCTTCCAGAACAGGCCAAGGAAGGAGGTGTGGAAGAATCAGGAAGCAATTATATTTAGGATGGAGATTAAGACAATGCCTGTGCTGTCCTTTGTTCCCTGACCTCCATCTCCCATCTTCAGGGAGTGGAGCTGGATCACTGAGCTAAGCAAAACAGACGCCGAGGATTAGGCCCTTAAAATATGACTGTAAGGTACTTCCTCAAAGAAAATAATTAGTAGGCTGACATTGCTCATTCCCCCTTTTCTGTTGCCTGACCCAAGGAAACGAAATTTTAATCAATGTTGTTTTAAATAACACATAAATAAAACATCCATGCCTCCTATCCACGCAGGCTTGGAAAAGAGAAGTGACAGCATAATGATGATTAACGCCATATAATTGGGCCCCATGTCGGTGAAGAGCTTGAGGCAAGGAGCCAGGACTATTTAACGCAGATCAGTTACCCTTAATGGACTTTAACCATATTTTTTGTACTGGCTATCAAGGTGGTTGAAGACTGATACAAGAATGCCCATTTATAAAGAACATCCAAAGCTGTGCTGCAGTTTAGATATTTATCATTTGCACTTTTATAAAGTATATCAAGCTGACCTGCAACGTACAAAATACAATAAAATCAGTATTTAAAATATCCAGAAAACAGAATGCATAAGTAGTAATAGAAGATCAGTGGATACTGGTTGGTTAAAAAGAAAGCTATTCACATTGGGAAGGCCTGTTTAAAGAGTATACAGGTGAAACTCAAAAAATTAGAATATCGTGGAAAAGTCCATTTATGTAAGCAATTGTTTTCATTAGCTACTGGAGTTTAATATATGAGATAGACTCATGACATGCAAAGCGAGATATGTCAAGCCTTTGTTTGTTATAATTGTGATGATTATGGCGTACAGCTGATGAAAACCCCAAAGTTGAAATTGTTAATTTGGGGTTCTCATCAGCTGTACGCCATAATCATCACAATTATAACAAATAAAGGCTTGACATATCTCACTTTGCATGTCATGAGTCTATCTCATATTAGTTTCACCTTTTAAGTTGAATTACTGAAAGAAATGAACCTTTCCACGATATTCTAATTTTTCGAGTTTCACCTGTAGTTTAAAAGAAGATCAAAGAACTGTATATAAGTGGTAGGGACCCTGAGGGTAATCTAGTCCAACCCCCTGCAATGCAGGAATCCCAGCTGAAGGATCCCTGACCATCCAACCTCTGCTTAAAAACCTCCAAGGAAGGAGAGTCCACCACCTTCAGAAAAATTCTTCCTGATATTTAGACAGAACCTCCTTTCTTGCAACTTGAAGCCATTGGGTTCAGTTCCTACCCTCCAGAGCAGGAGAAAGCAAGCTTGCTCATGCTCCATCTTCTGTGTGACAGCCCTTTAGATATTTGAAGGCAGCTATCGCAACTCCTCTCAGTCTCCTCCTATCCAGGTTAAACATGCCCAACTCCCTCTCACTTTTCTTTCTTTTGGAATCCTCTGCATTTGTGCCTTCAGCATTTCAGCTTTAAGAAATTCCCATCTGTTATGCACTAAGCTTGGATCGTAGAACATACAACAGGCAGGTAGGATCCTAGAATGCAATAGCAGCAATGATCCTGGAACCTCCCCCCCCCCTTAGGGGCCAACATTTGCTGAATTCATTCCATTCCGCTTATGCAATAAAATAAAATAAAATAAACCCAGTTCACCTGGTGAATAATTAAAGCAGCGGGCTGGCTGGTGCCGACATTGTGAGCTCCATTAAAGTGAGTTTTTGCAGTTTCTACATTTGTCAGCAGCACTGGCACACACTCCTCTCTTTTCACCACGTATAAAAGAAAAGCAATTTCCCCCTTTTAAGCCAATTTACTTGTCTTGTAAAGGCAGACACTTGACACGCGCTGAGCGATTATTACAGAGGGAAGGAGCTGGCAGTGCTGAATACCTAATAATTACCTTATCCTAATGTCAGATTTGTTTCTTGCCACTGATTCCTTAGTATTATTTTTTTTTTCTGGAGTCTTAAATCAATCAAGAGGAGCATTCGTTTCCCTGGGAAGCCTATGCTGGCTTAGCACGACCCCATATTAGCAATTCTTATTTATTTTCTGTATGTCTCATTTCATTTATAGCCCATCTTTCCTCCAAGGAATTCAAGGTAGGATGCAAGATCCCCCCCTCCTCACAACAACCCTGCAAGGTTGATCAATACTGTGTCTGTCAACCTTGAAAACATTAGTTGTTGTGAGGCTACGCGAGTGCTTTGTGGACATTTTAAAATGTTTTAAACATGGTTTTTAAATTCTGTTTTTCATGGTATTGTTTCAGTGCTTGGGCATTTGCCACCCTGGGCTCCTATGAGAGGAAGGTGGGACAAAAATGTATAAATAGTAATAAGGCTTAGCGGCTTTAGAAATAATAATAATAATAATAATAATAATAATAATAATAATAATAAGGCAGCTTTGAGACAATGACTGGCCCAAAGTCACGTAGGAACTGCTAGGAGCAACTCAACGCCTTTCATGTGTGCTTCACCAGGAAGATTTTGGGCATCACGTGGCAGGACTGTGTCTCAAACAAAGTTTTCTCCCAAGCTCACATTCCCAACTTGGTCATGTCCAGAGAATGGAAGATGGCAGGATCCCCAAATGCTCTGTGGGGAGCTGGCTACAGGCACCAGGCCCGTTGGCAGATGAACTTTGCGTTACAAAGATGTCTGCAAACAGGACATAAAGGCTGGCAACATCAACCCCGCCGCGTGGGAATCCCTTGCAGATGACCACAGTGCCTGGAGACAGGCAGCCAGGTTGTATATCCACAGCAGTGACCAGAGGAGGAATGACTGCTGGGAGGAGTGCAGAGAGAAGAAACACTCTGGTGCATCTGCAGCAGCACAACCAGATGCCTTCATCTGCCCCAGCTGCACCAAAACATATCTCTCCCCTATCAGTCTCTACACCCACAGAAGGCGCTGCAACCATCCAACAGTTTGACTTCACCCACCAAGGCGCACCCATCCATTGTCTCCTGAAACACACGGATGTCAACAAATAGACAGAAGCTCTGAGATTCCATCCGCAAGCTCTTTTAGTACCCTTGAGTGCAGCTCATCAGTGCCTTGACATTTGAATTCATTTGCAGTAGCCTGGTGTTCCCTTACAACTTCTTGTTCTAATTTGGGCTGCAGCTCCCTCCTAACATCATTTATTCTGTTATCACCAGGTTGGGCATCGCTTTCCTTTTGGGTGAAGACAAAGGCAAAGTAGTTAAGGGCAGTTCTGCCTTCTCTCTGTCACCCAATGGCATTTCTCCAGAAACTCCAATCCATCTTGGACTCCCTTCTTTCTGAGTATTTCTTACTATAGAACTCTCACCCAGTAGCTCCTTAACCTTTTTTGAAACTGGTCTTCTTAAAGTCTTTTTAAAAGTCCAGAGGGCATGTCCGACTACATTCAGCTTTCCCTTGCCTCTGCATTCTCTCTATTCTGCTTTGGTCAGACCACACCTGGAGTCCTGTTGGCAAAGAGACTGAGAGGAGGTATGATGGCCATCTTCAAATATCTAAAGGGCTGTCACATGGAGGATGGAGCAAGCTTGTTTTTTTTTCCCCTGTTCTGGAGTGTAGGACCCTAAACAATGGATTCAAGTTACAAGAAAGGAGATTCCGACTTCCTGATTGTAAGAGATGTTCAACTGTGGAACAGATGATCTCAGAAAGTGGTGGACTCTCCTTCCTTGGAGTTTTTTAAGCAGAGGTTGGATGGCGGTCTGTCAGGGACACTTTTGCTTCTGCAGCTGCTTCTGATAAATCCATCAGGACTTCCCTCCCCCTAACCCAGTTGACAGTCATTCAAAAGCTCTACAAATTGCAAGCGTACGCTCTGATGAGCAGAATTTATACGCCTCCACGGCTTGGAGAGGGGGCTCCTGCCTGCTCTGACAACAGAGTTTGTTTTTCAGCCTCATTGGGTTTCTCGGTGATTTGACAAGGTCCTCCTTTGTTCCCCCGCCCAGACCGCCAAGCCCCGAAACCAACACTCCATCACAACCGAGACCCTGACGGGCCAGGAACAGAGAAAGGGCCAGCGTTCCCGCAAGGCCAGCGGTGTTGCCAGCCCAACAACAGTCCTGATGAACACCGAGCGCAGCCTGGAGAGATCCATCAACAGGCCGACTCTGGCTGGGGAATGAGGGAGACAGGTCACCATCCATCACAGGCCTAATGGGGATTTCTCTCCGGCTAATGGTTCCATCACAAGCTCAGCCACAGAGCTGTCCAGAAAGATCCTTGGTGCACTAAAAAATTCCCCACCAGCTTTAAGCATCTCAGAGGTGCCATGAATCAATCATACCATCAGTCATTGTCTTGCAGCTTTTATCCTATCAATCTGCCAGTTGGCTAGTAATACTTGGCATTAATTCCAGCTCCCTTTATGGTCCCTCTTTAAACCCAAGTGTGCCCTAAACTGAAACATTCACTTTACCAACTCGGGACCCATTTGAAACCTGTTACTATTAGTATATAAAGCTCTTAACAACTTGGGACCAGTTTACGCCCACTCTACCAGTAACTGGCCCTGTTACAGGTGCCACATAATACCCGTTTCACATTTATAAGAACTGGATCTTATAGTGTGGCAGAACCAACACCTTGGAACTCTCTGCCTCATGACATCAGGCAGATGTCTGCACTGCACTCTTTTTCCGTGCCTGCAAATAATGTTCATGTTTAGACAAGACCACCCAGGACATTAGAAAATTGATGTGAGTCTTAATCTGTTTTTAGTTTACTGTTTCAACTTTTGAAATGTCTTGAATTCTTGTTAATTTTTCCTTGTGATAATTTTATCATTTTTTGCAAAGTAATTTGAGGTATTTTTTTTAAACAACCAAGCAGTGCATGACTTGTATTACCTTATCCTAATGCCTTTCACCATAGAGGGGTTCCCACACCCACTAAGGTGTGGGGGGGTACATGATGGGATGCGTTAGGAGATAGAATTGTTTTCCATCTTGACAATGGCTACTTTCAAGATGTAGATGGCTGGTGGGGCACCATCATGAAGAAGAGGAATCAGGAAAGCAGCGTTGAGGCCAGGGCTGGGCGAGGCAAACCTTCAGAGAGCCGCGTCCAGTGGTGGGTGGGACTGAGCAACAAAGACAGATTTCCCCTTTGTGTAGCAGGTCAGTTTCTGCCCATACCTACACACCTATCTGTGTCCTTCATCCAGGGGAACAAGAGGCAGCAAGACTCCAACGATACTTTCCAGCTAGGCAAAATACCGGTATCTCCAGGAGGGGTTGGCATAGGGGAGGTTCCTGAGGGCCAGATCAAGAAGCCTGGGTGGGGTGCACTAGGCCCAAGGCCTGAGGCTCCAAATCCTTGTTCTTGGACAAGGCTGCTCCCAGACTTTGGATCTCCTTAGAGGAGCCAGACAGCCTCCCTCCTTGCTGTCCTTCTGTCAGCAGGTGAAATACTTCTTCTAACAGGCTTTGCGGAACTGACTGCTTTTAAGGAAAGGGCTGGTGCTGCAATTATCTGTATGCTTTAACAGAATATTGTGTGTGTGTGTGTGTGTGTGTGTGTGTGTGTGTGTGTGTTAAAGGTAAATGACCCCTGGGTGGTTAAGTCCAGTCAAAGGAGACTATGGGGTGCAGTGCTCATTTTGCTTTCAGGCCGAGAGAGCCGGCGTTTGTCCACAGACAGCTTTCCGGGTCATGTGGCCAGCAGGACAAAACCACTTCTGGTGAACGGAAACCCAAGACGGAAGCCAGAGCGCATGGAAACGTCGTTTAACTTCCTGCTGCTGTGGTACCTATTTATCTACTTGCACTGGTGTGCTTTCAAACTGCCAGGTTGGCAGGGACATATATATATAGGGACAGTTATATAGGGACACAGTGGGCTCATCCACCTGGAAAGGTAGCCCATCTAGGAGAAGGAAAACTCTGATCTTAAACCTCTGCTGCCTTGCAGGATACAATGCAGCGGTCCAGAGATCAGTCAAAAAGTAGGGCTGAACAGGCATCTGAGGGCTAATAAAAATAATAATGATGATGATGATGATGATAATAATACTGTCCTTAAGCATATCCGGCGCCGTGGTGCAAAGCTCTTTCTCCCCCCCCCCCCCCCCGTTTCCCAGAGTTGCTGGCGGGGAACAGGTGGAGGCTGGTCGCAGCGCCTCCCGGCTCAGCTAGCCACTTTGTGCCACGGTGGCCATGGCAGATGGAGGCTCCGGGCACAGCGCTGCTGCGGCGCGTCATGGTGGAGGTGAGCAAGGGTGGCGAGCTGATGCTGGGAGGCGCCACGTCCAGCCTCCATGACTTCCCTGGCGCCCTCCAGAACTTGGCACCCCGGCGCCCCACACCACTAGCCTCTATGGGTAAGACGCCCCTGATAAATTGTTAATATCCAAGGGCCTGTTTAAAGAGGAATGGTTTCCCCTGGCCTCTAAAGACATGTAACAACAACAACAGGCAAGCCTCATTGGGCAGAACATTCCATCAATGGGCAGCCGCCGCCACCGAAAAGGTTTCTCCTTGTGTTGACTTTGGTGGGGCTTGTCTCCCCCACTGCAATGCTCTGTTCTTCTGCATACAACAGGGTTCCCCTGATCTTGCTTCTTGGTGGCTCCATTTCGGCCCTAATCCTGCTGCCACTCAGCCACCTGAGTTTGGTGTTAAAAGATACAATATTCTTACATCGTTTTTTCTTTTAAATGGCAACACCAAATACAGCATAAGATTTAATTTCTGGTGTCTTGGTCCCCACCCCCATTTGTCTGCATCACCTGTGTTCTCTCAGTCTTTTTTCAAAGGCTTTTCAGAGAATCAAGAATCCAGTCTCCACAAAAAACTTCTTTCCCCAATTGGGTGATTATTTTTAAACTGCCTATGAAACATCTTCTGCCTTGATGGGCCCTTAGAGGCAGCACAGACATTTATATCAGTTGCAAGGGTTTGTTATTATTATTATTGCCTTCAGCTGAAAAGAAAAGAAAACGCAGTTGATTTTAATCTCCCCCTCCCTACCGGTTAATACTATGAATTCCACCTTACTCTGTGAATAATTTTCCAGGGTTCACACTACTTTTTATTTATTTCATAAAATTTATACACCACTTGATTGTAAAAAAAAACAACCCACCTCAATGCAGTTTACAAAAGTGATAAAACTATAAAATCATCACTAAGAAAAATTAACAACAATAATTTAAGACTTTCAGAAAGTTAACATAACAGTAGGCTAAAACAAAATAAAATAAAAAATTCCTTCCAGTAGCACCTTGGAGACCAACTAAGTTTTTTCTTGGTATGAGGTTTCGTGTGCATGCACACTTCTTTAAAAAACAGATTAAAACTTGCATCAACTTTCTAAACATCTGGGAGGTCTTGTCTAAACAAGAATGTTTTAGCAGGCGTCGAAAAGTGTACAGTGAAGGCACCAGCTTGAGATCAATAGGCAGGGAGTTCCAAAGTGCACACACTAAAATGAGGAACAGGTTTTGAGTGGCACCTGTACTAGTGCCAGTTGCACCAATCCAAGTGGTCAAGGGGGTATGAAAGGTGGAGGTAAGGTGATCTCATAGGTTAACTGGACCCAAGTGCCACAAGGGATGGTGGTACATCAGAGTTGCCCTTAGAGGCAGGTAACAGGTGTGCAGCTGTATCCACAAACCAGTCCAACCAGCCAACACAGGCTGAAACATATTTGCTTGGGTGCAGCTATGATGGGAACCTGCCAAATTTGCACTTCTTCAGCCAATACACAAACAGAAACACAGCTATCCTTAGAAAATTTTGTGATGCAGTTATTTGACCAAGCAAAATGCATTCTACTAAGGGGAAACATACATACATTTTCAAAATGCATTCTACTGAGGGGAAACATGCATGCATTCATGAAAATAGTGTGCAAAAATGCATGGGGAAATTGCTTGCAATAGAATGTGTATATTAGTCAAAACTGTACACAAAAGTACATTTATTTGCAGTAAAATGATTTTAAAAAATAATATCTGTATATTACTGAAGAAATGTGGAGAGCTAAATTTAGAAGGGGAAGAATGAGAAAACGAGAGAAACTAAAATGGCTTGGACTGAAGGACATCAGGTTGGGGAAACTTTTAGCTGGGTTGGTGCAGAATAGAAATTAAAGGGAACCATTTTTAAATAAGTACATTTTCTTCACTGTTGGCCTTCCATTCATTCTACAAGCCTTATCTAAAAGGACAAGCCTTTCAGCTTTTTGAAGCCTCATTAATTGCACTAATGCTAAACTGAACTTGCAGGGGGAGAGAGAGGTAGGAGAGAAAGTGGCAGGCAAACTTGTGTGATTCACACATCTCAAACCAAAGCACAAAGCTATCCTTTGAAATTTGCACCTTGCTGAATTTTGCAATGCAGTTCTCCAAGCAATAAAAATGTGTTTTTCAAAAGGGGAAGTGCAAACAAAACTGTATATATCTAGAGAGAGAGAAAGAAAAATAATACACCAAAACAATAATTAAATTGCAGGAAATTGCTTGCAGAAATGCATGCTTTAGGAAAGGTTGTGTGCAAAAATGTTAAGAAATGTGTTGAAAATTAGTACAAATTTTCATATGGACTGGGGGGGGGGGTGTACTGATGCAGAAATGGGATGCCCTTTACTTAGGGTTGGAAAAATGGATAGATTTGTCTGTTCCTAGGTAGAGAATATGGGTGCCTACTGAAACTTTCTCCATGGGTATATCTGAGTGAAAAATGCTCAAGTGTTTAATTTGCCACACTCACACACATTGGGTAGCTGTGGGGGTGAGCAATGAGCAGGGAGAACTTATTGATATTGTCAGACATCCTGATTCTATGCGTCAGCAGGATCCAAGCTGCAACCTGTCACTCTAAATCTTTAACCATGTGGACTAATAAATTCATTCATTAGCACATATTAGCAATAAACCCATCATATGCCAGTTTAAAAACAAAAACAGGAACTAATCATTCAAATGCTCATCCAGCATAACATTGGTTAAGGTAGCCCAAGAATATAAACAGGGGGGGTTGAGGTGGAATAAAATCATTTGAGAAGTAGGACAATATTCTAATTAAAACTGCTAGAGAAATTCTCCCTCCCTCTTTCTCTCTCTTACACACCAGATCAGAAAGGGGTGGTTTTTTTAGGGGGGGGGGGACACCACTGAAAACCAGGAATGCCAGGGTGCTAATTATTAGCCATAAATTACAAGTACAAAATAAGACAAATTTGATTCAGTGTGTTTGCTGTTTTAAAAAAACATATGGGAAATATCAAGAACACCCTCCTCCAAATGATAAAGAAATGTAGCCAGCAGGTAAGATCATTTCGCCTTCCTCCAATTTGCTTCCTTGCTCTGTCCTCAATTACTTGAGTACTTCTCTGTCACATAATAGGAATCCTGATTTTTGCCAGATGGATAAAGATAACCTCATTCTAGCTAAAAGCAATTTGGACTTTGCAGCTGAGTACATGAGACACTTAAGAAGACAATGCAGGAAAACTCAAGGATCTAAAATAGTGGCATTCATAATGACTCCATCTAGGGCCCAAAATTCAGCATCCTAAGAACCTCAGTTTTCCTTTCACATTTTAACAAATGGGACTGAAACTGCCTTGGTCACGCTAGTCGATGATCTGCGGTGGGCTAGGGACAAAGGTGAGGGCTATTTCCTAGTTCTGCTGGATCTCTCAGTGGCCTTTGATACAATCAACCATGACATCCTTCTGGACCGTCTAGAGCAGGGGTCCCCAAACTAAGGCCTGCAGGCCGCATACGGCCCGCGCGAGCCAATTATCCGCCCACCCGCTCTTACCAGCGTGGCGTGGCTGCCCATCTCCAGGTCAGTGCAGCACCGGAAATAGCTTGTGCACATGCGTCATTTCCGGCGTACTTCTGGCGCGGCGCAGTGCCGGAAATAGCTTGTGCGCATGCGCAAGCATCATTTCCGGCGCACTTCCGGTTCTGTGGAGGTCCATGCGCAAGCGCACAAACTATTTCCGGTGCTGCGCCAGAAGTGCACTGGAAATGATGCTTGCGCATGCACACAAGCTATTTCCGTTGCCGCACCGCGCTAGAAATGCACCAGAAAAAGCAAGTGCGTGTGCGTATGGGCAAACGCTCCCCCACCCTCCACCCCGCCGTGCGATCAGCGCCGAAGGAACCGGCCCAAGGCCGGGTAAGTTTGCCAACCCCTGATCTAGAGGGGCTGGGAGCTAGGGGCACAGTTATACAGTGGTTCCGCTCCTTCCTCCTGGGCAGTGTCCAGAAAGTGATGTTGAGGGATGAGTGTTCAGACCCCTGGGCCCTCACTTGGGGGGTGCCTCAGGGTTCTGTCCTCTCCCCCATGTTTTTTAACATCTATATGAAGCTGCTGGGAGAGATCATCAGGGGGTTTGGGCTGGGTGTTCATCAGTAATGCGGATGATACCCAGCTCTACCTCTCTTTTAAATCAGAACCAGTGAAGGCAGTGAAGGTCCTGTGTGAGTGCCTGGAGGCGGTTGGAGGATGGATGGCGGCTAACAGATTGAGGTTGAATCCTGACAAGACAGAAGTACTGTTTTGGGGGGACAGGAGGCAGGTGGTGGGGGACTCCCTGGTCCTGAATGGGGTAACTGTGCCCCTGAAGGACCAGGTGCGCAGCCTGGGAGTCATTTTGGACTCACAGCTGTCCATGGAGGTGCAGGTTAATTCTGTGTCCAGGGCAGCTGTCTACCAGCTCCATCTGGTATGCAGGCTGAGACCCTACCTGCCCACAGACTGTCTCGCCAGAGTGGTGCATGCTCTGGTTATCTCCCGCTTGGACTACTGCAATGTGCTCTACATGGGGCTACCTTTGAAGGTGACCCGGAAACTGCAATTAATCCAGAATGCGGCAGCTAGACTGGTGACTGGGAGTGGCCGCCGAGACCACATAACACCGGTCTTGAAAGACCTACATTGGCTCCCAGTACATTTCTGAGCACAATTCAAAGTGTTGGTGCTGACCTTTAAAGCCCTAAACGGCCTCGGCCCAGTATACCTGAAAGAGCATCTTCACCCCCATCGTTCTGCCCAGACCCCGAGGGCCTTCTGGCTGTTCCCTTACTGTTCCCTCACTGCGAGAAGCCAAGTTACAGGGAACCAGGAAGAGGGCCTTCTCAGTCTTGATGCCTGCCCTGTGGAACGCCCTCCCATCAGATGTCAAGGAAATAAACAACTATCTGACTTTTAGAAGACACCTGAAAGCAGCCCTAATAACAGCAATAAAAAGCTGTTTTATTTTATTTTTTATATTTTGTTGTAAGCTGTCCAGAGTGACTGGGGCAGAGGTCAGCAACCTAAGGCCCATGGGCCAGAAGCGACCCATGAGGGTCGCTTAACCAGCCCATGAGTCGCCCCCAAACTGAGCCGCCCACTCGGCGAGTCCCCATGCGCTGCGGTAAACCGGCAAAGCACAGTGACTCTCTTCCGCGGCTCCCGAAATCCCTTCTGTGCATGCCGAGATGCTGGAAATCACGTTTGCACATGTCCACGGCACCAGAAATTGCTTCTGTGCAGGTGCAATTTTTGGCATCTGGGCATGCGCCGAAGCATTTCCCGGCGCCGCAGACATGAGCAGACACGATTTCTGGCATCGTGCTGCGCCGGCCCACCCCACGAAGGATCTCCGCGGGGGTGATCCGGCCCATGCCCGGTAAGCCTTGCCAACCCCTGGGCTGGGGGAACCCAGCCAGATGGGCGGAGTAGTGGGGTATAAATTTATTATTGTTATTGTTATTGTTATTGTTATTGTTATTGTTATTGTTATTGTTAGACTTGGGTGCTTCAGGTATTCAATTTCTACGAATTCTAATGGTAACTGATCTGATCTGCACCTCTAATGTGTGGATGAGAAAGGAATTATACTTTATATTCCACACTTCTCCAAATTGTAACACAGTTCTCAGCTCAAAAACAAACAAATCTCTCTTTCTTTTTCATTTTTGTGTGTGTGGTTATGGTAGCTTTTGCTTTAACTTCATTCTGTAAATTCTGACCCATTGCTCCATATTTATTTCCTAATGTTGAAGATGATGTAAACAACTTCTGTACTTCATTTAGTCACAATTACGCTTGCAGTTATGGCTTTTTGTTTTCCTTTGTTTGTTTTGTGCGCATCTGTTGATTTTGTGCATCTGTTGTAAATAACTATCTTCTACACACATACACACACACACAGGGGGAGAGAGAGAGAGAGAGAGAGAGAGAGAGAGAGAGAGAGATCCACCCAAAGACATTGGTAAAAATTTGTTTTATAATAAATAGAAATTGTTTTCTACCGATGAAAGAAAATACGAATTTACCGATGAAAGAAAATACGAATTTAAATATGAATTTTCATGCGGATTTTTAAAGAAACCCGATAAATTCAGAAATAGGATGGAATAAACTTATGAATCAACATGAACCACCAGAAACAGACAAGACCATTAATTCCTCGCTGTGAAAATTAGGTTGAATAAATGAGGCCTGAGAAAAGGCAGAGGATTTCCTGTGTGCGTGGAGGGAGGGGGGAACCCAATGCCCTGCACAGCTCTTTCCCTTCCCCTTAATGCTGGAGTGGTATCAAGTGCATACACACTGAAGCTGTTGAAGCTTCCTGCACATGAAATGCAGACAGCTGAGCCGCTCCACCCGTGCTTGGGAATACATTATGAAGCCGAGATGGATAAAGAAGTCAAAAATTGTTAACAATGTCTAGCTGTCCTAGCGGACCTGCATAATCCACCTCTAATTCCTCTTTGCACGTGCTCGCATAAGCAGCTGGCTCTTTCGCACCTGCAGCCACGTTCTCGGCAAAGGAGAAAACAGGAAGGTCTCTTAGGTAAACACACGCGTGCACACACCCTCTACAGTTGCACCCTGTCTCAGGAGCATGACAGAGTGAAGGGGGGGAGGCTGTCTATGCCTCATGTTTCCTCAAGCAAAAGGCATACAAAGATACTAGGAGAGACTGCGGTCCCTGAAGGTGCATTTACTGCTAACTGGGCCCACAGCCAATGCTCCATTACATATGACTGGGTTTTTTGAAATGCAGAAACAGCATCACTCCAATCAATTGACTTGCTCACCCCCAGGCACGACTTCCACCACACTGCTTAGGAATGCCGATCAATTCAGCATCAATCACTCCCTCCCCTTTGCAGTCCAGTTCTCCCAGACCCCTTATGTCCCATAAACACCTCCCCCCATGCAGAATTTAACCCTGTCCAACCCATAGGCCATGCAGCAAACAAGGTCTTTCTGTAGAAGAAGTCAAGGTGGAAGAAAGCCCATTTTGCTCAACATTTGAGGGCTGCAATCCTCAAAGCTTCGTTGACATTACTACACAAAGGAAGGACTGGCACAAAACATATATTGGGGGCCTGCCCAGGTCTTGTCCCTCCCCTCCCCTCCCTCTGGTGGCACTGAGCGCATTAAGAAGAACACTGCTGGATCAGACCAGAGGGCCATCTAATGCAGCCCTTCCTTCCCAGAGCTGCCTCCAGCAAGCTCACCCTGAGGACATGAATCGTCTTAGATTCTCCTCGTGCCCCACACCTTTCCCAGAGAAAACCCACTCTTTAGCTTAAAATCAGCACAAACAGCAATCCAAAGAAAACCTGATTGCCATTTGCTCCAACTGAGTGCTTAAGAGGGATTTTCCCGGGGGGGGGGGGAAGCAGCGGAACAAGAGGAAATGTGGATAAGGCCGAAGTCAAAAGCCCTCAGCCATTGCTGCTCCCTGGCCAATGGTATCTAAGGGAACCAGAGCTAGAGTCCCTGACAGAGATGGCCATCCAAACTCTGTTTTAATGTAATGGGAGGGTGTTCTTTGTAGTCCACACCCACTCTTACACACTAATTCACAAGCAAACAAAGCCTGGGGGTTGTAACTTAAAAGGCACCACCCCAGCAGCAGCGAACATCTTTCATAGCTGGGATGGGGAACCTGTGACCCTCTGGGAGGAGTTGATGGACTACAGCTGCCTTCCTCCTTGACCACTGGCCACGCTGGCTGGAACTGATGGGAGCTGATACCCAACCAGATCTGGATGGGCCCCCGTCCCCCATCCCTGTACTAAGTTACGGTAACACTTGTCTGCTTCACTGACACAATTGCTAACTACAGCTCCATGAATGACGCTACAGGTTGATTATGTGTGCAATTAGTAAATGTGCATTTTGGAAAGGAGTTGGCACAACAGAGTGGCTAACCTAAGAGTGAGTTAGAATCCAACAACATCTGGAGGGCCATCAGTTCCCCATCAGCTGAGATTCTTGCATCGCAGGCGGTTGGAGCAGAAATGCCTTGCATACAGGGATAGAGGAGAGATTCAATTCTGTTTGCATTTCAGTGAGAAACGAATTCACATTCCGTGGACCAATGTGGAAACACAGAAATCCTTCAAAATTTGGACTTCTCTGGATTTTGTGATGCTGTTCTCCAACCAGAGTGTACAAAAATGGATGTTTTGGGGAAAATGTGCCTAAAACACATATTGGTGAAAGTAACACCAAAAAAAATGCATTTCACTGGGGAAACAGCTTGCAAAAATGTGCATCTTAGTCAAAACTACACGCAAAAAAAATGTAATTTTTTCGGAGAAATTCACACAAAAGCTCTAACAATTTTTTAATGATAATGTTGGCAATGCTCTGCCTCCATGTTCAGAGGCAACAATGTTTCTGAATCCTAATTGCTAGAAAACATGGGAGGGGGGAGCGCACTTTTCTTAGGTTCTGCATGGAGGTTTCCCAAAAAGGGCATCCTACTGGTCACTGTGAGAACAGGATGGTGGACTAGATGGGATGCCATTGCCTGATCCGGCAGACTCTTCTTAAGATAAATTGCAAATTGCAGGAGAAATGTGGGAAACTGGAATTAAGACTGGAAAAAATGAGAAACCGAGAGAACTGAAACTGACAGATTCTGCTTGCATGACACACACAAGCTGTACTTAATGCCCGCTGAGCGTTGCATTAAGTAGCTCTTCAGGCAGAAGCCCAAGGCACTGCTTGGATAGCCTTTCGAAGAACCTTTGCAAAGCAGCCTCTCCCTTACAGGAAAGTCCACAGAGCTAACCCATGGCATTGTCATCCTTAAATCTAGTTGTCTTGGCGGGCGCTTGCAGAGTGACATCAGGATGGGTGCAGTTTTATCGCCACTTTAGGCAGCTGTGCTCACCCTCAAACCCCAAGACTTGTTATAAATAGCATCGGCTAATGTCTCCCGCATCCCTCAGCTGCCGCTCTGCCTTGACGCTTTAACTGCCCTTTACAATAACTACAGCTCACGGCTGATTAATATCGATCGCCATTTCCTTTGCGTCGAGACGTTTGCCAGGCAAACTCAATCAGGGCCTCTGCAATTATCATCGTCATCTGCAGACAAAGGCATGCACATGTTCTGGAGACACAAAGGGGGGAAGGGAGCCCCTCCCTCCAGCACACATCGTTCCTGTCAAATGCTACTACAGGATAGGAACCCGGGGGTCTTTCAAATAGGTCCTTTTGAATAAAACGTGGTCAGTGCTTCCTCTGAGACAAGTCCCTATTTTGGTCAGGTTTTTATTTCTGCAATGCAGGAGTCACAGCTGAAGAATCCTTGGCAGACAGCGCCCCCCCCCCCAACCTCTGCTTAGAAACCTCCAAGTAAGAAGGGTCCAAGGGAGAGCTCATATGGTCAGAAAATTATTTCTGAATCTCCTTTCCTGTAACTTTAATTAGTTTTTAAAGGTAAAGGTACACCTGACCATTAGGTCCAGTCACAGACCACTCTGGGGTTGGAGCTCATCTCACTTTACTGGCTGAGGGAGCCGGCGTACAGTCGTTCTAGGTATTGCCCACCACATTGACCAGGAACAGAGACCTGCGCCCCACCCCCGATGCTGCTGGACTCCATATCCCATCATCCCTGACTGTGGGCCATGATGGCTGGGGGGCTGATGGTAGCTGGAGTTCAGCAGCATCTGGAGGTCCACAGGTCCTCCATTCCCTGCACAGACCAAAAGTCATTGACTTACCAGCACCCCTGAAAATATATTCTCAAAAAGCAGCTCAGGGCTGTATCCTGGCGAAGGGAGGCAGAGTCTGGCATCACTTGGCAATCGCCTTGGGAAGGCTGGTGAGGAGGAAGTGGAAGAGGATGGCAGAGATGACAGCTGTTCGTCAGAAAACTCTTTCATGGCTCCAGGAGAGGCTTCCTGTTGAGGCTCAGGTAGGCTGGGCAGCAACTGAGGGGAAGAGAAAGCCCAGGAGTCATGCTTCCTTGATGGATGGATTACATTTCTATCCTGCATCTTCAATTCTCCAAAGGGGCACAAACCCTGGATGAGCACTGTGGAATCTTGCTACCACTCGGCAGAGACTAGGGATGGCAGCCAACTTTTGTAACACACACACACACACATCACATCTTAAAAATATAGAATAAGGTGACTTCCTGCATTGCTGTCAGGTGGAAGCAGGTTGCGCTGTGTCACGCCATCTTTTATACTTAATAGTCATATTCTTTATAATATCATCTTTATAATATCATCAGGCTGGACCATAAAGAAGGCCGATCGCCAAAGAATTGATGCTTTTGAATTATGGTGCTGGAGGAGACTCTTGAGAGTCCCATGGACTGCAAGAAGATCAAACCTATCCATTCTCAAGGAAATCAGCCCTGAGTGCTCACTAGAAGGACAGATCCTGAAGTTGAGGCTCCAGTACTTTGGCCACCTCATGAGAAGAGAAGACTCCCTGGAAAAGACCCTGATGTTGGGAAAGATGGAGGGCACAAGGAGAAGGGGACGACAGAGGATGAGATGGTTGGACAGTGTTCTCGAAGCTACTAACATGAGTTTGGCCAAACTGCGGGAGGCAGTGAAGGATAGGCGTGCCTGGCGTGCTCTGGTCCATGGGGTCACGAAGAGTCGGACACGACTGAAACGACTGAACAACAACAACAACAATATCATACTTGCGAGTCTTTTCTTTTACGTTTATGTTAAACTTAATTTCCATATCCATATTTTTTCATATATATCTCTACACACTCCCATTCTCTCTTAATTTTTTGCTTGGGGCAGCCCCTAATTGATGCCGTTAATTTTGCCATCTCCATAAATTCAAAGATCTTAATTCTCCATTCTGATAATTCTGGTATTTTTCCTGTTTTCCAATTTTTCTGCCACTAGTAATCTAGCCGCTGCTGTCACAGAGAGGAATATATTCTTTTTATCTTTGGGGATATTGTGGTTATTAAGCCTAACAGATATGCTTCTGGCTTTTTGAGAATTGTGCTCTTAAATATTCTTTTCAACTCTTCATGTATCTTGGTCCAAAATTGTTTAATCACCTTACACCCCCACCACATATGGTGCATTGTTCCCACCTCCACTTTACATCTCCAACAAAGGTTTGAATATTTTTTATAGATCTTTGCCAATATTTAACATACTGTATATTCAAGCTTGAGAGTCCCATGGGCTGCAAAAAGATCAAACTTATCCATCCTTAAAGAAATCAGCCCCGAGTGCTCACTGGAAGGACAGATCCTGAAGTTGAGGCTCCAGTACTTTGGCCACCTCATGAGAAGAGAAGACTCCCTGGAAAAGACCCTGATGTTGGGAAAGATGGAGGGCACAAGGAGAAGGGGACGACAGAGGATGAGATGGTTGGACAGTGTTCTCGAAGCTACCAACATGAGTTTGGCCAAACTGCGGGAGGCAGTGGAGGATAGGGGTGCCTGGCGTGCTCTGGTCCATGGGGTCACGAAGAGTCGGACACGACTGAACGACTGAACAACAACAACAATTAAAACTACAGTATATTCTGGCGTATAAGACTACTTTTTAATCCAGGAAAATCTTCTCAAAAGTCGGGGGTCGTCTTATACGCCAGGTGGAGAATCTGTGGTTGAGTATATCTCAAACTCTATATTTTAACTGGAAAAGTTGGGGGTCGTCTTATACGCCCAGTCGTCTTATACGCCAGAATATACGGTACCATGATTACCCACTAATTTTTGCATCTTCTTGGCATTCAGCGTGCACCTTACTTTCTATATCTGCCGAGTGCGAGTTCACTTCACGCATCTGATATGGAATCTGGTCCACAAAAGCTTATTACGCCACCACAAATTGATTAGCCCTGCAGGAGCCAGAAAGACTCTTCGATTGGTTTCAGGAAAAACAATTGCAATATACAAATAGCACACTAGAAAGCGTGGTGGCAAGCTGCGGGCCACTATTCTCTTTTCACATGCCCTCCGTCATTCCTAACGCAACAAATTGCAGTGCAGAAGCAGACCTGGCCCTTGCTCAGACATTCCTTACCTCTGGTGTGCAGGACTCCTCAGACGGCCAAGGGTGTGGCTCAGGAGCAGATGCAGGGTGAAGCTTCTTTGGGACGGGCAGAGACTGGGAAGGTGCCAGGGAACTGGTTCCCGCCGGCAGGCCCTTCTCCTTAAGCTTGGGGGGTGGCAGAGGACTGGTGGGTGCCTGCTTCTTGGCAACGGGCCGGTGCTCATGGAACGACACGGCGTAGGCCAGCCTCCCACAATGCATGGCCAGGTCATCGCTGCCCACCCGCAGCAGCACCATGATGTCACCATAGCGGTACAGGTCCTCATCTCTGCTGGCAAAGAGATTCATCCGGGGCTGGTTGGTGCGGGGGTAGATAGCGAAGAAAGCTTCTCCGGCCAGGACACTGGTCCTCAGCGAGGAACCGCGAAGGCGCAGGGCTTCTATTCGCAGCCGGGCGTCGTGGTTTTTGTCATTTTTGCAGAAGCCTGGATGGGTGGAGAGGGGAGAGCCCAGCGCAAACAGCTGTTAAATCAAGGTGGCACCCAAGCCACCCGCAGCGAATCCAACCGCTTACCTCCAATAAATAGTGCGGCAGGCTCACCCCACTCACTGGCCCCTATCAAATACAGTGCACACACCTCACGGTGCAGCAATTACACAAAGTTTTCACCATAGGTTGTCTTGTGGGGGAGTTTTGTGAAGGAAAGATTTAAAGTCTCAGGCAGGGGTGGAGCAAACAAGAAAAGTCTGTTTTCAAGAAAAGAATCCCTACCCTACCCTGTTCCCTATCTCACTCCCATCTCAATTCCAGCTCTACCTCTGAACCTGAACCTTGTCTCAAATCTAGCCCTATCTCTCTCCCTCAGAAACAGCTCCTTTTATCCTCCCTCCCAAAGTGCTGGCTCCGCCCCCTCTGACTAGCTGTCTTGGTAGCCAATCAGAGGGAGGCTGTAGCCCTCAGGTGGTGTTTCAGAGCAACTGCATCACCAGATTCTGGTCTGGCTCAGCTGTCCATCACACCATCCATTTAAAACACGCATCTTCCCCCCCCCAAAAAAATCCTGGGATCCATAGGCTACCCCTCACAGAGCACCCTTAAACTACTGTTCCCAGGAGTTTTGGGAGAAACAAATGTGCTTTCAACAAGTGGTGCAGCCCAAATACCGAGGGCAATTGTTCGTAGCTGCTCTGCCCTCTTAAAATGTCAGCCCCAATTTCCCCAAACCGGTAACTTGAGGTTGAAAGCAGCTGTAGGTCCTTTGCAAAAACATGCAGGGAAATTCACTAGTTTAGACTCTCCTGGAGTGGAGGGGGGGGCACCTGTGACAATAGATGCAGGTCACCCAATTGAAGTGGAAGTTGGAGGGCACCCCCGAATGTCATCTAGCCCAACCTTCTACTCCAAGGGTGGGAATCCTCAGGCCTGGGGGCCGAATGCAGGCCTCCAAGCCTGTCTCTCTGGCCCCAGAGAATCTCCCTAGGCTATACCACACCCCAGCCACACCCTGGCAGGGATGAATCTTTAAACTGTGACCATCCCTCTTGCTTGGCTAGATGGAGGATACAGAGAGGGATGGGTGATTGTGTGTGGAAATTACTCTGCGACTCAAAGGTAAATACCAGGGGCGTAGCAAGGTAAATTGGTACCCGGGGGCAAAAAAAAAATTGTCACCCCCCCCCAGGCATGGGAAGGTCAGGTGGTACCTGGTGCGGAAAATTTCTTGTCAACCCCCCCATTGATTCCCCCCCCCGCAAAAATGGTTTTACGTTATTTCATATTTTCTTACAAAGGAATAATAACAAGTAATAATAATAAAAAACTTTTATTTATATCCCACCCTCCCCGGCCAAAGTCGGGCTCAGGGTGGCTAACATCAGATACATAACATTGGTATAAAATCAAACAATAATTAAATTACCTCCTAAAAACATCTCAAAATCAAATTAAAGTCTAATTAGATGGCTTTCCACAGGGTTAGGGTTGGGAACAGTAAGTGTTCTCTGAACTGAAATTTCAGCCTTCATGACATAGGAAAACAGCCAAGTGAACAGCTATTTTGGTGGAGGAGGGTCAAGATATTAACCGATATGCATGAAATTTCATATATAGCTTATATAGTCCCTAGTATAGTAAGATAAGACCTTCAGAGCAGGCATTTTCAAAAAAAAAAAAATTCAAAAAAAAAAATCACTTTTTTTTTCAAACAACATTTTTTTCAAAAAAAATCCTTCATGATTTGTCACCCCCTCCATTATGGAACCTGGGGCAGCCCGACCCCCCGACCCCCCTTTGCTACGCCCCTGGTAAATACACATTCATTGCTCCACCCCGTTTTCCCTCTGGCCCTGCATTTCATCAAATGTGCCGCAGAAGAGATTGTGGCCTCAGTCTGAAAAAGGTTCCCCTTCCCATTGCAAGGCAGGAAACTCAAATCTAGAGCATCCTGTCAGAATAGAATCATCGGAACCTAAGACGAGCCTGCAGGATCAGGCCAAGGCCCTATCTAGTCTAGCATCCTGCTCTCACCATGGCCAGCCAGGTGTCTGTGGGAGACCCGCAAGCAGAACCCCAGCACAAGAGCAACTCTTTCCTCCTCTCGTTTCCAGCAACTGGTGTTCAGAAACATTGGTGCCTCCAATTTCGAACGCCTTTCGTACAGACAGTGCTTTTTTCTGGGGGGATATAGGGGGAACGCATATCCCTAAACATTTTGTGAATCTAAGCTTGGCCTCATTGAGGGGCAGTATTTCAATATGAGTAAGAAAATGAGAGTACCCCTAAACTCTATTTTTAAAGGAAAAATAAGCACTGCCTACGGATATCAGGCAGGTGCCCCCTAAAAACATTTTTTATCCAGGCAAGGCTGGATAAAACTTGACACGAGTCTTAAGACTCAGCTATACAGCTGCAAATAAAACATTTGAAGTGTGTTGTAAAGTGCATTATGTAAATATGACACTAGATGGCAATGGTGAGCTATGGCAAATTCAATATATTTTTCAAAACCTTTTTAAAGCAATTTCGCAACATTTTTATGTGTCTAGATTCCACCCGAATCTGTTTCTAGTCTATTGTTATTTTAACTGTTCAATTGTCTTAAACTAATGTTACATTTTCTTAGCGATAATTTCAGTGCTTTGTCTTTTTTGTAAACTGCTTTGTACAAATTTTGTGAAATAAGTAAATAAAGTTTAAAAAGGGACATCAAAGGTCGTCTAGTCCACCCCCCTGCCAGTGCAGGAACCTCACTACTGTGGCAGTGGGTTAGGGTGAGATCTGATCCTCCTGATCTCTCCTAGGTGGCGAAGGACTCATCCATGTTCTTCCTGCTTCCCATCCACCCTGACCTCTTACCTCTGGGCAAGGTAAAAAGGAACTGCCTCTTCTCGAACGCATAGACTTCATTCAGGTTGCTTTGCTCGACAATGTCGGTCGTGGCCGTGTTGGTGTAAAGGGGGTCCCCCTCGTTCACCCGCAGTTGCACCCCAGCGCCAGATCCCTCCAGCAGTGGATTCTCCACCGTGAGCCTCAGAGCATACCTCCCGGCCTCATTGAACTGCACGCTCACCAGCTCAAAGTCCAAGTCTAGGACCTTCTCCTCAGCTTTCAGCCGCGACTTCTGCAAAGTCACAGGGACGCGGGGCTCCACTGTCTTGCCAGCCATGGCTCGCCAAAGCCGCAGGACGGAAAATGTGGCAGTGAGGAATCCAGAGACTGCTAGCAGTCGCTTGGATGTGGCCCACTAGTAACACTGCCAGTGTGGTGTAGTGGTTAAGAGTGGTGGACTCGCAATCTGGTGAACCAGGTTCGTGTCTCCGCTCCTCCACATGCAGCTGCTGGGTGACCTTGGGCTAGTCACACTTCTCTGAAGTCTCTCAGCCCCACTCACCTCACAGAGTGTTTGTTGTGGGGAGGAAGGGAAAGGAGAATGTTAGCCGCTTTGAGACTCCTTCAGATAGTGATAAAGCAGGATATCAAATCCAAACTCTTCTTCTCTGTGCTCCTCCATGGATTAGCCCTTCCTTTGACCATGTAGACTGCACCGTCATTGAGGAGTTGCTGTTGTCTCATGTGGGACAGATGCCATCAGCAAGGGCTGCCACAGATCGGCGAAAGGGGCTTTCTCCAAAGCAGATTTCCTCTATTTCCCAAGACGGGCCCCAAAATTTCCTCCAAAACGCCTGGTTTCCTTCTCCATGGACTTCATGCTCCACAGCCCATTCACTGGAAACTTGTGCATTCAGGGAGAGAAAAGGAAAACCACAATGCGAACCCTGGCTGGGGAGCAGTTTAAGAAAGCAGTTGCTCCTTCAGCAGCCGTGAAAAGCTCTCTGCAATTGGAACCACTGAAAAGGAGACACCTTTCCAACAAATTTCATAGGTGGGAGATGGCAGAGAGAAGTTTGTTTGGATGGAGCCTTGGCAACTCAGTGCAAAAGTGCCGCTTGCCTTCAGGTAAACAATGGTTGTCGTGCGTAGCAAGCAAGGGTGGGGTCAGCGAGATATCCAAGATTTTAAAAATCAGCATACACACAGGACAGCTACTAAATCTAGTACGGCTCATAACTTTATTTCATTTTTACATTATGTAGAAAGACAGATATAACCCACTCAGTGTTAAAGCTTAACACTATTGTAGCTGTTTTAAAGTTGCGTGGGTATTTTGCTGCTGTTGTTTTCATGGAGGGAGGGGAGATGTGTCTGGGAGGAGAGGAGGGAGGTCCCAATTGCAGCAGTTCAGGGTAGGGGGAGTTATGGTGTGGGAGGTGGGCAGGCCAGGTAAGGGGGGGGCACAGCTCTGGGTCATGTGCCAGCCCCTCCCCCAGCCTGGAGAGTCCTGTTTGTCTATATCCTTCTGAAATTGTGGCACCCAATTAGTAAGGCTCAAGGATGTGGACAAGGTGCTCAGATCAGCCAGGGTGACCCCTTGTATACTGGACCCTTGTCTCTCTTGGCTGATAAAAACTAGCAGGGAGGGGACAGCCAGCTGGAACAGGGAGGTGGTTAATGCCTGCCTGAGAGAGAGGGTGGTCCCTGCCTGCTTGAAGGAGGCAGTGGTAAGAAACCATCCCTGGATTTGGAAAAATCTAAGCAATTACCAGCCAATTGCCCATCTTTTTTTTCTCTCTTTTTTTTTATTTAATTTATTATTATGATATATTATACAATTCCATTTACACATAACTCACACATTCGCATATACACATCCAGTTACATTCATACAATTTCAATTACAATTACAATAATACAATTACAATACCTTATACCAATATATATACATATATCCAAATATTTTAATATCTTCCAGACTCATTATCAATCAAATATATTTTTATTACATAAGTTGTTTTTTTTAAAAAAGATATAAACTTGTTCTTTCTAGCCTTCCGCTTACCACGGTGAAGACTGAATTGTTAAATAATGTCGTTCTTCGACTTCCCTGTCAATCTCTTCATTAAAATATGCAAGAAAATTAATCATCATAAATAAAATTATGACACCGACCTCTTTTACTTTACTTCTTATATTTCTTGGTGTTTTAATCTTGTGTGCTTTTTAATTCCTATATCGTTTTCCAAATAACAGGGGTTATTCCAAAGCTAGTACTGTGTTAATACTGCATTTTTTCTTTAGGTATTGCATAAAGCTGCTCCATTCTTCAATGAACTTTTCTCTCGGGTTATCTTTTATCTTTTCTGAGAGATATGCAAGTTCTATATATTCTAAAATTTTGTGTAGCCATTCCCTCCTAGATGGTATTATTGCACTTTTCCACTTAGCCCCAATTAAGATTTTTGCTGCAGTTGAGGCATATAAGAAAAAATTCCTCATTTTTCTCGGTATGTCTGGTATGGTTATGCCTATGAGGTAGGCCTCTGCCAATTGCCCATCTTACCTTCTTAGCGAAGGTCCTTAAATGGGTGGTCAAGGACCAGATCCAGGTGCCTTTGGAGGGAGCTGATGTTCTAGATCCATTTCAATCAGGGTTTTGGCCTGGTTTCGGCACAGAAATTGCTTTGGTTGCCCTATTTTGTTTGTTACTACGGTAAAGGTACAAGGGACGCAGGTGGCGCTGTGGGTTAAACCACAGAGCCTAGGGCTTGCCGATCAGAAGGTCGGCGGTTCGAATCCCCGTGATGGGGTGAGCTCCCGTTGCTCGGTCCCTGCTCCTGCCAACCTAGCAGTTCAAAAGCACGTCAAAGTGCAAGTAGATAAATAGGTACCGCTCCGACGGGAAGGTAAACGACATTTCCGTGCGCTGCTCTAGTTTGCCAGAAGCAGCTTAGTCATGGTAGCCACATTACCTGGAAGCTGTACGCCGGCTCCCTTTGCCAGTAAAGCAAGATGAGCTCTGCAACCCTAGTCATCTGTGACTGGTCCTAATGGCCGGGGGTCCCTTTACCCAGGGCAGTCTTAGGCAGATCGGCTGCCGTGGCGTGGTGATCCCTCCGGCGCCCCCAGCATGCCGCCTCTCCGCCTCTGGGGCCACCTCCCTCCTGGGCTGGCCACCCCTCGGGAGGGGGAGCAAGCGGGGGATGAGGGGCGTGGCGCTGGAGCAGTGTGGGGCTCTGCACGCCCTTCCAGTGCCCCAGCTCGCCCGCCCGCCCATGGGGGTGTAGGCAGGTTCAGGAGGGGGCACACGGCATGCCGGTGGGCTTATGGGGGCACCTCTGGGGGGGCGGCGCCCTGGAGCAGTGCACCAGTAGCCCCTATGGATAAGACGGGGCTGCCTTTACCTTTACCTATGTTAAAGGTGCTACTATTAGCATATAAACCCCCTAACAACTTGGGGTCAGTTTACCTACAAGATTGCCCTACTCCCCGTGTGCCCACTCAACCACTCGCTTGGCGGAATGGGCACTACTAGAGGTGCCACGTGATACTCGTTCCACACTTATAAGAACTTAATCATTTAGTGTGGCAACACCTACCCTCTGGAACTCCCTGGAACTTTCACTGCACACTTTTCGGCGCCTGCTAAACAAATTTGTTTACACAAGCCTACTCAGACACGGGGCATCTGTTTGGCCACAGGGAGAACATGATGCTGCACTAGATGGGTCACTGGCCTGATCCAGCAGCCTCTTCTTGTATTCTTATGTTCCAATTTTAATGCCGCCCTACGAAATTTGTACATGTACATATGACTGTATTTCATCTGATCCATCCACTATAATTATTAAGTTTGCAGATGATACTACCATAATGGGTGTAATTACAGGTGGAGATGAAACAGTGTACAGGGGGAGGTTAAAAAAGTATCTACATGGTGCCTAGAGAATAACTTGCACCTAAATATTAGCAAGACAAAGGAGATGGTGTTGGACTTTCGGAGGAAGAGAGGGGAACTAGCCCCGTTGTATATCAGGGGGTGTGTGTGTGGAGAGAGTCTCTTCCTTTAAATTCCTGGGAGTTTACCTTAGTGAAGACCTCACTTGGAAAAACAATATAACTCAGGTGGTTAGGAAGGCCCAACAGAGACTCCATTTCTCAGGGTCCTGAAAACGAACAATGTTAAACAACAACTGATGACCTTCTACCGGTCCACAATAGAAAGTGTCCTCTCATATTGTATCACGGTGTGGTACGTTGGCTTGACAGCCACGGACAGAAAGTCTTCACAGAGGGTGGTGAACGCAGCACACGATATCATGGGCTGTCCCCTGAGCCCGCTAGATGACATCGCAAGGGATCGATGCCTTAGGAGAGCGAGAAAAATTCTCAGGGACGATTCACACCCCGGCCAGCACCTCTTTAATCTTCTACCCTCGGGCAGGAGATATAGAAGTATAATCAGTCGTACCAACAGGCTAAAAAACAGTTTCTATCCATGGGCTGTTAGGCTGCTGAACGGGAAAATAATATAGTGCAACTGACTTTTGGGGTTGGTGTGTTGTGCGACAAGCACCCAGGGTGCAATGAGATTGAGTGTTTGTGTGGCGGGGAGGGAGGGCTCAGTTAATTTCATTGTACACAGGTTGTACATTGACAATAAAGGTATTATTATGATTACTTCTCAAACTGATAGATGAAGCAAAGCACAGCTCTCCTTTGAAATTATCACTTCACCAAATTTTGCGATGCAGTTCTCCGACCAAAGAATGCATACAAAAATGCATTTACTGGGAGAGATGGCCAGTGTTAGAAACTCAGCTAGGTGCCAAAATGGCTCCTTAAACCAAGGTTACTGTCACCAAAACAGAATGCCTAGTTGCATTTTGGGGGCCAGGCAGCTTGAAAGTTGTAATTTTCAATACGACTTTTTGGTTCCTGAAATACATTCTCATTGTGCAGATAAAATATAACGGACAGAATTCTACAGGATGTGTGTGAAATATGCCTGGCGAGTTTCGAATGCTGGAGATGACATGTGAAAAAGTACCTTCTGTTTGAGGGGAAATTGCTTAGAGAAATGCATGTACTGGCAAAATATACCGCTTATACTAAGGAAGCGCTCACAAACTGCATACAGATTTCCACAAGGCTTTTTGTTTAAGAAGGGAGAAAATCAAACATCCACAGAAACTGGGTGAACCAATCTTAACAATGAAAAATGAGAAACTGAGAGATCCCGGCCAATGCAGTGTAATGGTTAGAGTGTCAGACTAGGAGCTGGGAGAGACCAGGGTTCAAATCCCCACTCGGCCACGAAGCCCACTGTGTGTGACCTTGGTTGGGCCAGTCACCGTCTTTTCTCAGCCTAACCCACCACACAGGTACAGGTGGGTAGCCGTGTTGGTCTGCCATAGTCAAATCAAAATAAAAAATTCTTTCCAGTAGCACCTTAGAGACCAACTAAGTTTGTTCTTGGTATGAGCTTTCGTACCAGCTTTCATATAAGTTTGTTCTTGGTATGAGCTTTCCAGTCTCAAAGAGAAGTGGCTGAATTGCAACTAATCACCAAACTTAAAACCATGGAGAAACCTGGTCTGAACAAAGACATTGGATTCTTATCTCATTATACATGAACAAAGCTATCTTTAGCCATCTCACCCCTTGCCTTTCCCTGCAAGACTAATTGCAGCCGTTAAGAGTCGTCAACAGGTTTTCCACACCTATCAGCTGATCACCCATTCCCACCACCCTTCTGAGTAATACCCCTCCCCACTCCCTCACTATATTTAAGGGTCTGGTGACTTCTGTTTCAGTGTATCTGAAGAAGTGTGCATGCACACGAAAGCTCATACCAAGAACAAACTTAGTTGGTCTCTAAGGTGCTACTGGAAAGAATTTTTTATTTTGTTTCCACCTCACAGGGTTGTTGTGGAGATTAAATGAGGAGAAGGAGGACTGTGTACCCCTCCTTGAGCTCCTTGACGGAAGAGGTGGAATATAAACGCAGTGAATGAATAAGTGAATGAATAACTCTCTCCACACTCACAACACTTATAGGCCAGAGGGATTAAGAATAGAACAGAGGGATGGACAAAATCCTTTTGGGCGGAAGAGCTTCTCTGCTGCCTTCCTAGACCAGCGGTGGAGGAGCAGGAGGAGGAGAATCACAGGGCTGGTTGTTTTCAATTCTCTGATCCCTGGGCTGGCCCCAAGCCAAGCCCTTTTAGCCGTGAAGGGGATAAAGTTCTTTGGCTGGAGGAGATCCTTCACTCTCTGCCCGCGAGCTGAACTTTGCCTCCAAGTGTGCTTGCCTGGGGCTGCATCTCTCCTGGGATCCCCTGGTCAGATGAGGGGAGACTTGGGAGCAGCTGGGCTTTGCAGAGCAACCTTGCCTCTCAAGGCTGAACCCCAGGCAATGAGCTCTTAAGGAAAACAGGTTCCAAGGGGGCACCTCTGGGGAGGAAGGGGGGAGAATCAGCAGATTTCGCATGTCATTGAACAATCTGGACTCCTCTCATCAAGTTGTTTTGTCTGCCTACTGGGGAGAAGTTAGCCTTCTCTCTCTGCTAGCCTGCCTTTGGAGATCTTGATTGCAAACAAGGTAATATTCTGTTTTACCTGCTCTGCCTCCAAGCCATCTTATTTCCTTTACCAATGAACTTTGGGCTGGCCATGTGTTAAACGGTTAGCCTTTTTATAAAAAAAAACAAACCGCAAAAAAGTTCTATGTAACCACTGTACTGAACAGTAACATTTAAAATCCCCAATTGTTCAACCCGTGCGGATGGTTGTATAAAGAAAGAAAAGCTCGCAGTTTCCTTTCTTATGAAAGCAGCATTCCTGGTGATCCAAAGTACAAAAGTTTTGTTTTCAAATCCTCTTTAGAATTTGTCTTAATTAGAACCAGGAAGTATTACGTGAATTCTTTCATGTTAAGAAGTCTCTCTCTCTCTCTCTCTCCCTCTCTCTCTGTTTTTGTGTGTGTGTGTGAGAGAGAGAAATAAAACAAGAATTGTAACTTTTTCTGTTCAGCATAATTTGATTTCTGCAGTTCCTGAGTTTTTTTCTCTTACGCATTTGCTGGGATTTACATGTAGTTGCTGGAATTTAAATCTTCAAACACGTTAAAAATTGGATGCTTTGTTTTGAGCTCTGCCAGCTTCCACTTAACCCCAAGCTGTCATTATCAATATGACTACTCTCCGGAGTAAAGTTTCAAAGGCATTCAGGAATATTTATGGGAAACTTGGGGGAGCTTTTGATTGAACAAAGACTTGTTCATTGGCACGACTTCAAAACAGGTGTAGCATCTGATTTTAACATGGGCTTGTTTTCTTGTTTTTAAAAAAGAATTGTTTATGATGCTTGTATTTCAAATTTGCTAACCAATACAAAGTGGATATGAATTATATTGTAATGTATTTTTTTTTAATAAAATGAGCTCTTCAGTCACTGCGATTTCCTCCATTTCCCATTCATACCAATGGAAGCTTCCCCTGCCCCAATGCAAAGGGGGCCTGATCTGAATCTGAACCGTGGCATGAGAGGTTGTGGGCTTTAAGTCTTTGTCACCCCTGTTGTGGTCCTGATCCATATTGGGCCCCTGCACTTGCTATTTGCAGCCGCTTCCATTGGAGTGAATGGGAAAATGGGTACTTTATTATTATCTGTTAGATTTCTTCCCTTTCACCTGAAGGTCCCAGGGCTGAAATAATTTACAGTCAAACAATAGTGTGAGTCCTTTAAAACAACCACCTCAAGTATCAAAGGCAGGGTATATCACTGTCAGGTGATGTAACAGCAAAAGGTTAAATGCTCCACATTTGCAATTTACTTTCAAAAAAACCTATTCATGCATTTAGCAATTGTGTGGATGACGTCTCATCTAATTTCATTCTAAATCTGTATTTTTATTGCTCTCGAGTTACTCTGCATTTACTCTGGGCCCTCTGGATCCAGAGCTTTAATATTATTACTGTGTGTTCAGGGTTGAAGCTACATACAGTCAAGGGGATCACGGACAGAATTCACCAGTGGCTGTGGTTTTGTTAAGCATCCTCGTTGTCCAGAAAGGGCTGAACTGCAAACCCTCTTCCTACTCTGGACAGGACTCCCACCAAGCAGAGATTAAACCCGAATCACTGTGGGAAGGCTGATTCTTGTTTGGTTGACCTCTTCTCTTGGTGGGGGGGCTGAAGATTAGTGAACCAGCCTTCATCACCCACCCTGTCCTTCCCTTTGATGTACCCTAAGCATATTCCAGGCCTTCCCTCTGCACCCAGAAGTTAAACACTCTAAGCCTTGGTGCAAAGCCTCCAACATTTCTCTGATGAAAATAGGGGTGTCCTATTCCATTAGGGATGCAGAAGGCGCTGTGGGTTAAACCACAGATCCTAGGGCTTGCTGATCAGAAGGTCGGCGGTTCGAATCCCCACACGGGGTGAGCTCCCGTTGCTTGGTCCCTGCTCCTGCCAACCTAGCAGTTCAAAAGCATGTCAAAGTGCAAGTAGATAAATAGGTACCGCTCCGGCGGGAAGGTAAACGGCGTTTCCGTGTGCTGCTCTGGTTCGCCAGAAGCGGCTTAGTCATGCTGGCCACATGACCCAGAAGCTGTATGCCGGCTCCCTCGGCCAGTAACGCGAGATGAGCGCCACAACCCCAGAGTCGGACATGACTGGACCTAATGGTCAGGGGTCCCTTTACCTTTTTATTCTAATAATAATAATAATAATAATAATAATAATAATAATAATATATAATAATATATTTTTTATTTATACACCACCCATCTGGGGCTGGTTGCCCCAGCCACTCTGGGCAGCTTCCAACACACACACACACAAACCACACACATTTAGAGGACTTCTCTATACATGGCTGCCTTCAGACAGGGTTGCCATATTTCAAGGAGTGAAAATCCAGACAGAAAAGTTGTTGAGATTCTTTTGGGAAACTTGTTGAGCTATTTTTAAGGGAAATCGCCAAAAACAACACTGCCAACATGGGTTGCCATACATCCGGATTTTCCTGGATGTCAGCGATTTATGCTCACGCATTTTTTCTGACAGCCAATTGCCAGATATGTCCAGGAAATTCTGGACATATGGCAACACTGCTTCAGATGTCTTCTTAAGGTTGTATAGTTACCTATCTCCTTGGCTCGAGGGGAGCATAACTGAGGTCAGCTCACAGCCATTGGTGAATTTTTGCTAAATAAACAGTGAGGCCTGCACTAATCTCCATGACAACAGCAACGAGATGATGCAGAGATGGTTGGTTTGAGTGGACAGGTTATGGCAGGACTTTTCTTCTGCAGTGTGGATGACAAGCAGCAGTCCAACAGGCGAACCTTTTCCCAATATGACGATGCAGTTCTGAGTGGGTGAGGAGGAATTAGGCCTTCTTGCTTGGCCCGCTACCCCTGTTCTCAGAGTGGCTGTGGGAAACCAGCAAACAGGACCCGAGCACAAGAACCACCCTCCACCGGTGGAATTCAGACACATTGCTGCCTCCCACTGCAAAGATATAGCCATTGTGGCTGGGAGTCATCCATAGCCCGTTTCTCCATTCACTTGTCCAATTGTCTTTTAAAGCGGGTGGCGCTGTGGGTTAAACCACAGAGCCTAGGGCTTGCTGATCAGAAGGTCGGCGGTTCGAATCCCCACGACGGGGTGAGCTCCTGTTGCTCGGTCCCTGCTCCTGCCAACCTAGCAGTTTGAAAGCACGTCAAAGTGCAAGTAGATAAATAGGTACCACTCCGGCGGGAAGGTAAACGGCGTTTCCGTGCGCTGCTCTGGTTCGCCAGAAGCAGCTTAGTCATGCTGGCCACATGACCCGGAAGCTGTACGCCGGCTCCCTCAGCCAATAAAGCGAGATGAGCGCTGCAACCCCAGAGTCAGTCCCTTTACCTTTACCTTTGGGTTGGTGCCCATCGCTGCCTCCCATGGGAAGGAGTTTGAAGAAGTGCTTTCTTTTGCTTCTACTTCTGCACCCCCCCCCCCGCAAATGTCGTTTGGCCTTTGGGCCTCTGCTCTATCAGAATTTCAGGCTTCCTTCTTTCCCAGCCCTACATGGAGATGCCAGAGATTGAGCCTCCATCCATCTGCATGTAAAAATATGTGCTCTGCCACCAACACGGCCGGCCCACCCATGTGGCAAGGTGAGGCAACTGCCTCAGGCATCATAATTCACCAGGGCAGCAGATCCCCATGTTGATTCTTCTTCCCTCCCTTGTTCCTGATGTAGACCTTCCCTCACCACTTCTTCTCTGCCGGGGGAACATGGTGCCATGCTTCCCCTCCCACCCCCAGCCCCTGGGAGCAGTGAGATAAGGGACAAGGCCTCTGTGACACGGGGAAATAGCAGCAGATAATGGCCAAGGCTCCAATACCACAAGAACACAGAGATAGCGCCCTATCGCAATCCCACTGCATGCCACAACATGTTCTTAACAGGAAGCTTTCCAGACTCAGACAGGCTGCAAAACTGCTGTTTGCAATATGATTCATTATTGAATCATATTGATGGTGACAATCTCCTTTTACTGAGGTTGGGGGCAGCCAACGTGATGACCTCCAGATGTAATTGGACTGCAGCTGCAACATCATCCCTGACCATTGGCTGCCCTTGCCGGGCCGATGGGAGTTGGAACTGAACGTCTGGAGAGCATCACAGCAACTGCTCTTAATCTAGGTCAGGCTGGCAAGGTGTTAGGCTGGCAAGGTTTTGCATCCCTGTCCAGTCATCCAATGGCTTTGGGAGCCATTGATACCACTAGGCTTGTTCCTCCTGCCCACCTTTCACTTGTTCAGCAGGAGAAGATGCCAGGAAGACTCCACGGGTGGTGATGCTTTTATCTTCAAGCAATTCTTGATCAACCTTCATTAACCCAGCAGGGCATAATGCTTGCCACTGTTCCAACCACCACCACCATTTTTTAGACTCTTGAAAACATCTCCGTCACAGGGAAGAAAGCTATTTAAATCAAGAGTTTGGTTTACCTGTGGCCCTTCAACCAATTGTCAGGAATGAGTTGGAATCACTCGGCATCTGGGGGGCTGCAGGTTAGCTGCCTCTAGTTTAAGCATGGATTCGGAGCACCCTTTATGTTAAATGGAGCTGTGACAGTTTGGAATATATTGGATTTCTGCAGCCTAGTTACCTATTTTTCGCTCCATAAGACGCACTTTTTTCCTCCTAAAAATTAAGGGGAAATATCTGTGTGTCTTATGGAGCGAATGGTGGTCCCTGGAGCCGAATTGCCCAGGGGCCAAAAGCAGATAGTGCTTTTTATTTTACAAAGAGAAAAGGGGTGTTGAAAGGACCCCGCTCAGCAGCTGATCAGCAAGAGATCGGGAGAGAGATAAGAGTCCCGGCTCCCTTTCAGCCCCGCCCTCCATTGTTGAATGTGCTGCAGAGGGAGGTTGTTTGTTTCCCCAGCGACATGTGACTGGCTGATTAGATTATCTGTCTGGAAACTGTAGAAATGGCTCCCTTTCCTTCAGAAGCTGCAGAAATGTGAGTTGAACCCCATAAAAATGGGGCTTTTCCTCTTTGCTTTTCCCCCTTTGCAAAAGGAGCTTTGCTTTTCTCCCTTTGCAAAAAAGCTGCAAAACTTTTAGCTGATCCTCAAAAAAACCAGGGCTTTTCCCTTTGCAAAAAAGCTGCAAAACTTTTAGCTGATCCTCAAAAAACAGGGCTTTTCCCTTTGCAAAAAAAGCTGCAAAACTTTTAGCTGATCCTCAAAAAAAAACAGGGCTTTTAGAGGAGGAAAACCAGAAACATTTTTTCTTGTTTCCTCCTCTAAAAACGAGGTGTGCCCTATGGTCCGGTGCACCCTATGGAGCGAAAAATACGGTAAATGGTGGATGGGGCCTGTGACTCATCTCTTCACTCTCTACCTGAATTTGCTTCATATGAGATCTGAGAAGGACCATAGCTTGGTGGTAGAGAACATACTGAGTGTGCATGCAAAAGGTGCCATGCTCAACCTGTGGTATCTCCGGGTTGCCTTGGGAGAGACTCCTGTCTAAAACTGCTTTTGGTAGGAAATATGGAGCCAGGTGGACAAATGGTCTGACTGCTTTCAGGCAGCTTCCCACATGGCTGTATTTTTTAGGTACTCCAGTCAGCCCGGACAATGTAGGGCCATCTATTTCCCACTTCAGGTCTAGCTTCATGCTACTGTGTGGATTTGTGGTGCTACACAACACCACAGCAGTTCAAAATGCCCAAATTGATGTGCAGCCAGTTGCAAATGAAAGCTAGAGCTTCCTGGATTCTCAAACAGCCGCTGGGTACTCAGAACAAACATTTGGTCACAGTCAGTACTTATGGAAGTATTATATACACAGTATCTGATTGAATGCATCTGTTAATTTCTGGCCCTCCCTTGGAATTGCTGGCACATAGCTGTGGTGAGTCTGAGACTCTGTCCTCACTGAGATGCAAAACCTGCATCTGGGCCACCCCACCTCAGATGGCAAACAGGTACCAGCAGGATGCTTCCATCTGAAGAAGAAAATTAAAATCCATGCATGAATTGGATTCTTCTTTCTGCCTCTCTTTAATTTGCCTGCAGCAATTTTTTCCCCTCCAGCTGTTTCCCTGGAGAGAGGGAGAGAGAGTGGGGTGGAGTGGGGGTAAAGGATAGAGAACTTGGGCACAGAAGAGTGTGGCTTGATCTGTATTAAGTCTGCAAAGCACCATGTAGCCAGACCAGGAGAACAAAGCTGCCTTGTGTGTACACAAGCCCCAGGTCCACCTTTCAGTTGCAACAGGTGCTGCTGGAACTGAATAGCCTTGCAACTTGCCTTAATAATCCCTCGCACGTTTGCAGCTGCCTTTAGCTCTTCCAAAGTGGGTCAGGTTGCCTTCTGAGACACTTTGCCAAATCCCCCCCCCTCCGCATCCTGGAATGGGAACTGGTTGGTTTGTAGGCTGGGGAGAGAACAAGACTCAGCTTTCCTTGGGGTAGAGTGCAAAAGAGAGAAGTAGCCCCACCTACCTCACAGGGTTATTGTAGGATAAAGTGGGGGGAAAGAAACATCTTGAGCTCTTTGGAGGAAGGAGGTATGTGTGTGGTTTTTTTTTTTAAAAAAAGAGTGAGGTGTTGATTGCTGAGCTGCATCCTGGTCCTTCATACATTTCATTTCTTTCTCTTTTTTTGAAGTATTTTTTATTAAAGATTTCTTGATTTACAAAAATATGTGTGATGTCTCTCCCTCGTATTTTTTACATGTATCATTTTTACAAATCAAAACAAAATAATCTTTTTTAAAATCCTTTCAGTAGCACCTTAGAGACCAACTAAGTTTGTTCTTGGTATGAGCTTTTCGTGAAGAAGTGTGCATGCACACAAAAGCTCATACCAAGAACAAACTTAGTTGGTCTCTAAGGTGCTACTGGAAGGATTTTTTTTATTTTTTATTTTGTTTTGACTATGGCAGACCAACACGGCTACCTACCTGTAACTTTTACAAATCAGTTACATTTGTTGAGACATTGGGAAGGAGGAAAGAGGTGGACAGGGGTGGGAGGGTGAGTGGGGTTGGGTTGGGTGACAAGGTTTCTATTTTACCTAATATATGTAGGGTTTGGTGTCAGCGTTGCTTGTGCAGGTTCTCTGCTGTTCGCTTGTGTTCCTTTGGTGGTGAGAGAGGTTGGGGTTGGCCTAGGGTGTGGTTGTTCATTTGTGGTTGGCTGTGGTGGTCTTTGTTTTCATGTGTGAGTGGGGTGGGTGGGTGTTTTGGATCAGGTTAGCCATATTGATTTGTATGCTGTTGGTAGGATTTTTGTCATTGTCTTGTTGGGCTGTGTGTGTGATAAAGGGGAGCCATACTGGGGTGAAGGCATCTTCTTCTATTTGTCCCCATGTCAGTTTCAGCTTATTGGTTAATTTTTCTAGTAAGGCTGTTTCCCATACTATTTGGTACCATTGGTCCATGCTTACTCCTAACAGGTCTCTCCAGTGTCTGGTTATGATGTTTCTGGTTGCTGAAATTATGTGGGTTATGTATATTGATTTTGTATACATACATACCCTAGAACTTACTGCAATGGCTGTTATCATTTGAACTTCAACAAAATACTCTTTGGGGGGTTACCTAAATCATATGAAATATTCCTGGAAAACCTTTCTGCTAGAGAAGGGTAGCTACTGTAAACACACTGCCTTAAAAAAAGAGGAGGAAGATTGGCATAGAATTTGCATGTGCTTTGATGTATAAATGCAGCTTCAGGTTTAGGTAGATTTAAATACAAGCCCTCTTGCCCCAGGGAGGGAGACTGGGAGCTACCTGCCTGCATCACTGAACTGGGCGTGAACCAGACAGCCCTTCAGCTAGAGGAAGCCTTCAAACAGGCTAGGGTGGTCCTCTGTAATGTGGCCACCCAAAACGGATCAAAGTATTGAAAGCAAGTGGGCCAATTCATGGAGGAGACAGTTATTGGCAGCTCCTAGCCACAATGGCTGTGCTGTCCCCACAGCTGAATGCCAAGTTGCTTGTTCTGGAAACCACAGAAGGGGAGAGGGCCCTTGAGCTCGGATCCAACTTGAGCATTGGACCAGATGGGCCACTGGCCTGATCCAGCAGGCTCCTTTTATGTTCTCAGATCTAGGGATTGTGGCCAGTTTGTCAATGAAATGTCTTGTTATACGGTGCCCCCTCCTCACAAATCTCTGAGCGGTGCAAGAGTCCAGGGGCAGAGCCATCTTTCCCATTGGGTTTACTGGTGTGTTGTGCCAGGGCGCCAGCCTCTCAGGGGCGCCCCAGCAAGTGAGGGAGCTGCGATGCTTTGCCAGCGGCCTCCCCTTTCCCTCCTGCATGCCCGCCACCTGCGCCCCGTCAACCATATGGCTGGCAGGCGTGCAGCTTCCCTCCCAAGCCTCCACGGGAGGAGAGTGATCCCTGCAGAGGCTTGGGAAAAGGTCGACAACTCTGGGAAACGGGGGTTGGGCGCTGGAGGGATCTTTGCACCACGGCGCCGGATATGCTTAAAATGGCCCTGTCCAGGGGGACCAGTCGCACTTCCCAGGGACTGTGCTTACTTTTGGACAATGGGACACAGAAGTCTGTGGCATCTTTATGATCTACGGTTCATTTAGACATATATACAGCCGGAGTCTGGATGGAGAGAGTGTGGAGCATTCACATCCTAAGAGGGTCCTGTTTCCTCCCATTGCTGCAGCCCCAGATTCCAAGAGACCCACAATATCACGTGTGCTCTGCCCGCCTCCCGCCCACGCTTGCAAAATGGACACTTTTTCTGTTTGCTTAGATTCACTTGCCAGTCCTACTCAAAACAAACCCATTGAAGTGAATGGACCCGACTAACTTAGGTTCATTAATTTCAATGGGTCTACTCTGAGTAAGACTTAGTTGGGCACAACCTCTTATGTTTTAACAATAGCAGCCACCATCCAGGCTGACTTTCCAGCCCAGATTCCTGGCTCGGCTGAGCTACCTTCCTGTTGCAACTCCTGCGCAAAGTTCAATTGAATTGAATTAACTCCCTCTAAAAGAAATCAAAAGCTGTTCTTGAGTCAGATCTCTTATCGTTTTTATTAAAAGCCACATGCAATATGCTCTCATTGGACTCCCTGCTCCTCCATCCCCTCCCACCCCTCAAATACTTCCCAATTCACTGTTGCGCTATTCATTTTGGCAAAAGGCAAAATGCTCTCTGGGGAGTGATGGATAGTGGGAAATGAAGAATACAGAGGGGCTTTATTGCAGCCATCAATCTCTTCCCTCGCAGTCCCGATCAAAGCCTTTGCTTTCCCAGGCAGAGGTTAGGCAGAGGAGCAAAGGGATCGAGTTTCGGGCAAACGCAGGGCGGAGTGTGGACTCCATGCTGGGAGAGGGAACAAGAATTTGGCTCTTGCAAGGCGGTCACTGTGAGCTGCCCCATTCATGCTTGGAACGGTCTGTGGGGAGATGAGGGGACCGTACAGTTGGGGATGTGGTGGCTTGGATCCCTCCGGTCGAAAAGGAGGAAGGTGTAGACCAGGCATCCCCAACCTTTGGCCCTCCAGATGTATTGGCCTACAACTCCCATGATTCCTAGCTAACAGGACCAGTGGTCAGGGATGATGGGAATTGTAGTCCAAAACATCTGGAGGGCCAAAGGTTGGGGAAACCTGCTGTAGACTCTGAATGTGCCACCAACAGCCTGTGTGACTCCCCCCTCAGAATTTCTGAAATCCTTACTTGTACATCTCTTCAGGTTTTGGTGTTTCAAATTCATAGAATCATAGAATTGTAGAAGGGCCACCCAGTCCAGCCCCCTGTGATGCAGGAATCCCAGCTAAAACATCCATGGCAGATGGCCACCCAATCACTGCTTTAAATCCTCCAAGGAAGGAGAGTCCATTCTTCCTGAGGTGGGCCGTCAAACAGCTCTCACTGCCAGAAAGTTCTTCCCGATGTTCAGGACTAGATAGGGCTAGTAGCCCTCACAAGCTGCACAGTTAAACAGTGGAACTTGCTCCCCCTGGAAGCAGTGGTGGCCACCAACTTGGATGGCTTTAGTTAGATGAGGATGAGACAAATTCAGGGAGGAGGAGAGGGCACTCGATGGCTACTAGCCAGGAAGACTCTGCTCTGCCTCCGCAGTTGGAATCAGCAATGCTTCTGAATACCAGTTGCTGTAAACCAAGGAGTGTGGTGGAGTCTCCTTCTTTGGAGGTCTTTAAGCAGAGGCTTGACAGCCATCTGTCAGGAATGCTTTGATGGTGTTTCCTGCTTGGCAGGGGGTTGGACTGGATGGCCCTTGGGGTCTCTTCCGACTCTATGATTCTATGAAACCACAGGAGGGCTGCTCTTGTGCTCTGATCCTGCTTGCTGGTTGCTCTTTGGTCACCTAGTTGGCCACGGGCCAACTAGATGGGACTAGATGGCCACTGGCCTGATCCAGCAGGCCAGTTCTTGTGTTCTGATGACTGAGGACCAGTGCTCTAATTGCAGAAGAATCCCGTTGCCTTCTTTTGGATCTGGCCTTCTTTGTTGTTGTTCAGTCATTCAGTCGTGTCCGACTCTTCATGACCCCATGGACCAGAGCACGCCAGGCACGCCTATCCTTCACTGCCTCTCGCAGTTTGGCCAAACTCATGTTAGTAGCTTCGAGAACACTGTCCAACCATCTCATCCTCTGTCGTCCCCTTCTCCTTGTGCCCTCCATCTTTCCCAACATCAGGGTCTTTTCTAGGGAGTCTTCTCTTCTCATGAGGTGGCCAAAGTACTGGAGCCTCAACTTCAGGATCTGTCCTTCCAGTGAGCACTCAGGGCTGATTTCTTTAAGAATGGATAGGTTTGATCTTCTTGCAGTCCATGGGACTCTCAAGAGTCTCCTCCAGCACCAGAATTCAAAAGCATCAATTCTTCGGCGATCAGCCTTCTTAGCGACTGCTTTTTTTTAGAAATGGAGAGCGTGGTTGGGTTCAACTGGGAGGAGTTGGGACATGGAACCCAAGAAGTGCCTCATGCATCAGGCCCATGGCCCCCTTAGTCCAGCGTCCTGTTCTCATGGTGGCCAACCAGAGGGAAGCCCACCAGCAGGATCTGAGCCCAAGAGCCCTCTCCCGCGAGAATGTAAGAAGAGCCAATTGGCCCAATCCTCTTTTAAAGCTATATTTAATCATTTTTGCTTAAGCCCCCTCCCCCGCCCTGCTCCCGAGATTCACGTAAACCTCTGTTAAGTAAAGAAAACAATTGGTTTGGTTCATTCTGGGTCCGGCGTTCTCCGCAGTGGAGGGTGGGCGGGCAGGAACCCAGTTCAACCTGCCCTTGGTTCCTTTTAATCCCCTTGCCCCATTTCATGACCCAGACTCTCCCAAGTGAGATTTTTATGGCCACGCTCTCTATTCTCCTTTGTTTTCATCAGCTGTTGAAACAGGAGTCACTTTGAGCCAAGTTCTGCAGAGTAAAGTGGGAGGGAGAAAGAGACAGAAGCAGCTAAAGGAAAGAGTTGAGTCAGATGTGTTGAGCCTCACAGCTGCCAGAGCTGGGCGCAATGGGGGTTTAAACCCGGCAAGTTGAGCTGAATCAGCTGCAGGACAGATGCTTAATAAGAAGGGTTAAATCTATAGCTAAGAAAAAAAAATCTCACACATCACACCCTCCCTCCATTATTCTTTGCATTTATCCTGCCGGACAGAAGCAAACAGGATGTCTTCCCAAGGGCTGGTGACCGACGACCTCTCCATGGATGGCAACTTTGCTTCTGACGATAACTGGTATATATATGACCAAACAGGGGACCAGGATGAGTGAGTATTAATCCATTTGTTTCCCAAGTATGATGTGTGTGTCACTGAGTGAGGAATGTGATTCAATGGGGGGGGGGATCTCTCTTCTTTACACCCAGGTCTGAAATGAATATTTGTTGGAAGCCGCCCAGAGTGGCTGGGGAGACCCAGCAAGATGGGCGGGGTACAAATAAATTATTATTATTATTATTATTATTATTATTATTATTATTCCTAAAACTTCCCTTCCCTTTCCCGCTTCCTTCCAAATTTCGGTTTCCTATCTGCTCAGGATAATCCAGCATTTACCGAATGTTTGTTACCTTTATGTCCAGCATTGTATGGTACTTTATTTGACCGCTACATCTCATAGCTGGTTTGGGAGGATGTTTTGAGAGTGTTTTCTTGGGGGACCTGCAATGGCATGTGGCTACATTTGATTGCCTGACATGTAAAGGTATGTAGTATCTGAGAGATAGCATGCAATGGAAGTTAGTACCTTACTCTTCATATTCAATGCCTGCCGAAACCATGAGTAGGTGCCAACAGGTCTAAAGTACTCAAATTGTCACGGGGGGGGGGGGGGGGGAGAATACATTTCGGTAATGTAGCATAATCTGTCTTTCAGCACCATCCTGCCACACTCCTTGGCAAAGCTGTTCCTAAAAGTCCCTATGCCAGCATTTTCTGTAACCTATTAATCCTCCTGTACTACTTTATCATGGTCTCTTCCTGACTGTTCTGATTTCTGGGGCAGAAATCATATCACATATCATCACATCATATCATATAATATCCATATTCTGTATTGCTATTTTGGAAGTAGCCTTTTCAGTTCAGCCCCAAAGCAAACTGTATTTTGAGAACTTTCACTCCTCAGATCCAAGGCATTTTGTTTGGGGGGGGGTGCATTTCATACAACCGTCGCCTCCCCCACCCCCCACCCCCGGAATGCAGCTTTTTCATTTATTTGTGGCAGCTGTGGCCAGTGATCCATGCAATCTGGTGCTGGCGGTGGTTCTGCTCCAGGGCCGTCTTAGAGGGATCGGCCGCCGTGGCACGGCGGTCCCTCGGCGCCCCCAGCATGCCACCTCTCCGCCCGCCTCCCTCCCGCGCTGGCCGCCCCTCGGGAGGGGGGGTGAGCGGGGGATGAGGGGCGTGGCGCTGGAGTGGCGCGGGGCTTTGCGCGCCCTTCCAGCGCTCCAGCTGGGGCTCCGGGAGGCGAGGGCGGCTGGCTTTCAGCCTGCCTGCCCGTGGTGGCGGGGGCGAGTTGAGGAGGGGGCACCCGGTATGCCTGCGGGCTCGCGGGGGCGCCCCTGGGGGGCCCGGTGCCCTGGCGCGGCGCACCACCAGCCCCTATGGACGAGATGGCCCTGTTCTGCTCCTTACTGGAGCCCAGGACTGTTCCCTCGCCATTCAGAGTGAGGGCAGGAATCATTCTTTTCTGATCCTGCCCTCACTCGGATATGGTTTCGTGAATGTTTCCCGCATGGCTACGGTGTCACTTCACTAGCCTAATTACCCACCAAACAGCCTATGAACAAAGTGGTAACATTGGCAATCACCCGTCCCCACCCCCGCTACAATTAGACATCAGTTTTGATGGATTGATGTGAACTGTAGATTCTATCAGCTTGGATCAGTCTAAAGATTAGCAAATATGGCTTCATATTTGTTTCAATATTCCCATTTCATTTTCATTTATTTTTAAAACCTTGTTTTTATTTTCCTTCAGCTGTGGGAGCAGCAAGGTCCTCTTCCTTCCTTCCTTCCTTCCTTCCTTCCTTCCTTCCTTCCTTCCTCCCTTCCCTTCCTCCCTTCCTTCCTTCCTTCCTCCCTTCCCTCCCTCCCTTTCTTTCTTTCTTTCTTTCACTGGATTTTTGAAATGATAGGCAAAACGAAAGTTTAATATCACTCTCACAATAAATTTGGTACCAATAAGAATGCTAAGCCTAAGCGATGTTACATAGAGTTTTTCAACAACAAAAAGGGAAATAAAATTAGGACCCACAACTACACCACAGGGTCCTTTGCGGATGCATTTTGTTGACCCTGAAATAGCCCTGTAATGTGGCCGTCAAAGCAAATGGTCTCCCGTGGGACTCGTTTCCCACTTGCTCCAAAAGGAATAAAACCATAACAGGAGCCCGGCTGGATCAGGCCAGTAGCCCACCTAGTACAAGGGGCTCAAGGTGACTTACACAGTTCTCCTTCTCCCTTGTTTTATCCTCACAACAACCCTGTGCAGTGCACTAGGCTAAGACTGGCCCAGTGTTGGGATTTGAACCCTGCTCTCTCCCAGTCCCAAGTCCAAGACTCTTAACTACTGCACCTAATTAGCTCTTCAGTTGGACTGTTTGTTTTGTTCGGGGTTTACTCATTGGTTTGAAACCTTCTGTCAAAGTCAACTGTGATTTTTGACACGAAGCTTTAATAAATTCAAATAATGCTCTTTTTTATTTTTGTTTAAAAACACAACATGGCATCCTGTTCAGGCTCTCCTTTTCTTTAAATATTTTGTTTGTCTCATAATATTAGTTGGTTGCCTTTCAGAGCTGTTCATGGGGCAATTTACATGTTTGTTTTTGTTTTGTTTTGTAAAATCCACCCTAAATGGGTGGAAACACACAACCTCTAAAACTAATAAACACATTTTAAAAATAATAATCATAAAACAACAGGAACGTAGCAACAAAATAAAATAGTGCTGACTTTTCAACAAAATGAAAAATAAGGTGAAATAACACTACAGGGAGAAAGCATTTATGGGAATCATAGAATTGTAGAGTTGGAAAAGACCCCAAGGGTCATCCAGTCCAACCTTATGCAAATACAGGAATCACAGGTAACCCCAATTTACTCCAAAGCCACAGCGGAAAAAGCCCTGTTTCCTGAAGGATGATAATAATAATAAATATTACTATTTCTTGTTATTCCCCATGAACTGGATCTGAATGGGTCCAGAGGTGGCATCTTGCTGGATCCATGTGTAGCTCCCCCAGGTGGCAAACAACTGAACTGCACATGGCAGCTTCTCCGGGGAGCCCTGGGCTCCCTCCTCCCACCCAGGCTGGCCTCGGGGTCCTCCGGGATAGGAAGGAGGGCTTCCTGTTCCAGTTGAGCCTTGCTTGAGCAACCAGGTCTCCCTGAGTTCCTGTGTGTTCCTATTTCCTTAATTCCCGACTTCCATCCTCAATCCCGACTCCTGGTTTATCCTTTTCAGTTCTGGCCGCTGGCTGGACTGGATTCACAGAACAGCTGCACAGGTGGGCTAAACAGGTTGCAGAATCTTTTACTGGCTTGGATTCAAGAACTAGACCAGAATCACAGCTGAACCTGAACCGAAAACTGTAGCTTGAAACAGGCATCAGGAATCACCAGATGTGCAGATGTAAGAGGGAACTGGCGTGACAGCAGTCCATGTGAATTGGATCTAGGGGTCTTGGTAGACCACAAGCCTAAAGTGAGTCAGCTCTGAATCAACAGGAAAAAAGCTAGTGCAATTCTAGGCTGCGTCCGCAGAAGTCTAGTGTCCAGATCAAGAGAAACCATAGTGCCACTCTATTCTGCCTTGGTCAGACCACACCTGGGGTCCTGTGTGCACTTCTGGGCACCCCAGTGTAAGAAAGCAGGAACATGTGCAGAGGCAGGTGACTGAGATGCTAAAGAGTCTGGAATCCGAGACCTTTTGAGGAACCATTAAGGGAACTGGGGCTGTTTTGCCTGCAGCAAAGAAGACTTGAGATGTGGCCCTGAGAGCCATCTTCAAATATCTAAAGGACTGTCACATGTAAGACAGAGTAAGCTTCCCTTCTGCTGCTCCAGAGGGGAAGACCCGAAGCAACAGATGCAAATGACACGGAAGGAGATTCTGGCTAAATATTAGGAAGAACTTGCTGGCAGCAAGAGCTGTTCGACAGGGAAGGGGAATCCCTTGGGATGTTGTGGACTCTCCTTCCTTTGAGGTTTTTAAGCAGAGGTTGGATGGCCCTCTGTCAAGGGTGATTTAGCCGTGATTCCTGCATTGCAGCGGGTTGGCCTTTGGGATCCCTTCCAAACCTGCAATTCTATGTTCTTGCTAAACAGCATGACTAGAAGTGGGCACAAAGCTCCTCCTTGCATTCAGATCCCAGGAAGGCTTGGACTTTAGCTTCATTCATCGGCTGTAACTTGATCCCTGTTTGGGTTTGGGTGAAATCAGAAGCACTGAAAAGTCACAACAAAGAACCAAACTGTCCCTTTCTCTGGGTCAGCATCCTGCTGCTCATCTCTCCAGAAAGTTTGTTCTTGTTAGACTTTACCGGGGGGGGGGGGGAGAGAGACTTGCAAAAAGAAAAGAGAAACCCAGTCTTTAAACCCAACCAGTAGCACTGCCACAGGCCGCACCGTAGTATCTGCAAGATGCTACAGAAACAGTGGCGTGAAAAATATTTCTTTATTTGCTTGCTTACTATTACATTTGCCAGGATGTCCTACACACAAGTAGAACCTTGGCAGAGACACATGCCCGACTGGCATGTTCCCTCCCTCCTGGGCGATTGTTCAGGAGCTTCAAAGGAATTCCTCAGCCTGAACATCACAGCAACTAATGCCTGAAGACATCAGCACACTTAGGGATCCGCAGAGGTTTGCGCAGTTGCGTAACAGAACTCAGCAACTCAGCATTTGGCTAATCTACTTTATTTACATATAAACACACACGGAGCACTTCAACATGGCTCCCTCTCTCTCTAGCATCAGACAGCAAAGAGAAAGAACAAAGGACAATAGTCCCACTTCAGGGAACACAGTAAGACAAACATCCTGTCTACGTCACATCCCATTCCTGTGGAATCAAAACACATACCGTCATGTGATAGACAACAATCCCATGACTGCTCACAGGGAATGAATCTCCAACAACATTTACCGGTATATCCCATGTATTTCTCCAAGGAGCTCAATGGTTGCCCTCCCCCCACGTGTCCTCATTTAATCCCCACCGCAAGGTAGGTTAGGCTGAGAGGCTAAGATTGCCCCCAAGTGAGTTTCCTAGCTGAGTAGGGGATTGAACCCTTGTTTCCCAGGTCCTAGTCCTCAATTATCCCCATCACAACCCTGTGAGGTAGGGCAGCCTGAGAGCGAGTGGCTGGCCCAAGGTCACACCCAGTGAGCTTCATGGCCAAGTGGGGATTCCCAGGTCCTAGTCTGACACTCTTGTCATTGCACCACAGAGGGCAGGGCACTGTAGCTCAGCTGGGTTCCCAGTGCTCTGTGTGGCTGGCAGCTACCAAGGGGTGAGGGCAAGGCAGCAGGGAGTTCAGCGCAGTGCGAGTGCAGCAGCAGGACTTTTGGGTCAGCTCACCTCCCCACCCTCTTGGAAAGAGGCAGCTCGGCGGAGCTTTGGGAAGCCCAGAAAAAGAAACACTATCCGACCTCTTGCCACCCCAACAGCCACGACTGTGCATTTCTTGAAAACGCGACCGTTCTAAAGAGGTGAGTTTCTTGCTTCTGGGCCACAATCCTGGCAAAACGCAAAACAACAAGTGGCCAGCGGGGTCCCTGGTTTCAGACAGGTTGGTTTCTTCCAAGCCAGTTTCCCAGTTCTTGGCTTCTTCCCAGGGTGGAGACAGGGGAGCCTCAGGTCCAGGGAAGCCAAATAAGAACACAGGAAGACCCTGTGGGAACAGACCAGTGGCCCATCTAGTCCAGCTTCCTGTTCTCACAGCCAGATCATAGAATCGTAGAATGATAGAGTTGGAAGGCACCCCAAGGGTCATCTAGTCCCACCCACCCCGCAACGCAGGAAACCAGCAAGTAGGGCCCAAGCACAAGAGCCCTCTCCCGTCCTGCAGCTTCCAGCAACTGGCATTGAGAAGCACCGTGGAGGCTGAGCAGAGCCACCATGTGACTCTCAAGGCCTCTCTAGAGGGTCCCTGGGAATGTGGAAAGAGCCCTTGAACTTTATTGCTGCCTCTTGCTTGCCCACAAGGAGGAACTCGAGGGGGTGGGGCAGAGACTTCTGCCTGTGGCACAACAAGGTACATATACACACGTCAAGGGCATGTGTCCCCCACCCCCGCTCTGTAGCTTCTGGAAGGTTGTCCATGATGAGTTGTGGCCCTTGAGATGAAAGGGCTTCCTCACCTCTGCCTTCTTCTAAGGCCTCCCAATTCCCAGAGCACAGGGCCAGCCCAAGACATTTTGGCACCTGAGGTGACCCATAAAAGGCAACCCTCCTCCCCACCAGGAAAGAAGGGGTGAGTGAAGATCTACACCAGGAACAAGAGGGAGAATGTAGTTCGACATGGGGAATTGGGGATCTGCTGCCTGAGATGGTGACCTCACCTTGCCTCGTGGGTGGGCCAGCCCTGCCAGAGCGCCCTATGAAGAGAGGCTGACTGTTAAAACCCTCTGGGAACTGTAGTTTTGTGAGGAGAGGAAGAAGAAGAAGAAGAGTTTGGATTTGATATCCCGCTTTATCACTACCCGAAGGAGTCTCAAAGCGGCTAACATTCTCCTTTCCCTTCCTCCCCACAACAAACACTCTGTGAGGTGAGTGGGGCTGAGAGACTTCAAAGAAGTGTGACTAGCCCAAGGTCACCCAGCAGCTGCATGTGGAGGAGCGGAGACGCGAACCCGGTTCCCCAGATTACGAGTCTACTGCTCTTAACCACTACATCACACTGGCTCTCAAGGAATGGGGGCTCTCAGCACCCACAACAAACTGCAGCTCCCAGCATTCTTTGGGGGCAGCCATGACTGACTAAAGTGGTATCCTAGCACTTTCGATACAGGGCATGAGCATGGCCTTTGTGGGCTCCACCTGCCATTGGCTCTGATGCCCCCCACTGTGGGTCCCAAGGGGCACCAGCTGCCCCGATGCAGCTTTGCTCATTGTTTGCAAATAGCTGCTTGACTCCATCTCCTGATTCCACCCAGCCTTTTCTATGACAAGGTGCCAGGGTCATCTTCTCCACCCTTTTCAACCCCCCGCTGCTTAGCAAAGTCCTCTCCCTCCCTCCTTCCCTCCAGTAATGTCCCTTGGGACCCACCTGAACTAATTCCTTATCCGCTATGGTGCATTTCCCAGCTCTTCAAATAAATTTCCACGCTTCTCCATCTCCCTTAGTTGAACCACGTTATGCATATTTAGCGCCTTTAATCTCTTGCTCACAAAACCAGTTCTTTTAACACCCCCTCCGTTAATTTGGTTGCTCCTTTTTTTAAAAAAATCCCTTTAATTTTAATATATATTGCCTCCGGTTGAGGTGCCGATCAATGGCGGACGGGAGTTTTACCGCTCCGTCCTCCGTTAGGCTATAGGGGCTACCGTGCCTGCGCCACGGGTCCCTTAGAGCCACGGGAAGAGCGTCCCGTGGACCTTTGGCTTCGTGGGTCCCAGACGTGTCGTCTCCGCTCCTGATTGACCCTCGTAAGGGGGGAAATCAGGCGAGCGGAGCTCCGGCACGGGACTGAAGGAGCGACTGCCTGCGGAGGATCAAAGCAGCGATCCCGCCAGATGCGAGCACCCGGCACTTCCGAAACAGAAAACTCAAAAGAAACTCTGTAAGTAAAAGTTTTGGACTTTGTGACAAGTTTGGAGAATACTGCTTGCAGAGGAACTTTAAAAGGAAGCCTGTTCCCTTTGAACTGTTCGTATGAACTTGGTAGCGCTAAAGGATTAAAGCCGCGTCTAACGGAAAAGTTTTGCGAACTCTGCCAAACTTCTTAAAAGTTGTTTAAAAGTAACTTAAAGGATGTTTAGAGACTTAAAAACTGTTGATATGGCAAAAGAAGACACCGCTCCCCCTCAGGACTAGGATTCCGGGCCGGTAGCGGGCTGCAATACATTGTTGCCATTTTTTTTCTCGCTGTTGGTGCTTCATTGTTTCAGTGACTGTTTACCAGTGGAGACATTTGGACTCTTTTGTAGCCAGTTACATGCTATTTTGTGGACTTGGTGGTAACATTGCAAGGGAAAAACAGATATTGACTTGGGCTATTTAAAATAGACTCTTCTTGACATTAAGGCATTTATAACTTTGGAGAACTGTAAACTCTTAGCCTAAAAAGGCTGGACTTTCGGACTGGTGGGGACTCCTGGCTCAGCAGGCTCTTTGTTCTCAGAAGAGAGCTGCTGGCCACCTGGTGTTTACTTTTGGGACTGTTGGTCTTCTGCTGTGAATGTCTGAGATTGTTACCATAGCAACTGGAGTGACCTTGAGAATACAATTGCAGAGCCCACAGGAAATGGACACTAGATCTAAAACAACTGGTGCTAGCTCTGCACAAAAAAGAGGCTCTGTTTCCCTAACTCTGCAGGAGCAAATGGAGAAATTGGTTGCAAGCGTGGCAGAAGTTACAGCAGGATTGAAAAATGTCACAGAGGGGCTGAAGCAAACACAAGATTCAGTTGCCTCTGCAATAGAAAAACTCCAAGTGGATATAAAATCTGATATAAAAAATTCTACCCAGACTCTCGAAAAATCAATTGGCCAGATTGAGGAGAACGTAAGGAAAAACAGAGACGAAATTAATAAAATTGGGCAGGAGGTGACCACACTGAAAAAGGACTCTGAGGAAATTAAAGTGGTCAGAGAAAAAATAAAAAAAGTGGAAGAAAAGTTGGACAATTTAGACTTGGAGCAGTTGGAGAATATTGGAACACGACAGAGGTCTGTGGAGGAATCTCTCGCCTTTCTGCAACTACATCAGAGAGAGGGAAACATCCGTCTAAGGGGTCTTCCAGAATTGGAAGGAGAAGACCTAAAAGCTTATATTGCGGAGGTGTTTTCAACATATTGGGAATTAGAAGAGGTAGACGTCTCAGCACGCATAGTGAAGGCCTTCAGATTTGGACCCAGAGGTTCCAGAGGAAAGAAAAGCACCAAGGCAGTCAGCGACTGTTTGTTGGTGCTGCACGATAGACACGACAGAGACTACTTCCTGGACTTGCACTACAGAAACAACCTCGTGGTACAGCAGAACAAAGTAATTCTTTATAAGGACATCCCCAGGTACTTTTTAGACAAAAGAGCTCCTTACAACGATTTGGTTACAGAGTTAAGAAGAAAAAGATCTCCTTCAGTTGGGAGTTTCCTGAAGGCCTCGCATTTACGTTTGAAGGGAAAAAGATAAGAATAAGATCTCTGACGGATAAACAAAAGTTTCTGGACAAGCACCTGGAGCAGTTTGAAGGAACTGCACTTGATCCAGCACAACTCTACAAGCTTCCAGGGCTATTTCCACCGCCGTCGAGACCCGAAGGGCCGAGTCAAGATCCAGAGGAGGACAAGAAAGGAGAAGCATCTGGAGGAGCAGAATAAATAAAGGAAAATGACGCTTAAACTAACAACATGGAATGTTCGGGGATTAAATCAGAGACCAAAGAGACGCAGAGTGTTTTATAGCCTAGAAAAGAAGAATTTAGACATAATATGTCTACAGGAGACTCACATAGTTCGACGTCACAGAAGATTATTACAGAACAAGAAACTAGGCCAAGAGTTCATATCATCGGATAAAGTCAAGAAGAGAGGAGTTGTAATATATGCAAAGGAGAAATATAGCCCAAGACAGCTATTTAAAGATGAGGAAGGAAGATACATCGCAATTGAAATCAACGTACAAGGCGAAAAATTTTGATTCTGGGACTTTATGCACCAAACGATGGAAAGTCGATTTTCTACAAAAAAATACATGACTTGCTGTTGGAGTATATTGGACTATAAGGTAGTGTGCCTTGGAGATTTTAATGGGGCAGTTTCCACATTAATGGACAGATCACAAAGAACTAAATTAACGAATGATGGGAAGCTCCCAAGGACTTTTTTTGAAATGGTGGATAATTTGAATTTGGTGGATTCCTGGAGATTAAAAAACCCTACAGAAACAGAGGCAACGTATTACAGTGAATCTCAGCAGTCATGGTCAAGGATAGATTACATTTGGATCTCGAATGAATTGGCTCCAAAAATACAAAAGGCAGAAATCGGCCCCAAAATACTTTCAGACCACAACCCGGTACAGTTAAATTTAAAAATGATTTCCAAGGACTCTTTCAGATGGAGAATGGATGACGCACTGATGAGAGATACCAAGCTAGTAGAAAAAGCGGCAAAAAAGATGAAAGAATATTTTCAAATGAATTGGAGTTCCGAAGTGGAGAAAAGAATTGCTTGGGATGCAAGTAAAGCGGTAATGAGAGGATTCCTCATAAGTGAAAAGGCGAAAAAGAAGAAACAACAAAATTTAGAAATGGAGAGATTGTTGAAACTAATTAAAGAAAAGGAAAAGCAACTAAGAGGGCATCCCAGATGTGGTAAAATTCAAAAAGAAATTAAATACTTGCAATCCCAATATGCAAATATTATGAATCAGGACATTGAATGGAAAGTAAAAATGATGAAACAAAGGACATTTGAATCTGCTAATAAATGTGGAAAACTACTAGCCTGGCAATTAAAGAAAAGACAAAAAGCCAACGTCATCACAAATTTGGTAGTAAATGAAAAAAACGTAGAGAAACCAGAGGAAATCAGATGGCATTTTCAGAGATTCTACAAGCAACTGTACAAGGCGGAGAAGATAGATGAAGCAGAGATAGACCGATTTCTGGAAAAGAATGGATTGCAAAAAGTCCCAGAGGAAAAGTTAACAATTCTCAACCACCCAATATCGACACAAGAGATGGAAGATGCAATAAACAATATGCAATTGGGGAAGGCCCCAGGACCGGATGGACTATCAGCAAAATATTATAAGACATTAAAAGACTGGCTATTGCAGCCATTAAGAGAAATTTGCAACAAGATACTAGAAGGAGATAGGGCACCAGAGACGTGGAAAGAAGCCTTTATCACACTGATCCCAAAACCAGATACAGATAAGACTCAAATGAAAAATTATCGTCCAATATCCCTGTTGAATGTGGACTTATAAAATTTTTGCAAATGTTTTGGCTACAAGGTTGAAAAGAGTGCTGAAAGATTATATACATAGAGACCAAGCAGGTTTCCTGCCAGGAAGACAAATAAGCAACAATACGAGAATCATCGTGGACATTTTAGAAAAACTGGAGAGAGACATAAACATAGATGCGGCACTTTTGTTTGTTGATGCAGAGAAAGCATTTGATAAAGTATCTTGGATATTTATGAAAAAGAATTTGCAAAAGATGGGAGTTGGAGAAAAATTTTTAAATGGCATTAAGGCCATCTATACAGAACAAAGAGCAAAAGTAATAGTAAATAGTGTGATATCGGAGGAGATTGAAGTCGAGAAAGGAACAAGACAAGGGTGCCCTATCTCCCCTTTACTTTTTATTACGGTCCTGGAAGTCCTCCTGAATATGATTCGAAAAGATAAACAGACAAAAGGAATTAGAGTGGGAGAGAAAGAATATAAATTACGCGCCTTTGCAGATGATTTGATGTTATCCCTTCAAGAACCCGAAAGCAGTGTCCCCAGAGCTTTGGAATTAATTGAACAATTTGGACGTGTAGCTGGCTTCAAATTGAATAAACAGAAAACCAAAGTTTTAGGCAAAAATTTGAGTGCAGAACAGATTCAAAGAATACAAGAATCCACTGGACTTAATTTTGTTAAAACTGTAAAATATTTAGGTGTCAATCTCACAGCTAAGAACTTGAACCTGTACAAGGATAATTATGAAAAACTGTGGATGGAGATAAAAAAAGATATGGAAATTTGGACAAGACTCAAACTGTCATTAATGGGAAGAATTGCAGTGGTTAAAATGAATGTCCTACCAAGGATGCTGTTTCTTTTCCAAGCCATACCGATCTTGGACAAATTGGACTGCTTCAAGAAATGGCAAAAGGACTTATCGAAGTTTATATGGCAGGGCAAAAAGCCCAGAATCAAGTTTAAGATTTTAACAGACTCTAAAGAGAGAGGAGGCTTTGCCCTGCCGGACTTAAAACTCTACTTTGAAGCAGCGGCCTTTTGCTGGTTAAAGGACTGGTTTAAATTAGAGAATGTTGATGTGTTGGACTTGGAAGGACACGATAATATGTTTGGCTGGCATGCATACCTTTGGTATGACAAGGCTAAAATTCACAGAACTTTTAAGACTCATATAGTTAGAAAATCCTTGTATCAGGTTTGGACTAGATATAAAGATTTGCTGGAGAGAAAGACTCCTAGATGGATTTCTCCAGTGGAGGCCAAGGCCTATAAGAGACCGAACATGTCTGCAAATTGGTTAAGATACATGGACATATTGCAGCAGGAAGGGGACTCATTTAAGTTGAAAAGCTATGATCAAGTTAAAAGTCAGGTCCCCGACTGGCTGCAATATCATCAGGTGTATGAAACATTTAAAATGGACAAAAAAGTTGGTTTTCAAGTAGAAAAATCAAAACTGGAGACAGAACTGATAGAATCGAACTTTAAGAACCTTTCCAAAATGTATAATCTTTTGCTAGAGTGGCATACGAAAGATGAACTGGTTAAATCGTCAATGATAGATTGGGCGAAAGATGTAGGACATAATATTATGATGGATGACTGGGAGAGATTGTGGCAGAAAGGTATCAAATTTACTGCTTGTCATAGTTTAAGAGAAAACATAATGAAAATGGTATATAGATGGTATTTGACACCAGTTAAGATAGCTAAGATGAATACCAAAATGTCAGATGTATGTTGGAAATGTAAACATGCGAAAGGTACCTTTTTTCATATGTGGTGGTTGTGCCCAGTGGTAAATGCCTTCTGGGATAAGATTTATAATGAACTTAAGAAGGTAATGAAAGTTACCTTTTGTAAGAAACCAGAGGCATTCCTTCTGAGCATAACCAATGAAGAGATACCCAGTCAGGATAGAGTGTTTTTTATGTATGCCACGACAGCAGCTAGAATTTTATTGGCAAGAACATGGAAAGGAGAAGAGATACCAACGGTGGAAGAATGGCAGATGAAGATGATGGAATATATGGAACTTGCAGACCTGACCGCCAGAATCCGGGACCAGAGGGAGGAGAGGGTGTCACAGGATTGGAAAAAATTTAAAGACTATTTAGTTAAATCAGTTAAATTGAATATTTGAGCAGAATCAAATAGAATAGCGGCTTTAGTAGTTTTATGTTAGATAATTGTTAAGAAGATATTTCTTTTTCTTGCGTGAATGATTTATTTGTTAAAGAATATGTTAAGATTTTGGGTTTTAACTATGATTTATATTTGACAAAGTAAAGTTAAACGTATTAAGTAAATAAGTAAAGTTAAGAGTATTAAGAAATAAGGTATATGATAATGGAATAAGAGATAAAGCTACCTAAAACATATATATGATTGTGAAGACAGTGGAGGGAGCAGGGGAAGTCCCCTAAGTAAGAAGATAAGAACAAGAAAATTACAAAGATAGGTGTTGTTTTAAGGTTTGTATATGTTTTTCTTTATGTTTTTATATTGTTGTTGTTTATATTGTGTTTATGTATTGTGTTTCTTTATAGTGTGTATGTTGATTTGTATGCTTTTCTTTTTTTGTAATATTGGAAAATAATAAATTCTTATTAAAAAAAAAAAAAATAATTTTAATATATATTGCCTCCCATTAACAATAAGATATGTAAGCTCTCCCCTCAAACCCCTATTTTCCAAGGAACCAGAAAATGGTTTTGCATGCATGACATAGATTTATCTCCCTGCTTGGTTAATATAATGGCACACATATACCAGAGGTTTCCTGGAATAAGTAGTTTACCCCCTGAGGGTGGAATCCTTGTGCAAAATCCTCCTTTTAGCTGGGCACAACTTATTGGATTCCATTTTACACGCACAAGAGCCTTCTTCCCTTCCGTGGTTTCCAGCAACTCGCATTCACAAGCATTGCTGCCTCCAACTGTGGGGTCAGGGCTGGCTAGGAGCCCCCGATGGCTGGCTAGGAACCCCCGATAGCCTTTAGCTCCATGGATTTGCCTCGTCCTTTTTTTAAAGTTCCATAGTCTAACTGTGCACCTCTCGAAGTGAATGTATTTTAAACATTTGCTTTTCTCTTTCACGTAGCATGACTCCTGAGGTTATCCCAGACTGCCATCCCACCATCCCTTATGACCTCTACCACGCCTGCATGGCTCCAGTATCAGTAAGTATTTTTCCAAGTCGTCTCCTGCTAATGGAGCACACAGACAATTTTTCAAGAAGATGAAGTCACACGGGAGACATCACTGTGAGCAGGGAAGAGGAGAGGTGTTGCTAACTGGCCTGCGAAGTTTAATTTCATTTGCAAGGGACATTTGTGAAACGAAACTGAAATGTTCTGTCAACTAATTTCTATAGCGTTGGTGTATCATGTTTCTCGTTTATGTAAAAGGTCTCCCATTGTTTTTTATTTCATAGAGCTGAAGCATAATGGTGGATACTTATTGATCTATACTAAAATACAGGTGAAACTCAAAAAATTAGAATATAGTGGAAAGGTTCATTTCTTTCAGTAATTCAACTTAAAAGGTGAAACTAATATATGAGATAGACTCATGACATGCAAAGCGAGATATGTCAAGCCTTTATTTGTTATAATTGTGATGATTATGGCGTACAGCTGATGAGAACCCCAAATTAACAATTTCAACTTTGGGGTTTTCATCAGCTGTGCGCCATAATCATCACAATTATAACAAGCAAAGGCTTGACATATCTCGCTTTGCATGTCATGAGTCTATCTCATATATTAAACTCCAGTAGCTAATGAAAACAATTGCTTACATAAATGGACTTTTCCACAATATTCTAATTTTTCGAATTTCACCTGTATTTCTAAACTGCTTAATATTTTTTTTAAAAAATTTAGGGGTATATGGCAGTATGAAACATAACAAGAAGCTAAAATAATCTAATGAAGCAGAGCTTTTAAAAGTACCATACCCAAAGCCTATGCAAACGGTTTGTCTCTGCAAAGCGAGTAACTGAAGATGCTTCAAGTACAATGGAGAGAAGGACTTTGCAGAGTGTTAGAGAGACAGAGGAAAATGTCTGTTTTCAAGTCAGCACTCTAATATATTACGTGGTCAAGTAAAAGCAAAAAGAAATCAACATCTCAGGGCAGTCTCAGCAGGACCCTGCTATAAACCCATAAGCCCTTTATCAAGATGGGATGGAGCTGTGCAAACAACAGTCTTTGTTGCTCTCATTGAATCCACACCACTCTCCTCTCTTGCAGCTGGCCGTCTTGCTGATTCTCTCTCTGCTGGTGAAACGGAAGAAACTCTACAAAAATTGTTGGGATGGAGCCCCTGGACTGCTAAGGTACCCCTCTGCGGCCCAGATGCAGCCTAGGGATGGAGGACATTGTCTTTTGCTGTCTCTGAGCTAAGGTTGACAATTGTCATTCGTCAGGTTGTGAGGTGGCAAATTGGGCGGCGTGTGATTGTGGTAGGACCATCGAAGCCAGAGGCAGGTCCAAGAGGTCCTTCCCATTGCCTGGCATGTGTGTAGGCTGCATGAGCTTTGCCCTACATAGTTCTTTGCTGCCCCCCATGACTAGTAGAAAGTGAACAAATTATGCAAAAATAAGCAGATTTATGTGGGTCGGGCTAATGAGCACAATGTAATGTATGCAGGTTGCGGAAAGCTTGCTTATACATTTCTATCCCACCTTTCCTCCAACACATGAAACGCCCCCCCCTCCCCGTTTAATCTGATAACAACAACCCTGCAAGGTAGATCAGGCTCAGGGGCAGTGACTGGCCCCCAAAGTCACACCCAGGGAGCTTCATGGCTGGGTGGGGGATTTGAACCCAGGTCTTTCCCAGGTCCTAGTCCTCACTTAATCTCCACAACAACCCTGTGCGGTAGGTCCTGCTAAGAGGCAGGAACTGACCTCCCAGGTCGCACACAGTGAGTTTCATGCTGGAGTAGAGATTTGAACCCTGGTCTCTCCCAGGTCTTAGTCCAATGTTCTAGCCATTACGCAACTAGTAAAATGAATGTGTGGGAGGGAGGCTACTTCAAGCAGAGGGCCACATTCTCTTGTGGACAGCCTTCCGGGGGCCACATACTAGTGGGAGGCATTCTTCCCACCCTCCTTCCAGAGAAGCAAGAGGTGTTGCCAGGGGAAGAGCAGGCTCCATGAGGGATGTGGCAACAGGGACCATGGCATGAGCAGCACACTTCCCAGGATTGCAGTGTTGCACCTCTCTGTACCCTTTGGTGGGAGGGGCAGCCCACAGCTCAGCGGTAGAGCATCTGTCTTGCATGCAAAAGGTCCCTGTCTCAATTGTGGTCATCTCCGGAAAAGAGTCAGGTCGCAGGTGACACGTAAGGGCCCTTCTTGGCTCTAGATGCTGGACAGTGACTGCCAGTTAAAGCAGGAAATACTGCAAAAGCTGGGTCAATCGCCTAAGTGGCTATTGGGCAGTTTCCTAGGACACCTGAGTTCAGCCATTCACACCTGCATATAGCAAGTGAGCGTGAAAAGCTCAGATGTATTTGGCTTCTGCTACCTGGGTGAATTTTTTGTTTTGTTTTTTTATTTTTTAAATAATTTTTATTATTTTTCAAAATACATCAAGTTACAGCCAATTCAACATCTAAGATAAAATACATTAACCATTGCTCTGCCGAGCTACGACTCCCCTCCCTCACGTCAGCAGGTTTTCTAGTCCATTCTCAACACGCAGTTTTTATCACTTCATATTAAACTATGTCAAAGGTCTATTCCAGTCCTACTAGTGTTTTTAAACTTCCACGGTTCAATCTTAAGTATTCCACAAATTTACTCCAATCTCTTCGAAACCTCGAGTCATCCTGGTTTCTGACCCTACCGGTCAGTTTTGCAAGTTCTGCATATTCCACCATCTTCGTCTGCCACTCATCAATCGTTGGTAATTCCTGTAATTTCCACTTTTGGGCAAGCAATGTTCTTGCTGCAGTTGTCGCATACATGAACAATCTTTTGTCCTTCTTAGCTATTTCTTCTCCCATCAAACCCAACAAAAAGGCCTCAGGCTTTTTTGGAAAGTATATTTAAACATCTTCTTAAGTTCGTTGTAAATTGCTTCCCAAAAAGCCTTAACCTTGTTACAAGTCCACCACATGTGATAAAAGTCCCTTCCTCTTGTCTGCATTTCCAACATAATTTATCATGTGTTCTATACATTTTCGACAATTTCACTGGAGTCAAATACCATCTGTACATCATCTTATAAACATTTTCTTTCAAAGTTACACATGCAGTAAATTTCAAACTCTCATTCCATAATTTTGTCCATGCATCATACTCAATATTGTGCCCAAAATCCATTGCCCATACCTGGGTGAATTTTTTGGATACATACAGCCACGCACAAAGTCATTTGTGCAGCTTCTTGTCCATGCACAGCATGAATGCATTGAGCACACCCCATCGTTCCAAAAGCTGGACACTGAAATGGTGTGGATGCACTTCAGTCTCCTCTCTGGGTCTGCTGTGTGTCTGCATGTCTGTAGAGTTTGTGGGGAGGGAAGCCCTTCTGTAGAGATGTTCTGCTGGTGCAAATGGGTCCTTTTTAAAAAAAAATCATTCTCGTCTTTGTTCCTCCTTAAGCCCTGTGCAGTTCTTGGAAGAGGAAGGCCACAAGGGGCTGTCTGTGGCAGTTTTTGGCATCCTCTTCTCCTCCTTATGCATCCTGGTTCTGGATAGCGACCCTCTGCCCTTCATCACCGGCTCCTCGACCCAGAATCGAGGTAACACTGAGGGTTGTTGTTGTTGTTGTTGTTGTTGTTGTTTGTTTATATCCTTCTTTTCACTAGACCAGGACTCGAGGCAGCTTACATAAATCAAAACAACCCAGATAAAATACACAAAGCTAAAAACTTACACAAGCGAATCGTTTAAAAGTAGTTAAACTCTGATAGAATTAAAGTGATATAAAGCGAAATCTATTAAAACACAGATATTAAAAATGGCACAGCACTCTAAAAAGCCCTTTCCTTTATAAAAACATTTGATTCCCCAAAGCCTGTCAGAATAGAGCCGTCTTCACCTGCCCACGGAATGACCACAAGGAGGGAGCCAGTCTAGCTTCTCCAGGGAGGGACTTCCAAAGTTGTCTGGGAGCAGCCACCAAGCATGCCTGTGAGGGTGGCAGGACCAAAAGGCTTGACATATCTCGCTTTGCATGTCATGAGTCTATCTCATATATTAAACTCCAGTAGCTAATGAAAACAATTGCTTACATAAATGGACTTTTCCACGATATTCTAATTTTTCAAGTTTCACCTGTATATCTGTTAAAATAGCATACAAAAATGTATTATGTATGGGGAAATGGCCCCCAAATTCATTCATCCATTCATTCGGTTTATATACTGCCCTTCATCATAAGATCTCAGTTGTGCATATTAAGGGAAATGACCAATTGAGAGGGTCAGGCAAAAAAGGGGGGCCCTGCCAGGCCCCCACCAGGCCAGCAGAACAAGTGTGCCCACTTCCCAGCTGCTGCCTTGACTCTTGAGCCTCCTGTTGCCAGCAGCTGCCTAGCTGCACACTTCGACAAAGCCTTGCAGGGCTTAGGGTGGCAATGGCTAGGACTGATGGGAGGGGTCCTCTGAAATCTCTGAAGGGCACCAGGTTGGGGAATTCTGCCCCAGAGGTGACATATGCCACCCCTTCCGTTTTAATATAATCATGTTTTGTATCAGCTATCACAAAGCGCTAGATGACTCTTAAGAGCTGCTCCGCTGTGCAACTGTGTGCACAGTTTTAATGAACACACTGTGGACACACAATTTGCGTGGTTGGAGTTCCCCAGACATGGTGTAAATGGGTGTTTTTTGATATGAACACACATCACTCATTAATCCTGCACAGCTCAGCTGTGGAGAATTCCTTATCTATTCTACAGGGTGTTTCCTAAACTGATGTGGTAGCTGGAGGGCAGGAGGGTAGACCAGACCGTACATTTCCAGATCTCTCACCAATGCATGGCTGGGAGCAATCTGGGAATGCCAGGAATCCATTCCGGGGCAATGCCCCACAAATGATGGAAGGGTTCACGGGATAGGTGGAAGCTCAGGAGAGGGAAGAAATTCAACTGAGTTCACATTTAAAGGTGAACCTGCCTGATTTACACTTCCTGAAACAATATGTCAACCAAAACACTGCTTTCTTCTTTTAAACAAAAAATGCACTTCTCTTAATTTTGCGATTGTGCATATAAGAAGAAAATGTGCATAAATGCATATATTAGTGAACAAATATCCTTGCTATTGGGGGCAGTTGCTTGCAAGGATATGTACCGTACATCAGGGGAAACGGCATACAGAAAATGTGTGTTAAGAGAAATAATCACTAAAACGTTGACAGGTTTTCATGAGGACTGAGAGAGAGAGAGAGAGAGAGAATGAGAATGAGAATTTGCAGACTGATGTATGTGTCAGTGCAGAGAACTAAACTTTAAGAAAGTGGACCTTTAAGAAATTTGACCATCCCTAGCATACAATCCTGGAACTGCATAGTTGGAGGGGATTCAAAGTCCAACCCCCTGCAGTGCAGGAACCCCTAAACCAAAAGCCACACTGCCTTGGCAGCTTAAGCACCACACTTGTCTTTCTTCCAAGGGAATAGCTTCCAAGGAGCTCTTTTGCATGGGGGAGGCTGATGCAAGGGATGTTTGTGGGAGCCCCATCGCTGACTCCACCCTGCATGCTCTCGGCATGGCCTGCCTTGCTGAATTGCTTCTGTTTGTTGTCCGGCTGAGGCTCTTAACCTCTGCCCTTCTCTCCCCCTTGATCTCCCTCTCCAGAGTACTGGAAGATCATGGCTTTGCTCTATTACCCTGCCTTCTACTACCCCTTAATTGCATGTGCTACGGTCAGGCACAGAGCTGGGTACTTCTTAGGCTGCCTGCTGTCCTGGTGCCATTGCGTGGTCCATCTCTGGCAGAAGGTGGAATGCCCTCAGTCGCCCAAGGTAAAGGCAACCGGGGAAGCTGGAAGGCCCTGAGTTTTGGTTGGCACGGGCCAGTTCTAAATGGCTGCAAGGAGGAAGCCCGTTCCTGGAGAGACGGGCTGCTGGTTTGCAGGAGGGATGGGCAAGAGCACCCGCCCATGTTCTGAGCAATATATGATGCCCATAATGGCGCCATAGCTGTGTGTGCCTGGCCCATCTTTGCAGAACTCATGACCCAACCATTGGCAAAGAAAGGGCTTGCTGGGAATCAGGATCCGGGAGGTCGGTGACGCAAGGAGCCTCTTCGAGGGCTTTCAGCTCTGGATCTGCTGGTAGGGCGTGCAAGCAGAGAGCCCACCCGCAGGTGGTACCAGAGGCAATGACGGGCAATCAACAAATTCTAGCATTGTCCCTACCCTCCTCTTCCTCCCTGCTGGGTTCTGCAAGGACCACAATTGATGCAGAGGAGGAAGAAGCCCCTTGAACTGGTTGTAGGAACTTGCTGGAGTTATCCAGCAGGGGGAGAGTTGTCGCTTGTAATGGGATTTATGAGTGGAACACACGGGTTTGTCTTTCTTGCAGCCGTTCTCTTTGTCTCTGCTCAGATTTATAGGTACTATTCCCTGCTTTCTTATCTCCCCATCATCCTGTGCCTTGTGGTTTTGAGCCTTTGGTATCCTGCACAGCTTGTCAAGAGCTTCCAAGAGCAGAAGAGGAAGAAAGTGACGGAGGAGGTAAGGCGCGTCTCTAGGTGCTGCTGGTGTAGACTGAGTGGAGCACAGGTGGGGAACCTCACCTCCTCCAAATGCTTAGTTACAAGAGTACTTGTATACCAATATATAACACACATATTTACACAACAATGAAAACACAAAAGCCACACACAGTTAAAAACATTCAAAAGGCTAGAAACAGACCACTATTAACCACTGTGGAAAGATGCATTCTTAATTGCTTGCCCAGCAGAATAGAAAAGTTTCCTTTTTTTTTAACAAAAAATTATTGGTTTTCCACATCAAAACACATCAAATACAATCAAGAAACAACAAATACAACAAAAAACAACAACCACAAACTACAACGACAAAATAAAAAGAAAAACAAATACATACCTCACAGACAGGAACACCAACACTCAATTTATATAATTGTAATCTTATTTCGAATCTAATTCAGGGGGACTTCCCCCTTTCTCTCTTCTGCTTTCAATTTAATTTAATTTACTTTAATAACTTTTCTATCAATTTTAAATTTTCTTTCACTTAAATTCACTTAATTTCATAATCATCATCTCAATATCTTACATCTTTTAATATCTAAATATCCAAATACAACATCTTAATACAAGTCTTATCTTCTTATAACCTTAACTATCTCTTATTCCATTAACACTGTCGCTACTAATTCTAATTCATACCTAAAAATATTAATAAAATCATTCATAAAAAAGTAAAAACAATCAAAGTATCTCTTCTCTATTCCACCTCTGACGTCTGGGTACCGTGGTAGGCCTTCCTTATTAAACATACAAGTTTTTCATCCTACCCCCTTTCTTGCCATTCTCTCTCCTCCCCTCTCAGTCACCCACCGGACTTCCCCCCAGCCTTTTCCAAAGTCATTATCCAGAGTGTCATCTTTCCCTTTATGTCCAAAAACCGAATCATTGTTCCAAAATATCCTCACAGAGCACTTCACAGAAATTAGTACGTCACCACCAGGCATCTCCATTTCAGTCTGCAAATCAGATTTTAGTTGTAATTCCAAAGATTGTTGTTCCTGCATTTTTGGGCTCTCACCCCAAAAAGCCGTTATAACGTCACTATAACCCCCCCTAGGCCTCTCACGCCGACAGGGTTTCTCTTCCTCCTGGAGTTGCGTATTTTCAAATTCCGATAAAATCCCTATATGTTGTTCTCTGATGTTTCCTTAAGTTCTTTTGCAAAGTTCTTAAAAGAGTTCCCAATCTCATGAAAACTTTCAATGACATTCTGATTCAGCAATTGTAGTTTCAGAAGGATTGTCCTTTGTTCATAAGTCATTCCTGGGTCTAGAGCCATTTTAAAAGCGAAACTAGAAAAAGGCAGAAGTTGGCAGGAAATAACAGAGTTCAGTGCTTACCCATCTTCAAATCTCGAATTACAGCCGCCATTTCCCCGGTCAGAATCCAAAAAAATTATCTTCTTAAATCCAAAATACTTGAGAGGAAATACCTTGAAAGTCTCAGTCCTCCCCTAACAGGGGTTTCTTTCCAGATCAAACAAGCCAGTCAGACATCAACAGAAACATTTGTATCATCCAAGTGTAACAACAGCCAGATACATCGTTACTTCCATTTTGACGACAGAGAGAGAAACGGGCTTCCGTTTTGACGTTTCTCTCCGATAGCCAGATTTTCTGATTTTATAGCCAATTTAGACTCCATTCTTACTGCTTACGGAGTTCTTCTTTCTTTTTTTTCCAACCGGAAGAAAGGGGACGCTCACAGCGGCGGTGACCGCCACTTAACTCTCCCGGCTGGGGCACCCTCCACAGCCCCGCGCCGTTGCCCATTCACCCGGGCCACCCTTTTACAAGGGTAGCTCAGGAACGGGGCAGCGCAATGGGGCCCGCTGGAGCCTTGCCCAAACCGCGGGACGCTCTTCCCGCGGCTTACCAGAGCCCGCTGCGCAGTAGCGAGGCTCCTGCCCGCCGGGAGAGCCGGGGTCGTCTCGAAGCGAGACAACCCCCGACCGCCGCTAATGGCGTCCTCGCCGGAAGTCTCCAGAATAGAAAGGTTTCCAGCAGGCGTTTCATAGTGGGCACAGAAAGCGTCTGCTGAATCTCCAGTGGCGGAGAGTTCCACAGGGCTAGGCCAATGACACTAAAGGCTCAGTTGCTTGTTGTTGTCAAGTGAGCTTCACCACCTCGGGGAACAGCCAGCAACATTCCTGCAGGTGATCTCACTGGGATAGAAGGGTTCGGGCAAACCCTGGACCTAAGTTGTTTGGGGCTTTGTAAATTAATGCAAGGACCTTACACCTGTCCCAGTAGTAGGTAGGCAGCTAGTGCAGCTGCAAGCAATCTGGTCACAACATTTTGCACCAGCTGGAACATCTGAACCAGGCCCAAGGGCAGATCCACGTAGAGTGCATTGTAGTAGTTCAGCCTCAAGGCTTACGCATGAACTACAGTTCTGGGACTCCAACCCACCCTCCCTTGGCCTCCACTGGCATGTCCAAGGGTCGGGGGTGATGGGAGTTGTGGTCCAACAAATCCCTGGAGGGCCAAAGGCTCAGCCTCTTCATCCCTGGAACAGAAAGGACCTTAGCACAAAGAAAACTGGCTTACTTTAGCCAGGACTTTTTTATTCCTGGGACATGGGGAGTGTGCATGGCTTTGTCACGAGGCCAGCGGTGGACAGAGCCCATCTTCCCTAACCATTGGCCATGGTGGCTTGGGCTGAAGGGAGTTGAGAGTCAGAAGGTCAGAATAATTCTCAGGTAAGGAAGTGTTACTTACCTAAGGAAGGTAAGTATGGTGCTGGAGGAGACTCTTCAGAGTCCCATGGACTGCAAAAAGATCAAACTTAGCCATCCTTAAAGAAATCAGCCCTGAGTGCTCACTGGAAGGACAGATCCTGAAGCTGAGGCTCCAGTACTTTGGCCACCTCATGAGAAGAGAAGACTCCCTGGAAAAGACCCTGATGTTGGGAAAGATGGAGGGCACAAGGAGAAGGGGACGACAGAGGATGAGATGGTTGGACAGTGTTCTCGAAGCGACTGGCATGAGTTTGGCCAAACTGCGGGAGGCAGTGGAGGATAGGGGTGCCTGGCGTGCTCTGGTCCATGGGGTCACGAAGAGTCGGACACAACTGAACGACTGAACAACAACAACAAAGGAAGTGTTGGGAACATCAGCAGGCACCCTCTGTTTCAACTTTTAAATTCCTGATGGAAGCAGGCAATGAGGAATACATCTTTCCGCAACTGTTAGTTGATTACTGATTTTAACTTTTTCATACGGGTTTTTATTGTATGGTTTTCCATACTCTTCTTGTAAGCTGCGCTGGCTGTTCTTATGACTAGTGGCATATAAATATATCTGCTTGTGTAGGGAAAAAATACAACAAGACTTTGCCCTTGTTGAATTGGGGTTGGGCGGGGAGAAATACAGGCAGGAGTTCTGAGATGGTGTGGCACTAAGGTATTACAGCAGAGCATGTGGACCTGTCTAATGTTTCCGACTCCCTACTGTTTCCATTACGAAACAGGTGCAAATTATGCAAGGCATTGTCAATATGGGATGCGTATTTTTGGAGTGAGTGCAAATTGTAGGTGCCGTACAGAAGCAGAGAATGGAACCTGACCCACTTTGCAGTTCCTGAAATGCCAAGGGGACATACATATGCCTGTGTGCATTTAAAAATAAGAAGTGTTTCATTTTGACACACCACGAAGATCTAGCAATGCAGAATTTCTTTTGGTGGGGAGGAATGAGCTGTGCTGTTGTAATTACTTGATAGGCAATAGATTAAGCTGACACAACAAAATGGAGGAATTGTCTGGCCTGGGAACAAACAGCTTTCTAAGTTCCTAGCTCAGGAGTGGGGGAAACCTTGTGGCCATCCAGATGCTGTTGACCAAGCCTCAGGGACTATGAGAAAGCTGTTGTCCTGCAACAGCGTGAAGCTAATGCAGTTCTTGGCTGCATCAACAGAAGTCTCATGTTCAGGTCAAGGGAAGTTCTTGTTTTTATTATGTATTTTGTGTTTTTATCTTGCATTTTTATGCTGTGAACTGCTCTGAGATCTACAGATGAAGGGCAATATTCAAATCTAATTTAATAATAATAAGTAAAGGGATCCCTGACCGTTAGGTCCATTCGCGAACGACTCTAGGGTTGCCGCGCTCATCTCGCGTTACTGGCCGAGGGAGCCGGCGTACAGCTTCTGGGTCATGTGGGCAGCATGACAAAGCCGCTTCTGGAATCATAGAATCATAGAATTGTAGAGTCGGAAGGGACCACAAGGGTCACTTAGTCCAACCCCCTGCAATACAGGAAAATTTTGCCCAAGGTGGGACTTGAACCCACAACCCTGAGATTAAGAGACTCATGCTCTACCAACTGAGCTATCAGTGCACGGAAATGCCGTTTACCTTCCCGCCAGAGCGGTACCTATTTATCTACTTGCACTTTGATGTGCTTTTGAACTGCTAGGTGGGCAGGAGCTGGGACCGAGCAACGGGAGCTCACCCCGTCGCGGGGATTCGAACCGCCGACCTTCTGATCAGCAAGCCCTAGGCTCAGTGGTTTGTTCTATTCTGCCTTGGTCAGACCACACCTGGTGTCCTGTGTCTAGTTCTGACCACCACAGTTTAAGAAGGATGTTGACATGCTGGAATGTGTGCAGAGGAGGGCAACCAAGATGACCAAGCCTTATGAGGAACAATAGAGGGAGTTGGGGATGTTCAGCCTTCCGATTCTACAATCCTGTGATTCCCTTCCCAAGGCCGACTCTAATTGAGGCGCCCTCAGTTTATAGGGTGTGTGGGGAAGACAATTTGGCTCTTGGGGGGGGGCAATAATCTGCTTTTTTTTGCTGAAATCTAAACCACTTAGCTCAAGAAGATTTGAGTTTCTGAATGTTTCCTATTCAGAGCCTTACAGTGGAAGGAGGAGAGTGAGTGTTTGGCAACAGAATCATAATCCAATCGACTGGCACAGAGGTCTTTATTTTAAGAAAGAAAGCTCTATTTAAAAATAAATAAATAATCGATAGAAGCCCAAATCTGCACGTGGATTTTAGGGTTTAGCCCAATCCACAACTCTGGGATAAGGAGCCGGCTGTCTCTCGTGGCGAACAGAACGTTCCTTCTTATTCCACTTCAGATGTTTGTGCAGATCTCCAGCTGGGATCCTGCAACAACCCTGCGTAGTGACAGGCCCACTCTGGCACCCTCCGCTCCCCACGAGATAATTAGCACCTCCGCAACTGCGATCGCAAAGGCTGGCGAGGCATATGGGAATTATGCAAGGCATTTTAAATAGGTTGCAGAAGTCGGGTGCTTCTTAAAAAATATAAGAAGGATGTTGCAGAAACTGTCTGAAGGTGCAGCATCCCTTTGCTGGGTCTTTTCCGGGTTGGCACAAGCAAGAACATGCCCTGACTGTCAGTGGCAAAGAGAGAGGTCACCAGCAGAGATTTAATATAAATGCAATAAATAAATATATCAAGGGTGGCTTTGCTACATATCACAGCCTGCATGTTGGTGGGTAGCTTTCCACAATATGGTTTTGCTTCCTGCAGGAAGATGCTGGAACAATCAGCTATGAGCCTCTTCCTGAATCACTGCCTTGCCAACCTACCGTGGTGCCAGTTTGCAGCTCACAGTCCTTGCCCGCTGACTGTAGCGTCAGATAGTGACTTGAATGTGTGAATGAGACATCGCAGATTAATCAGCACAGATGGTAGCATTTCTGGAGGGGCCCAGAATTCAGAGAACATGGTTTGCATGCAGAAGATCCCAGGTTCAACCCCCAGGAATCTCCATGCAGGGCCAGGAAAGAATCCTTTCTGGAATGCTAGAGAGTCATGGCTACTTAGTGCAGAGTCTCGTTGGAGAGACAGTGCGGTGTAGTGGTTAGAGTGTCAGGCTAGGACCTGGAAGAGGCCAGGGTTCAAATCACCCACTCGGTGCCAGTCACTGCCTCTCAGCCTAACTTGCCTTGCACACTTGTTATGAAGAATGAGAGAGCCTTGGATGCTACATTGAGCTCATTGGGCGGCAGAGTGGGTTATAAATGCAATAAATAATTATAATTATACTAATTCTAAACAGGCAAATGGGTTTTTTCAGTGGTGGCTCCCCACTTGGGAAACCAAGGAGGTTCACCTGGCACGATCATTGCATATCTTTAGGTGCCAGACTAAAACATTCCCTTTTAATCAGGCCTTCGGCTTTTAAGTGTCTATCACCTGTTTGTATTTTAGTGTAGTGTTTTTTTAAAAAAAATTAAAAAATTGAATTGTTAATAATAATAATAATAATAATAATAATAATGTTTATTTATACCCCGCCCATCTGGCTGGGTTTCCCGAGCCACTCTGGGCCGCTTCCAACAAAATATTAAAATACAATAGTCTAATACTTGCTTGGTTATTTTACATATTTCTCGTATGGTCGTTGTCCAGAATAGTTGGATTTTGGGGCACTCCCACCACATGTGGCGGTATGTGCCTGCCTGTGGCCTGTATAGATGTACTCAGATAGGCTTTATACTGATTTGACCTCAAAAGCTGACTTTGCCATTTATCTTGCAATTTAAATCACACTTCGTAAAGGATGCATAACAACAATAAGCAACAATGCTAAGTATCACTTTATATATGGCTCTCTCTCAAGTTTTCATCTGGACACTCTCTTATTCCTAAGGAAAAAGTAATAAATGTGGTCTACAGTAGAATAAAAAAAAATACAATAGTCTGTCAAACATTAAAAGCTTCCCTTCAGATGTCTTCTAAAAGTCTGGTAGTTGTTTTTCTCTTTGACATCTGGTGGGAGGGCGTTCCACAGGGCGGGTGCCACTACCGAGAAGGCCCTCTGCCTGGTTCCCTGTAACTTGGCTTCTCGCAGTGAGGGAACCGGCCAGAAGGCCCTCGGCGCTGGACCTCAGTGTCCGGGCAGAACGATGGGGGTGGAGATGCACCTTTTAGATCCCCCAGCCTTGCCTCCATGCTGGTTTTAATGATTCCCTGAAAAATGGGGTGAAGCAGAACTCTGACTGAGCACACCTGAAAGAGAGCCAGGATGGAAATGGACTGAGCCAGCCATCCGCATGGGTGTGCTTCATCCTGTTTTCTCTCTCAGCAGCATCACTGGCTTGTTTTGCCCTTTTGAAAAGATGCAGATCTCATCCTACCGTATTATTCCCAATCAAAGCACATTTGCCACGTTGCAGTTGAAGGGCAAGCCTACCTAAAACATTTCCTCTAAGGCACAAGAGACATCTGGCCAGACAGCCCATGAATCTTCCTGTACAATTGGTGGTCTTCTCTTTTAATTCAAAGAGCCTTTTTACTTGAACCTTGTTCCCTGGAGGCCATATTTTCTGGTCCTTCTGGCCCTCAGGGGAATAATTGGAGAATCCTGCATGATCTCTGCCCCAGCCCCCTTTTCTTTTTAATTTATTCTTCACCTCGTCCTCCTTGCCCTGATTTCCCAGGTGGTGTCTGACGTCAAATGTCTCTTGGATGAATTGCTTGCATTTTCTCTCTGGCCCAAAACGGCCAGCAGCATTTCAAGATGGGGCTTGTCACATTAGTCCGTGGCTCAAGCTCAGACTCAGACTGGCTCCTGGGTTGAGGTAGCCCTTGTCAAAGTGTTTTCCTGATGGCGCAAATGGCCACTTTGATTTTCCACAATTCCCACAATGCAGCGGGCTTATAGAGTTGCTTGCTCCTGCAGCCACTGGTGTGCCCACAGCCAGGAGCCCAGGACAGGCATCAGGGCAGAGAAAGCTGGATGCCCCCTGCAGCTGTTGAAGGGTGCCAGTTTCCTATACCAGTCCTGCTATAAACTTAAGCAGCACTTGAGCCGATGATGGCCAAGTGCCTAACTAGAATGTGCAGCAGGGGTGATTATTGGAGCTGTCAGTTAATTCATTTTCCAATTAATTAACTATTCATTTTGCAAATTGCCAAACTGCACATGTTTGTCATGTTCATAATTAATGGGCTTTTACAGAAATATTCTTTTCATGTGCAAAGCGGCCTCTTACATTTTTGCAACAGCCCCTTTAGCTATGTGAAAATTGAGTCGAACCAATGGATTGATCGAGAACTTTGTACCTTTTCAACAGGGGCATTTTGGGGTGGAAGTGGGGTGTGTCCAAGGCCCAGTCACACAACAGTGGCTTAAAAGCCAAATCAGAGTGAGGGCTATGCTTTCTGCCATTACTCTGAATGGGCAAGCATTTTCATTCCATTTCACAGCCCTGCGGAGCAACTGTGAAACTGGAGGTGTGTTTTGCAGCCCCTGCTTTGATGTGGTCTGGCTTTCAAGACCACCCTGCCTGGGTGGCAAGCTGAATTTGGCTTAGTAAATGGCAATTGTGCCAGCCTGGGTCTTCTGTGCTAAGCTGAGCCCCAGATCCCTTGCCCCTTTCCCGAAAGAAACAAACAAACACACACACACTTAAAAAAAGGAAGAATACATAGGTTACATCAGGGGTCCCCAAACTAAGGCCCGGGGGCCGGATGCGGCCCAATTGCCTTCCCAATCCGGCCCACAGACGGTCCGGGAATCAGCATGTTTTTGTTGTTGTTGTTGTTCAGTCGTTCAGTCGTGTCCGACTCTTCGTGACCCCATGGACCAGAGCACGCCAGGCACGCCTATCCTTCACTGCCTCTCGCAGTTTGGCCAAACTCATGTTAGTAGCTTCGAGAACACTGTCCAACCATCTCATCCTCTGTCGTCCCCTTCTCCTTGTGCCCTCCATCTTTCCCAACATCAGGGTCTTTTCCAGGGAGTCTTCTCTTCTCATGAGGTGGCCAAAGTACTGGAGCCTCAACTTCAGGATCTGTCCTTCCAGTGAGCACTCAGGGCTGATTTCTTTAAGAATGGATAGGTTTGATCTTCTTGCAGTCCATGGGACTCTCAAGAGTCTCCTCCAGCACCATAATTCAAAAGCATCAATTCTTCGGCAATCAGCCTTCTTTATGGTCCAGCTCTCACTTCCGTACATTACTACTGGGAAAACCATAGCTTTAACTATACGGACCTTTGTCGGCAAGGTGATGTCTTTGCTGTTTTTACATGAGTAGAATGTGTCCTTTTATTTAAAATGCATCTCTGGGTTATTTGTGGGGCCTGCCTGGTGTTTTTACATGAGTAGAATGTGTGCTTTTATTTAAAATGCATCTCTGGGTTATTTGTGGGGCCTGCCTGGTGTTTTTACATGAGTAGAATGTGTGCTTTTATTTAAAATGCATCTCTGGGTTATTTGTGGGGCATAGGAATTCGTTCATTTTCCCCCAAAATATAGTCCAGCCCCCCACAAGGTCTGAGGGACAGTGGACCGGCCCCCTGCTGAAAAAGTTTGCTGACCCCTGGTTTACGTGGTGGGCTGGGCATACTGTGAAATGCAGATGTTTCTGCAAATGTTCCTCACCTCCTATCCCAAATTTTCTCTGGAACTTCCATAAATATAAATTAGCAAATTTGTGCTATGAAGCTGTACCCCAAATCCTTTAAGTACGCAGGAAGGTTCCTACTTTCCCCCTATATTTCAAATGCTGTCTGTTAAGCACCATAGAACTGTAGAGTTGGAAGGGACCCAAAGGGTCATCTGCCCCCCCCCCAAAAAAGCAGGAATCATAGCTAAGAGAGCATGGCCTAATCTGGAGATGTGGTCACATTCACACAATACATTTAAAACACTCTAGTACTACTAAAACAGTCATGGGTGCTGGGAACCGTAGCGCTGTGTGAACACCCTTTATAAACTATAGTTCCCAGGATTCTTTGGGGGGAAGCTATGCCAATTGAAGTGGCATTAGAGCACATCCATGGGGGAGGAGCAGATGTGACCTTCCACCAAAAATTCATGTGGAATAATCTGTCTTTTGTGTCTGTTTTAAGCTGCCTGGGAGTGGCTATTACGAAGAACTATCTGAAGAATATCCTGGCAAAAAGGACGCCAAATAAAAGGTAAAACCTCACACATACACCCAGCCTGCCTTTCATTTGGCAAAACCGCATCCCAAAATCTGTAGATGAATGGGAACTGGAATGGTGGTGGGTGGGCAAGTTGGCCCCAGAATATCCCTGTATCCTGTTACATCTTTTTTGTAAACCGCTTTTAACAACAACAGCAACACAGCAAGCCACAAGTAAATTTTATGACATAAATAAAAATAAGAATAATGTGGCTCTCTCTCTATCTGGCTCAAGCCACACCCCTTGCTGGCCCCAATCCACACCCTCCTCAAGTGCTTATTCCCTCACGGAGAGCTTGACCTATGATCACAAGTCTGGGTTGGCTGGATGGAGGCATGAGCATAGAAACCTCTGGCTTTTGCAGCCGGGACGGTAGTCTATTATACCAAGGGAACAGTAGCTCCACCCACTTTTAAAATAAATGAATAAATATGAAGCAAGGAAGGCGAATTAAAGATAGCACATTATTAGGTTAACAACAACAGACAGACAGACACACAACAAGCAGGTATGATAAAAAAAATAGAAGGCTGAATATAATTTTAAACTTAGAGTAAAATAAAGCCCATTACTGTCATGGGTGGAATGGATCATATATTGTTGAATTAATCAGATCCATTGATAAGCAAAGGGAAGGGGGCGTACCCTGTTCTTCCCTATTGGCATAAGTAGTAAAATCAAAGCAAACATCTGGAAATCTATCCTTTTTACATTATCCCTTCGAACTGTGTGGTCTGTTGGTCACCAGTCCTACAAAATCAAGCTCCCAAACTTTGGAACTGCAACATCCACTTTTTGATAGGTTTGAAAAATTATATTGGTTTGCTTATAGTTCATAGGTAGATAAATATAGATAGATAGATGATAGATAGATATATAAAGGTAAAGGGACCCCTGACCATTAGGTCCAGTCGCGGACGACTCTGGGGTTGCGGCGCTCATCTCGCTTTACTGGCTGAGGGAGCCGACGTTTGTCCACAGACAGTTTTTCTGGGTCATGTGGCCAGCATGACTAAGCCGCTTCTGGCGAACCAGAGCAGCGCACGGAAACGCCGTTTACCTTCCCGCTGGAGCGGTACCTATTTATCTACTTGCACTTCATGCTTTCGAACTGCTAGGTTGGCAGGAGCAGGGACTGAGCAACGGGAGCTCACCCCGTTGCGGGGATTTGAACCGCCAACCTTCTGATCGGCAAGCCCTAGGCTCTGTGGTTTAACCCACAGCGCCACCCCCGTAGATAGATAGATAGATAGATAGATAGATAGATAGATAGACAGATAGACAGATAGACAGATAGACAGACAGATGAGTAAAAAATATAGCTTGGAGGCTGGAGCTAACCCACTGCCCGCCATCTCTCTCATTTCCTAGCATTGCTTAAAAAAGTAACATAAAATGCACTGGAGTCCCATTGGTAAAGTGGAAAAAAGATTTTTTGCTTCCAGTTACTTCACATTCCCAAGAATGGCTTCTGATTCTAAGTATATGCCATGAGAGGTCGTGTCATGGCTGCCTCGTGCATGAGAGAGGGAGAGAGAGAATGAGGGCGAGCAGGAGAAAGGGGTGCAGCCTGGGTGTGAAGTGGGAAAGCACAAAGTGTATTTTCCCAGTCTATCTGCTTGTGTCAACCTTGCCTTCTACTGGCTGGAGGCATGCAAAGTTGCTTACACCCAGCAAAAGTTGTTGATGAGGCATTGCGGCCCTCAGCCTGTAAAGGGTCCCCTGTCCTCGTGTCTTGGTGTGTTTGTGTGTGTGCCTCTTCTTGTCTGCCCGAGCCAAACTTTCTTTCTGTCCTTCTAGCATCAGCAGAGCCAAGCCAAGCCTGCTGTCAAGGATCCGCTCCTATGTCTGCTCATTCCTCTACGCACCTCAGGAAGGTACTGCATGCACAGATCTTTCGAAAGGCTCCATTGTTTGTTCTTAGGTCCTCCACCCGCAAAAGAGGCTGCAGGTGCACATGCAGCGCAAAACAGGTGGAGAAATGCGGGCAAATGAAAGCCACTGTGGGTGCTTCTTCTTGAAGCGGGTCCTGGCAACCAGGGGTTATGAAGGCAACATGGTTCCGTCAAGGGATGCTGCCAGTTACGCAATGATAGTTTGATAAAGCCAAATCAGAGTGAGAGTAGTGCTTTCTGCCCTCACTCTGAATGGACAAGCATTTTAATCCCATTTCACAGCCCTACGGAGCAATCAGGAAAAGGAAGGGGGGTGCGGTAGGGGCGGTCCGCCCTGCGTGTCACCACTGAGGGGGTTGACAAAATGTCGGCAGGCACTCACTGCGGGGCCTGCAGAGCGCCCAAACCACACATCTCTCTTGGGAGTGACGCGGTGGCTTGGGCACCCGCAGGCTCTGCGCTGCCAAAAATGGTCCGCCCGCCACCTCCCCCTCAGCTATAGGGCAGCTGAGTGGGAGGAGACAGGCCGATTCCTCGGAGGCCCCACGGAGCATCCTGCCCCGGCTCGCCCCGCCCCGCTGGGAGCAATGACTATCATTCCTGGCAGACCACCCTACTTAGCTTATGAGCTGAATTTGGCTTAGGAAGCAGCAATTGTGCATATGTTTTTGGGGCTGTTGGATTTCTTTGTGGGATCTTGGGACACATCTCTTGATTATATAGTTCAGTTGTTTGGACCAAAGCTTCTCTCTCTCTCTCTCTCTCTCTCTCTCTCTCTCTCTCACACACACACACACACACACACACACACACTTGTGTTTTCACCCATTTCATTTAAGCTACACCACACCCACGGCCACAGACTGCATTTCTGCATTCCATTTATGTTTAACTCCCAACCCCTTTTACATTTCCTTCTTAGCACCGTGTAAACCTGAAAAACTTAAGGCTCATGTTCCATGCAACCAGTGGAGCAGACTCTGACCCACCAATACTTCTTTCATAATAACATCGGAAAATTTCATGGAACTGCTGGGTGCTACCCATGTGTGATTGTGATTATTTTTTTTGAATTGCAGGCTTCCAAATCCCTCTGAAGCTGGTTCTCTCCCTCGCCACATCTGTGATTGCTGTCTATCAGGTAAGAACTTAAGAACCCACAGCCTCTCAGCCCAGTATTCTGTTCTCATGGATGCCCACAAGCAGAATAGTGCTCTGTTGCACATGTCTCCCAACAACTGGTATCCAGAGACAGAAGAACATCAGAAGAGCCTGTTGGGTCCATCTAGTCCAGCATCCTGTTCTCGCAGTGACCAGCCAGATGAACCATCTCTTGGTTTGCAGGTGGCCCTCCTCCTCCTGGCAGTCTTCGTCCCCAGCATCCAGATTGTAAGGTCTGGGATGACCAAGGAGCTGACTGCACTCTTCATCCAGTTTGGTATAGTCCCCTCTGAAAATCCCGCTGGGATCCCTGGAGAAAAAGAGTTAGCCACCCTCAAGCACTACATCTGGTCGCTAGAAGGTGAGTCTTTGGGGCCCTGGTCTTGTTGACAATGTCCATTTCTGCCCCTGATAAGAGCAAACTCTGGAGGTGGTCACAGAATCGTGGAATTGCAGAGTTGCAAGGGTCATTCTTGTGGGAATGCTTAGGAGTGTGGATGATGATATATTATTTTATATATCTCATCCCATCTTGTGTTAACAAGCTCCAAACTTAGCAGAGTTCCATTCCCTTTCTAAAACACAGCAGAAAATGGTTGCACAGGCTTGCTAAAGCCTCAGAATAACATATACAGTGGGACCTCAACTTACAAAGTTAATCCGTTCCGAAGGCACGCTCGTAAGTAGAAATCTTCGCAAGTCGAAGCCACCATCTCGGAACAGAAAAAAACTTCGCAAGTTGAAAAAACTGCATTGAAAACCTCGTAAGTAGAAGTATCGTGCCGCCGCTTTCACTTCGGAAGTCGAAAATTTCAGAAGCGGCGGCCATTTTTTCGCTTCCGGAGGTCATTCAGAAGTCGAAAAATGCAAAAGACGAGTCGCTCGGAAGTTGAGGTACCACTGTATATTCCTGGTATATTCCCCTTCTTCCCTCTTAAAAGTAAAGACACAACACTTCTCTTTAAAAGTATAAAAAAGAGTTTACTCACAGCTTTTCATCCTGAGTTACAGTACAGTCTCAGAAGGCAGGCTAGTTTAGATAAATGTATTTACATGTAGTGAAGGCTGGTTCCATAGGGGAACAGGCTTCACCTGTGCCCCTCTCGGCTGCAAGCCAAGAGAGCATCCTGCTCCTTGAAGAGACGAGTCCAAAAGAGAAAGATGGAGACTGGCCCCTGTGCTTTTGTGTAAACCTGCCCAGGTGAAACCACACCCATCTCCAGTTACATAGAGGAAGTTGCCTCAGTCCAGGTAAACAGGAAGTTACGGCTGGAGGACTGAGACACCTTCATGTCCACTCTAGCAATGGTATGTTTTAACTGCTCTGTGTTTACATCCCACAATTCTGCAATGCAGGAATCACAACTGAAGCATCCCCTAGAAATGGTTCTGAAGAACTAAAGAAACACAAGGATAGATATAAGAGTGCCCATTCCTGGCTGCGCCCCCTGCCCACATTTTTATTTTTCAATTATTCCCCACCCACCCACCCCGGGGAAAAAATAACGAAACTGTAGGAACAAGAACTGGGTCACAAGCCCAGTTATGCAATAACGTCTCCACATGAATAGTCTTTTGTATTTCTCTTGCAGCATATCTCTAAGCACATTAATGATCAATATATCCTCTCCAGAGCTGGTTGGCCCCCTAACTGAGAAGCTAAAAATAATAATGATAATAAATGTTGAGCCAGCACTTTAGTTATCGTCCCCATAATTCAATTTCCCCCTTCCCAAGTTTGCTGAGCTATCAAAATGTCAATTAACAGATACGTAATGAATTCAGCTTAGTGCCAAAATCTTTTAAATCTCTGCACAGGATCTAGCAGCATGACAACGCATCTTAGGTTGCTTTTGTACTTTTTTTTCCAGAAGCAGTTTTTCTGGATAAAAAACAAAAATTAAAAATAAGAAGATCCCTGTTGGATCCGACCCATTCTTGATATTTCAGTTCGAATCCCCGCGACGGGGTGAGCTCCCATTGCTCTGTCCTAGCTCTTGCCAACCTAGCAGTTTGAAAGCACACCAGTGCAAGTAGATAAATAGGTACCACTGCGGCGGAAAGGTAAACGGCGTTTCCATGCACTCTGGCTTCCGTCACAGTGTTCCGTTGTGCCGGAAGCGGTTTAGTCCTGCTGGCCACATGACCCGGAAAGCTGTCTGTGGACAAACGCCGGCTCCCTCAGCCTGAAAGCGAGATGAGCGCTGCAACCCCATAGTCACCTTTGACTGGACTTAACTATCCAGGGGTCCTTTACCTTTTACCTTTTTTATTTCAAGAGTAACGCGTCGTGCAACTATTAGCTCCAAAACAATTTACTTTATTTCATAAAATTTATACACTGCTTGATTTAATAATAATAATAATAATAATAATAATAATAATAATAATAATTTATTTGTGCCCCGCCCATCTGGCTGAGTTTCCCCAGCCACTCTGGGCAGCTTCCAACGAAGGTTAAAAATGCATTTTAAAGAAATCAAAGTGGTTTATCAAACGATGAAGTTCCTAGCCCTCGTGCTGTCCGTGCAGAGACCTTTCTGAAGTTCAGAGGGGATGGATTCTGGATGTAGGGAAGCCCTGCAGAAGGGATCAGAGGCATTATGTCCTGGTCTGTGGTCAAAGTTTCCTAATCTGAGGGGCGTCTTATGGCATGCAAACATCCTTGTCATTGTGGGGTCTGTTGGGGGGTTTCCCTCTTTCTCTGACTTCCTCCTGGGCCATTTGCCAGCAAGCTAAAAGCAGCGCTCAATGCCAATAAGCGAGGGAGGCGGTGAAATGCAGGCGGCAGTTTCACCCCACAGATGGTAGTGCTCACAAAGGCTTGCGGGGGGGGGAGGAATGTGGTAGTATCCTGCATTTGGCACAGAGAGGATGGGATGGAAAAGATGTGGCATGCAGAAGGGGGAGGGGGGGTGCATAGCCGATGACAGGCTGACTGGCAAGCAGGCAGGCAGGCAGACAAATGGGCTGCTGGTCTTGTCAGCTCTCCCTGGTGATAAGGACCCTCCCTCTTGCTATACCAGAATGGCAGAAGCACACCTGAACCAAGGGAATGCATGTGAGAGTCAGGGAGCACATCTCCACCAAGATGCCACTTCAAGCAACCCCGGCTTCCCCCAAAGAATTCTGGGAGCTGTACTTTGTGAAGGGGGCTGCTGAGAGTTGTTAGAAGGTCCCGATTCACCTCCCAGAGCTGCAATTCCCAGAGTTCCCTGGGAAAAGAGGGATTGGTTGTTGTTCTCTACACAAATGAATGTACCTCAACTGATCCATCGGTTAAGATCTTGAAATTTGCTGATGACACAACAGTTATTGGGCTTATCCAGGAGGACGATGAATCTGTGTATAGGAGGGAAGTAGACCATCTTGTTTCGTGGTGCACCGAAAATAATTTGGTACTAAATACCCAAAAGACAGTAGAAATGGTAATTGATTTCAGAAGGCACTCTTCCGTTCTGCCACCACTTTCCATTCTTGGTAACATGGTTGTAGTAGTAGAGTCCTTTAAGTTCCTGGGCTCTATAATTTCTTATAACTTAAATTGGTCAAGCAACATCAATAGTATTATTAAAAAGGTCCACCAGAGGCTGTATTTCCTGCGTCAACTAAGGAAATTTAAATTGTCCCAGGAAGTGTTGATCCAATTCTACAGAGGCATCATTGAAACTGTTCTCTGTAATTCTATAACAGCTTGGTACGGTACAGCCTCCAAGAGAGACAAGAAAAGGCTCCAACGAGCTGTAAGAATTGCAGAAAGGGTAATTGGTGTTAGCTTGCCTTCAATAGAGACAATTTATGCTACCCGAGTTAGGAAGAGAGCAGAGAGAATTGTAGCAGATCCTTTACATCCCGGTCATCATCTGCTTGATTTACTTCCATCTGGACGTCGCTACAGGACTTCATATACAAAATCGGCCAGGCACAAGAATAGTTTTTTCCCTTGTGCCATTAAATTGTTAAATTCGTAGTTGTATAGCTGAAGGGGAGGTAAAATTATGGGTGGGGTTTCTTTGCTTCTTTGTATTGTGAGAGGAACAGTGTCTGTATGTTTACATTGCAATGTAGCCGAAACAAATTCCAAGTATGTTGGAAAATGTACTTGGCCAATAATAAATTATTCCTATTCCTATTCCTATTCCTAAACCACTTGGGACCCGCTCCTGTTTTTTGCAGTCTGCTTCGTCTCTTCCCTGGTCGTCTCCTGCCTGCTGACTTTCTGTATGCTGATGAAGTCCATGGGGAAGCACAGGTGAGCCTTGTCTTTCTGGACTCTGCCGTGAGCAGGGAAGGTATGTCCATCAGGGCAAACGGGGCTCTACCCCACCCGAATCAGGCTGCCCCAAGCCAGCTTCTCTTCTTAACTGGCAACCCATCCAAGAGATATGGCATGGCATTCCCTTCATCTTCCTCCCGCTCCATTTCACTTTGCGTGCATTAAGTGCTCCGGCTGAAAACCCTGATCTAGCACTGCAGAAGCTCTGTGGTTTGTGCTGTTCTCCCTCACTTGGCATCCACCATCCTAAAAGTCCTTCTTTAGCAATGAGCGGGGAGCGAGGCAGAGAGCAGGTCAAGGTCCAAGGCAGGTGCAGGCACGAGGTTGCAGGTTGAGCATACGCTTGCAACTAAGTTGCTCACGCAACTTGGGCTGGGTCTGGCTGGCTTTTATCTGGCCCTATGCTTAGGGCGGCCCCGATCCTCCGGAGACTCGCCTCTCCTCCGGGCCTGGAGGCGAGCACTCCTCCTGTAGGCACTTAGCTCTCTTCGCCTCTCTGTCCTGAGCCTCTGCAGCTCAGGAGAGGCTGGTGGGTTACTGGACCCAGGGGCTGCCTCAGCTTCCTCTGAAGAGGCTGGGAGTGGAGCACCTGCAGGCAATGGGTCCTCCCTCCCATCAGGAGCCAGAGCAGACTCTGCTGATGCCTGCACCTGGGGATCCAGCACAGGTGGGGATCCTTCAGGCTCAAGCCCTGGCCCTGGCTCAGCTGGTTCTGGAGGCGGGGAATCCTGTGCAGGCTGGGATCCCTCAGGTTCAGCATCTGAGTCTGACTCCCAGGCCATCACAGACAAATTCATGGAGGAGGAGAGGACTATCCATGGCTACTGCGATACCACGATAGCTGTGCTCTTCCTCCACAGTGGGAGGCAGCAATGCTTCTGAATGCCACTTGCTGGAAACCAGGACCGATGCTAGGGCTTCTTGTGCCCTAGGCGAACCACTGTCTGACGCCCCCCCGCCCCCCGCCAAAGCCTGCTTTAGCGGGAGGTGGGGGTGGAGAGGCAAGCAGCAGTTTCTCCGCTGTAGCGGAGAAGCTGCTGCTCCCGCCCCGCCCCCCGCCAAAGCCTGCTTTAGCGGGAGCCGGGGGGTGTAGGGGGCAAGCAGCACCTCTCCGCTACAGCAGAGAAGCTGCTGCTAGCCCGTCCCGCCGAAGCCTGGCCAGCGCCCCCTCCGTGTTGGCGCCCTAGGCAATTGCCTGGTTTGCCTAAATGGACGTGCCGGCCCTGCTGGAAACCACAGGAGAGGCCCCCTTTGGCCTTGTCCAGCAGGCTATTCCTACGTTTTCACCTCTCCTTCTTAGGTGCTCTCACATTCCACTTGACTGCATCTTCCCCCGGTTTCTCCCTCTCCGTTTTCAGGATCAACCTCCAGCGCCTGTACCGAGGGGCAGTCACAGACGTCTTCCATTGCTCTCGCAAGCTTCAAGCGTCACAGCAGGCTCTGGTGTCCTGGATGTGCTTTGCCAGCTTCCAAACTGCATTTGCCTGCTTAGGTAAAGGATGTGCTAATTTGCACCTTCTGTGTAAGGATTGGGGCGGAGGTGCCGGTGTGTTAGAGAAAGGTGCTCCAGAGCAATTTGCGAAAAACAGAGGATGACTGCTATGGAAACTAACGCAATAAAACCTGCAACAAAAGGTCATCCCATCCAACCCCCTGCGATGCAGGAATCTTTTGCCCAACATGGGGCTCGAACCCACAACCCTGAGATTAAGAGTCTCATGCCAGGGCAACTGAGTGGTCTTGTTCCATGTTGCCCTTAGGGAAGGACTTTAGGGCAAAGACCAGTTGGTGTGATTACTCCAAAATGTTGCTAAGACAGCCCACCCACCTTGGGGGGGCCCTCAGAACCGTTCTGCATCCTGAGCCCCACAGCGCTATTGGGATCAGGCTCGGATTGACGGGCTCTGATGCAGGTGGGGGAGAAACACAGGAGGAGGGGCATTCAATGCTCTGGTAACCTCTAGGCTAGAGGCATGTGTGTGATGTATTTTGTGTCTTTATCCTGTGAATGGACTCTTTCTCTTTGGATGAAGGACAGTATATGAATTTAATGATGGACGATGATGGTAATCTCCCCTTTCCACCCCAACTTCAGCCTCTTTGGAACGGGAAGCAGAGAAGTCGGTCCTCCAACTGAGGCTGTGGAAACCGCTGTCTGAAACCCAGGAGAGCCACTGCCTGTCAGAGCAGGCAGTACTGAGCTGGATGGTCTTGTCTAGCCTGTCCACACTGGCAGCTTCCTCTGTTGTGACGGTATGTTCTTCCCCCTGTTCCAGGTCTGCTCATCCAGCACATCGTCTTCTTCGTCTGCACTGTGACTTTCACTTTCCTTGTGGTCATCCCCCTGCAATCTGGCAGCAACATGCTCCTCTTTAAAACCATGGAGACCATGTGGTAAGAGTTCTACAGGCCTAATGGGTGACATAAAGGTAAAGGTAAAGGGACCCCTGACCATTAGGTCCAGTCATGTCCGAACTCTGGGGTTGCGGCGCTCATCTTGCTTTACTGGCCAAGGGAGCCGGCATACAGCTTCTGGGTCATGTGGCCAGCATGACTAAGCCACTTCTGGCGAACCAGAGCTGTGCACGGAAACCGTTTACCTTCCTGCCGGAGTGGTACCTATTTATCTACTTGCACTTTGACGTGCTTTCGAACTGCTAGGTGGGCAGGAGCAGGGACCGAGCAACGGGAGCTCACCCCGTCACGGGGATTCGAACCGCTGACCTTCTGATCAGCAAGCCCTAGGCTCTGTGGTTTAACCCACAGCGCCACTCGCGTTCCTATAATGGGACATACCCAAGCTTAAATCTGCAAAATGCCAAGATCGAAAATGTTAACCCAAATGAAAACCCCCTTGGATGGAGGATGCTCAAGCCAAGGTGGAAGATACTTCTGCAAATGTCCAGCCTTTGGTTTTGGAGCAAGGATAAGTTTTAGGGCCTCCTTCCATCACACTGGCATTGCATTTGAAGATGAAGTTGGCCCTTGAATGTCTGTTTCTCTCATTCTGAGAGAAGGGCAGGATCCTGACTATGGCATGCAGAGAAGAAGGTGTTAACTCTTTCCTACCATGCCGTGGTCCCACCACCACCATCAGTGGTGCATTTAAACAATTGCAGGCCAGGGGTAGCCAATGTGGTCGTCCAGATTTTGTGGACCACAGCTCCGACTGGCCCTGCCTCTGACCTTGCTGGCCAGGGATGATGGGAGTTGGACCCCACAACATGAAGTAGCCACATGACTCTCAGAAATCTAGGTAACTGTGGCATTTCTGAATACACCCACCCACCCCACTGCCCTTGCCCCCTCTGCGCTGCCAAGTGCTGAATAGTCTGTGTTTCATAGAACTTTGGAATGGAAAGCAACCTTGGAGGTCAACTTGTCCAACTGCAGCATCCCAAAGACATGACTTTCCAGGCTCTGCGTAAGCCTCCAGTTTAAATACCAGGCGTCCCCATTTCCCGGGGACAGTCCCCGGATTTACAAATCTGTGCCCCGACAAAATCCGTTCCCGGAATGTCCCCGGATTTCATTTAATGTCCCTGGATTTATATTTTAAGTGTTGTAGATTTATTAGTAGGGAATGAATGTTGTGTGATTGGTTCAACGGCACAAGACACATCATATGGGGACTTCCGGCGAGGCAAAATGGCGGGCGCCACGGCAGCGAGCAGCTCCTGAAGCCAGCCAGAGACAACTGCGCTACCAGGCTGGCTCCGAGCTGCTGCTGCCACTGCCGAGGGGGAACCGCTGACACACACACGCACCATGACCCAAACTGAGCCGGGAGTGAGAGCGCCCGGCCACCCGGTCAACTGAATTCTCTTTTTTTAAAAAAAAAAAGTGTCCCCAGATTCTTTGAAAAAAAATCTGGTAACCTTACACCATATCCCAAGGCAGGCCCTTTGCACTTGAGTACTAAGGGAAAAAAATCCCGTCCGCTGAAATCTTTAATTTACAGAAGATGTCTAGATCACTGAGCATTATTCATCTGGAAAGGTTCTAAGACTGAAGATTTCTCTTCACCCTTGCAATTTCACAGATCCCTTGAGCAGAACCATGACTATTGCGCCGGTTTAAAACTGTCATGCAAATACTGTACCCTGAGCAAAACTGGCCACTTCTGATTTGTTTTTGTTTTTTGTCTAGGCCTTTCTGGTTGACCTTGGTGCTGGTTGTGGTTGCACAGAACCTGCTGACTCACTACTACTTTCTGGAGCGTGGCCACCTCCCTAGGGAGCTGACCAACAGGTGACTATGGAAGTTGTTCATCCCAGCCAGAGCATGAAAGAGCAGCGCCTCACTGCCTCTTGGATTGCCTCTTGCAAAGGCTGTGCTTGTTCACACCTCAGGGTCCAGATGATGGAATACGGACCACAGCTGTGATGTAGGCAATGACCACAACATGTGCAGTATCATATCACTTTAAAAAACCATGGCTTCCCCCCAAAGAATCCTGGGAAATGTAGCCTGTTAAGAGTGCTAGGAGTTGTCTGGAGACCCCTAGTCCTCTCACAGAAATTACAGTTCCCAGAGTGGTTGAACAATCAGTCTGGGAACTATATACCTCTGGGAACTATAGAAGAGTTTGGATTTGATATCCCGCTTTATCACTACCCAAAGGAGTCTCAAAGCGGCTAACATTCTCCTTTCCCTTCCTCCCCCACAACAAACACTCTGTGAGGTGAGTGGGGCTGAGAGACTTCAGAGAAGTGTGACTAGCCCAAGGTCACCCACCCAGCAGCTGCATGTGGAGGAGTGGAGATGCGAACCCGGTTCACCAGATTACAAGTCTACCGCTCTTAACCACTACACTCTATAGGTCTGGGGGGGGGAGGGTTTCCTAGGAACTCTCAGCAATGTTAACAAACTACAGCTCCCAGGATTGCCTGGGGGAAGCCATGGCTGCGGTATGAATCTGCTTTAAATGTTTAGCATGGATATAGCCAATGAGTTGCATTCCAGAATCAGAATGGGAAGCGTGAATTGGTTTGATTGAGCCCCTAAACCAGTTTATGGTTGCCCAGAGGTTAGGGACATAAGAAGGCACCATTTTTCCCCTTCCACTCCTTTTTTGTCATGTGCAACACCATTTCCGTTCAGCTGCAGTTCGTCTTCCACCAAAAATGACATGATTGGCCTCTCTGTGAACTGTGGCAAAACCGTGTAACTGACATAGCTTAGGTAACTTACACTGTCACGACATTCTTCCCCCCCTGTTTCAATGTAGAGGAAACACAATCCGGGGCAGAGGGGGTAGTCACAACCAATTATGTGTCGATTTGTGGGCCGAAAGCAACAAGAAGAGTGACTCCCAATTCTATGCCCTGGGTTGAGCTCCGCTTTGGACGTGGGACAAATCAGTGAACATCATCAGCTTCTGCTTCCATTTCCATTTCCACCAGAATTCTCGGGGGAAGGCGTGGCGGGCAGGCGGGAATCGTGAACCGAAGAAGCTCCTGCGATGCTATGCAGGTGCCTCTTGTGCAAAAATAATAATCTGTCTGCACTCTCTCCACTTTTCCTCTCTGGGAAGACGGGCGCTGTACATTGTGACCTTCTTGCTGTTCCCCATCAATGTGCTCGTGGGGGTCTTGGCAGGAGTCTGGAGGATGGTGGGGTCTGCACTGTACAATGTTGTCCACTTCTGCCGGCTGGATGTGAGCATGCTTGGCCACGGCGTGGAAGTCTTTGATCCAGGTTAGCGGAATGCAAGCGGTTTGATCCCCTTTCTGTTTTCCCTCGTCTGCTTTCTTTCCTTCTGTCCTGCATTGCATGCTCTTTCTGGCTATATGTGCCTAATTCAGGAAGTTGAGATTGGCTGTGGAAGCTCACTTGCAACATGCTTTGCGCTTTAAAATACAAATTGGGTGGATTTCCCCTTCAGCCCTGAGGGCACTTCCAGACTTTCAGGATAGGATTCCCTTATGTGCTGACAATATTGGATTGCACAATTAAAGTTTATTTGGCAGTCCTGCACAATAAGACCCACCCGCACCCATGGACTTTTAAAAAATCATGTTATTAAATGCAAAATTAAGCATAAGCAAAATCATCACAGAAAATGAGCTAGAAATATTGAAAACCTCCAGTGATCTTGGGGTTGCCTGGAACAGTCTCCTGCAGCTCCCAAAGGCAGCTGGTCAACAGGAATGCTTTCAACTGCCTGGTCTTCCCCCTGCCCCTTCCTCCTCTTCCCCCTCCAGGCTACCGGACTTATTGCCATTACTTGAAGATTGAGGTCAGCCAGTCACACCCCGTGATGAAAGCCTTCTGCTTCCTGCTCCTCCAGGTGTGCACAAAGGGATCCCAGCCAAGAGATGTGGAAGAAGGTGAGCACTCTCAGCCCTGGTCCAACGTCCAGCCTCATCATCACAAAATGAATGCAGATAACATCCTGCTTCTTGCTCACTCACCCGCTTGCTCTGTCATTTGTGACCAGTCAGGGAGATGATTTTTCTCCTTCATTATATGGAAAGATCACTTTTCTGTCTCTCTGTATAGATTCACATGGGAAACACAGGGGGCCGAGAGAGGGGAGGAGCCAGCTGTGGGTTTGCTTCCTTCTTCCCAAGGCCTCCTGGTGAGTGCAGGTGTGTGTGGGGGGTCAGATCTGTGAAAGGACGAGTGACTTTGGCATCCACATTGTTCTTGTCTGATGCACCCACACCCCAGAGGAGAGAAGCACTGTGTTCAAATGATGTGGTTCATGAGCACTAGAAGGGCAGGGCAATTCGTTTATTTTAAATCTTTATTTATAACCAAGCATAAATATTTAAGGTTCCAAGGGTGTATGATATTGTTCCATGCCAGCCCAATCTCTGAGCTGAGTGAGCTTCCAGGGATATCAGGTGCACTTACCTGTGATTCCTTGCAGGTAATAAGGCACAGTGAAGACTGTGGTGTCTGTGATATATTAATAATAATAATAATAATAATAATAATAATAATAATAATAATAATGTTTATTTACACATATATGCAACCTGAGCCTCGATGGAGGAGCTCCCAGCTAGGGCTGGGTGATAATTGCTTTTCAACATCATGATGTATCTGCAGCTAGATATCATAATATACTGATACATCGCAATGCCTGAAATGTGTCTTGGCTGCTGCTTCCTCCCCACTGCCCAGCCCTACAGCTGAGTGAGCCCCCATACTACTCCAGCCTGTGCCAGGAGGAGGGGCAGGGGTGATGCTTCCTCAGAGGTGCACACACCCAGGCAGACCGAGCCCAAGAAGGTGCTCACCCACAACCTACTCAGGCTCCATCCACCTGCCTGCCTCCACCTCCACCTGATCGGGTGGGCTGTCTCTTTCCTCCTGGTCGGTCACACCAGGAGTGACCGATCAGGAGGAAAAGGCTGCTGCCCTCCTGGGAAAAGGCAGGAGCATAGATAGGCGGAGCCTGAGGAGGTTCTGGGCAAGCACCTTCTCGGGTTCCTTCTGCCTGCCTGCCTTCGTACACCTTTGCGTTCAAGGGAAGAGTGCACACTTTTGAGAGGGGACGTTTTTAAAGCAGCACCTAAGCTATACATTTAAGGTTTGCAGAATGAAGCCTCGATCCCTTCCACTCTGGCTAGCGACGAAAAATGGGAAACCAGGGCAGATTTGCCCCTCCTTAGCTGAGTGCAAGGTCCCCCCCCCTCAATGGTGGAATGGCCCCTGAGACGCCCTCTGGACACCCCAGGGAAAGTGTGTGTGGGTTTCTGGATCTTCACAGTGGCCCTTTTGTTGGCAGGAGTCAAGCTCATGAAGACCAAGGCGTTTTCATCGAAAGGGTCCAAGGGCAAGCGCAGCCATGCGCGGTGGTTCTTGGCCTACACCTTGCTCAACAACCCCTCCCTCCTGCCTTACCGAAAGGGGGCTCTCTCGGACTCCACCGCCAACGGGATGCAGGCCAACCTGGCGAAACCTTAGCCATCCAGGCCAAAGCTTCTTGGGAATGATGGACTCCGCCAGTGAGAAGAATGAATCCCCTGTGCATTCTTCACCGCCCCAATCCCTGTGTCATCCTTCTCCATATGCACTCTATGTGCCTTTCCCATAGTCTCCTCAAGAAGCTGCAGCCTACTTGCCCTGAGGCTACAGCCTTTCCCTCCAGGGCCAAAGATGGGACAGAAGTGGTGTTGGCTCATAGTGGCGGCAAGCGGTCAGCCGAGCTGACCCAAATATGTTACTCGTCTGATGTCCCTCCCAGTTCTTCCTGGGCATCTTTCTCCCATGAACAAACTAGAGTGTGATCCTAAATGCGGGGAGGGTGGGACACCATGTTAAGTGTTTCATAGAACCATAGAATTGTAGAGTTGGAAGGAATGCAGGAATCTCAGCTAAAGCATCCATGACAGGTGGTCATCCAACCTCTGCTTAACCTCCAATGAAGGAGAGTCCGCCACCTCCCAAGGGAGACGGTTCCACTGTTGAACAGCTCTTACTGTCAGAAAGTTCTTCCTGGTGTTTAGTCAGAATCTCCTTTCTTGTAACTTGAATCCATTGGTTCCAATCCTATCCTCCAGAGCAGGAGAAAGCAAGATTGCTCCAACTTCTATGCACAGGCCTTGAGATATTTGAAGATGGCTAACATATCTCCACTCAGTCTCCTCTTTTCCAGGCTAAACATACCCAGCTCCTGCATGTGGGAATGTTTAGGAGTGTGGATGAGTATATATTATTTTATATATATCATCCCAGCTTGTGTGAGCAAGCTCCAAACTTAGCAGAGTTACATTCCCTTTTAAAACACAGCAGAAAACGGTTGCATAGGCTTGCTAAAGCCTCTATAAGAAATATATTCCCCTTCTTCCCCCTTAAAAGTAAAGACACAATACAGTACTGATTGTTAGATATAATAGAGTTTACTTACAGTCATCCGTGAGTCACAGTACAGGCTCAAAGAGGCAGATAAGCTTAGATAAATCTATTTACATGTGGTGAAGCTGCTTCCATAGGGGAACAGGCTTCACCTCTGCTTCTCTCAGCTGCAAGCTGAGAGAGAGCATCCTGCTAGTTCAAAAGACGAGGCAAAATGGGGAGTCTTCTTTGGGTTCTTGTTCCCAGGTAAGACCACACCTACTTCTGGTTCCTGTAACTCAGTCCAGGTAAACAGGAAGTTAAGCCTGGAGGACTGAGTTACCTTCATGTCCACTCTAGCAGTGTTGTGTTTGGCTGCTCTGTGTTTACATCCCACACTGCAACCTCTCCTCATAAGGCTTGTTTTCCAGACCCTCGATCATCTTGGTTGCCCTCCTCTGCGTACATTCCAGGTGGTTGACATCCTTCTTATATTGTGGTGCACAGAATTGGACGCAGCATTTCACTCTCCAAGATGATGTATTTGAGGGGATTGTCAGATATCCTCCTAAGGTTCCCCTGCAAATATTTCTGCCTAGTTAGCCCCTGTTCTCGAGGAAGGCAATGTGCTGTTATTTACTCTGCACACCCCCTGGTGCCATTGCCTCCCCTACTTTTCTCCTTGAGGACTAACCACTTCTCGCCCCTTTTGTTAAGCCACTCCTCAGGCCTTGTGTCGTGGAAGCTGGCAAGGCCAACTCCCAGAGCCTGCTAAGGTAGGACAGATCATAGAATAAAGAGAGTTGGACTCTCTGGTAAGAACAATAAACAAAATTTCATGGTTACACTCCAGTGAAGGCCTGGTTTGTCTGTCAATGTTTGTGTGTTCCTTCCTGGTAGGGCTGGTTCTGAAATTCAATTTACGGCAAACGGGCTGGATCCACACATCTACAGCCAATGTGCAGATCAGATGGGTAAGAAATTTGGTTTAGTTTGCAGTTCCAGGTGAACCTACCAAATTCATACTTGGGTACAAAACTGAAAGGCAGCCCTCCTTCAGAAGCAGCACTTCTCCAAGTTTTGCAATGTAATTCGCCAACAGAGTAATGTGTACAAAAGTGAGTATACAATGGGGGAAGTGTGTGTCAGAACCTACACATAATGGAAATTGCATTCAAACATCCAGTATATTAGGGGAAACTGCTTTGCAAAAAAAAAAAAAGTATATTTGGGGAAATTGCGTATAAAAACGTGTGCAGGTGAAACTTGAAAAATTAGAATATCGTGGAAAGGTTCATTTCTTTCAGTAATTCAACTTAAAAGGTGAAACTAATATATGAGATAGACTCATGACATGCAAAGCGAGATATGTCAAGCCTTTATTTGTTATAATTGTGATGATTATGGCGTACAGCTGATGAAAACCCCAAAGTTGAAATTGTTAATTTGGGGTTCTCATCAGCTGTACGCCATAATCATCACAATTATAACAAGCAAAGGCTTGACATATCTCGCTTTGCATGTCATGAGTCTATCTCATATATTAAACTCCAGTAGCTAATGAAAACAATTGCTTACATAAATGGACTTTTCCACGATATTCTAATTTTTCGAGTTCCACCTGTATAGTAGGAGAAATTCATGCAACAATGCAGATGGGTTTTCATGACAGTTTTTAAAAAGAAACATTGCAAAGTGAGATGTGGAACATGGAGAACAGAGCAGTGGGAAAAAGAGAAACTGAGAAAAACTGAAATTGTCAGGGTAGCCCTAGATTTTAGAATTTTGTAGTACAGTCTGTAGCATAAAACTTAACAGTATGTGTTCCAAATGCATCCTTTAGGATAATTTAGAAATATGCGTATTGAAATAAAATGTGTGTTTAATTAACATATTTTGTGATGAAAGTATCTACCTATCTACCAAAGTATTTAAATGCATCCATCCTCCATGTGAACAGCCATGGAGAGGCAAATGGTAGGTGATCCTAAATACGTGACCTTGACCATATTCCCATCATCATCATCATCAGTTTCTCAAGGGCATTAATTTGGGTTCGGTTTTGTAGCCTTTTCCATAAAACAATCCACAATTAAAAGAATTAAAAGGTATGTATCAGGTGTTGTGGGGAGGTCATGTCACTCTCCTTCTGGGGTAATTGTCCACCTTTGGCTCCCACCCTGCACACAGCTCTCCCCTATGGCTCCTGGAAGCTGTCTGCAGGCAACAGCAACCACTATCCCAGGAGCAGTTTTGACTGGCCGGCTAAACTAGGCATCCAATTGGTCTCAAACCCTCAGTGACTTAGGGACTTCCCCTGCATGCGAAGACAGGCTCTGGCGCATTGAGCAGACAAGGCCAAGAGTGGGTCCAATGGTCAAGAAGGCGGTTTTTGCCCATGCTGTAGAGGGAAGTGAGGGTCAGATGGGGCTCATCAACCTGGGAAGGTAGTCCATCTGGGAGAGGGAAAATCCTGGTGCTAAAACTCCTCTGCCTTGCAGAATATCTTCAGGAAAAGAAAAAGGCTCAGGAGTAAACCCTACACAAATCTGGAGTCCCCAAGATGATTGGATGACACCTTGAACACCTCCTTTCAGCAACTCCTGCAGCCAAGCTGGTGCCAAATATATTGATCTGCTATCCTTTGGACCACATCAGTGAGGCCAAGAGGGAGGTCCCATCATCTGGGCAGCCCAGGACCTTCATACACCACCCAGCCTTGTGCCCCAAAGAGGTCACTGCCAGCGTAGTGGCTTGGCTTCAGCCCCACACTCTATTGTCTCTCGAGACAGACGGCTGCCATCTTAAGGAAGCAGGAAAGTGAATTGGGCCCATTTGCCACCCGAAGCTCCCTTTAGACTAGAGCATAAGAACAGCCTGCTGGATGAGGCCAGTGGGCCACCTACTCTAGCCTCCTGTTCTCACAGTGCCCAACCAATGCCCAAGATGGGAAGCCTGCAAGCAGGATCCGGGCACAGGAGCCCTTTCCTTCCTGCAGCTTACAGCAACAGATTCAGAAGCATTGCTGCCTCCAGATGTGGGGGCAGACCAATGTGGGGCCAGACCAGAGCCATTCTGGCTAGTAGCCATTGCTAGCCGTCTCCTCCAATCCTCTTTTAAGTTTGGTGGCCATCACTGCCTCCTGGGGCAGTGAGTTCCATAGTTTAACTATGCAGTGTGTGGAGACGTCCTTTTGTCTACCTGCCCTGAATTCGGTTTCATGGGATGTCCATGAGTTCTGGTGTTATGAGAGAGAGAGAGAGAGATGAAAACCTTTTCCCTATCCACATTCTCTACACACCATGCTTAGGTAATTTTATAAACTTCCGTCATATCACCTCTTCCTCACCTTTTCTGTAAAGTAAGAAGTTGCAAGCGCTGAAACCATTCCTCACAGGTTTCAGCCTCCCTCCTCTTGATGGTTTTGGTGATCATTTGAGACTCCAGCTGGGGCTGCTTAATTGGCTGCTGGTTAATCCATCCGTTCCAGGGTGATGCCTGAGCAGTGATTGGGAGCTGTACATTTGGCCAGGTTCCATGTTTACGAATATAATGCAGCCGTGATATTGCCAATAACCAGAATTGTGATGCAACCAGCACCTGTCAGCTGCTGAGCAATTTACCTTGTTGTGACAAAACAAACATACTCAATCCAAATGGTTTGCTTTGCTGCCAGAGGCAATAGAATATTCTGCAGATTTACCATCTCTCCTCAGAGAATGACAGCTATCACCTGATTGTAAAGAATCCCTTAAGTTGATTAAGCTTCACTCTATTTAATCAAGCAATTAAATCTGCATGAATTTGCTTTAAGATGCATGATTTAGCTTTGAACAAAAAAAAACACACACACACATTGGTTTTAGATATTCTGTGTATGCACCCAACAACTGCAAATTGTCTTAGAGGCAATCCTTCTTGCAGTGGTGGAGTATATGTCGACGCCGCCTCGGGCAGGCAGGATGCCCACTCTCCTCTCACTGCCAGATGTGCAGGGCCAGGTGCAAGCGTGCCACAGCCTCTCTCCGCCCCCAGGTCAGGCTTGGCCCGGGGATGGAACTACTGCTGGCAACATTGGGCCATTGTGTGAGGAAGCCGTCTCTGAGGTTCCTTTGCGTGCCAGAGCCAGGCTCCGATGAGGGAGCCTGTTGTGGGGGCACCTGGTTGCGCCCCCTGAAATAAATGTGCCCCAAGGCCTCCCCACACTACGCCACTGCCTTCCTGAGAGTTGTTGTTCAGTCGTTCAGTCGTGTCCGACTCTCGTGACCCCATGGACCAGAGCACGCCAGGCACGCCTATCCTTCACTGCCTCTCGCAGTTTGGCCAAACTCATGTTAGTAGCTTCGAGAACACTGTCCAACCATCTCATCCTCTGTCGTCCCCTTCTCCTTGTGCCCTCCATCTTTCCCAACATCAGGGTCTTTTCTAGGGAGTCTTCTCTTCTCATGAGGTGGCCAAAGTACTGGAGCCTCAACTTCAGGATCTGTCCTTCTAGTGAGCACTCAGTTGTTAGGAGCTACAATTCCCAGTATGCTTAACAAACTACAGCTCCCATTATATAAAAAAATGGGGGGGGACTGTGACTGTTACAAGGCAGCTGCTGATTCCTTAACATTCCAAATTTGTCACCTTATCTCTGGTTCCCTTTTTTGAGGGTGCTTTTTATCTAGACATTGTGACTGGGGCAGCTGCTGTTTTATCGCTGCTTTGAGTGTGTGTGCGCGCTTGTGTGTTTTAAGGCATTTTATATTTGTTTCAGCCGCCTTATGAGGACTCAAAGGTGTCCTGGAAATGTCTGAAGAAATACTGGTACCGGTAGATAACCCTCAGTGCCGTTCTCTACAGCAGGAATGTGGAAACCTGTGGCCGTCCAGACACAGCTAGACTCCGACTCCCATTAGCCCCAGCCAGAAAGGCCAAAGGCCAGGGATGGCAGGAGCTGGAGTCCAAGAGCACCTGGGAGTGGGCACCACGTTGAGGAAGCCTGTTGTTCCAACATGCCTAGCAATTCTCCAGATCTCATGCACGGGTCTCTTCCAGCCTGGCCAGGATCCTTCCTAAGCTCCGGAAGCATACTTTTAAACTCAGGGTAGAGAACCTCTGGCCCTCCTGGCATTTAGGGACTGCAGCTCCCATAATCCAGGGGCAAAACGAGGCTTTATTTCACCAGTTTGGCACCCCCATTTGCATTTGTGTACACATGCACACATGCTGGTGCCCCTCTGGGGGCTTCACTCGGGGCAAAAACCCACCCCAGTGGCAACGGCCACTGCATAATCCCTAACCTTTGGCTGTTTGGAGGGCATATGAACTTTAGTAGAGCCTGCGGCATCAGGCCAGATGCCCCAGTGAGAAACCCACAGCCAGGACCTGAGCAGAAGAGCTGCTGCCAGACTTCTGATTGATCGCTCTGTTATGGCGGATGGGGGAACTTTTGGCTGAAAGAGCCCTTGTGCTTTGAAGTTGAAGGACAACGCTTGGGCATCGCGGAGCCTCACAAAAAACCTCAGATCAAGCGTTCTGAGGACTTGGTGATCCGGCGGGCTCCCCTGGACGACTCCCCCACTCCCCCCCCCGTAAGCTCTAATAATAAGAGCCCCCAGAGAGAGTGGGGTTGGAGACGTGGGAGCTGTGGATTGCATCCGCTTCCTTCAAAGCACGAAGCCCCGAATCCGGCAAGCGGTAGCGGCCAGTTCCTCTAGATAAGGAATATAATATAATGAAATTCAACAAAGAGGGATTTGAGGAAGCCGTGTAAACATGTGAGGAAGGTTAGGAAAGTTTAAAAAAAAAGTGTCATAAATTGTGATGAGGTATATTAACTCTGTTAATGTAAGTATGTTGTAATCCTCTTTTTTTGTTGAAATTGAATAAAAATATTTTAAAAGAGAGAGAGAGAAGCGCTGCTGCCTCCGACAGAGTCATCCTGGCTGGGAGCCATCCATAGCTCTCTCCTCGTCTGTGAATTTGTCTAATCCTCTTTTAAAAGCTGGTGGCAATCAAAGCCCCCTGCAGCAAGGCGTTCCACAGTTTAACTCTGCACCGTGTGAATAAAGGCTTTCATTTATCCATCCTGAAGCTTCCAACATTCAGCTTCACTGGATATCTACGAGTTCTAGCAATATAAGAGGGAGGAAAGCATTTCTCTAGCCACTTCCTCCAGGCCATGAATAAGTGTACACATTTCTATCACACTGCCTCTTACTCGCCTTTTCTGTGCCATGTTGGGGAAGTCCAGCAGAAGGCAAGAGTCCTATATCCTTCTCATTACTCACTGTATAAAAACCAAACCACAATTCCAACCATTGCTCAGAAGAGTGGCCATGCCTGCTGGGTTTTTATAAATGCAAATGGCACCAGGACAGGAGAGGAGGGACTGATGATATCTATATATATAAAATGCAAGTGTCTCTGCGTCCAGTCCGTGTGTCTCTGGGTTTGCGCAACTGAGCATGTGCCCCAGGGACACAGGGATTGGAGCAGAGAGACATCGGGCCACGAGCAGCGTCGGCAGTTCAAGCGGGGCGGTTTAAATGGAACGGCGGCGCTGCAGAGGACGAGGGGAAGCCGAAGAGGGAGGTCATGCTGCTGCTGCTGCCGCTACAAGGAGAGCCTGTTGCTGCTGACCCCCTCCTGCCCCGTTGGCCTGCATGGCGCTGCTGCCTCTCCTCCACCCCCCGACCACCCGCTAAAGCAGGCTTTGGCAGGCGGGCGGGGGCGGGGCGGGCAAGCAGGGCTTCTCCGCTAATGCGGAGAAAGCCCTGCTTGCCTCTCCTCCACCCCCCGACCACCCGCTAAAGCAGGCTTTGGCAGGGGGGGGTGGGGCGCCAGCCCCCTCCACATATGTTCTAGCGCCCGTTTTTTTAACGGGCTTAAACCACTAGTAATAATAATAATAATAATAATAATAATAATAATAATAATAATAATAAATTTTATTTATACCCCGCCCTTCCTGATTTAAAAACCGGGCTCAGGGCGGCTAACAACAAATATAAAACATTGATTAAAAACGACTTTAAAAACAGCTTAAAAACAGCATAAAGTACAACATAAATGTAGCATCGCCAGGGCTAACTGGCCAAGTTAGTCCTGCTAGGGCCAGCAAGGAGACCAGGGAAGAGTTTAAATGTGGGGTCTCAGAAGGGTTTCTTCATAGAAAAAGGGAAGGGGAAAAGGAATGAAGAATCAGACTAAATTGAAGGCCAGGTGGAATAGGTAAGGAATGGGTAAGGAATTTAACCTTTTCCTCCCCTGAATTTAATGCCTGCCCTGGAGGTGCTATTTGCATTGGCAGGGAATCTCCTCTGGAGACCCATGGAACACACACACACACAAACACACAGCAAATGCCAGCTTCAGAACAGGGACTTTTCTGAGGGCCATAGCAGGGAAGGAAATGGTTACATCTCTCCTCTATACCTGTGCTCTGATCCCATTAAATTTCAGTCCCACTCTGATACAAGTTGTACTGAAACACACACACACAAACGTTAAATGAAAAGATGCATTTAATGTTCTGTCTTGTTCGGCATTTCAGTGGTGATGCAGAAGACAGATTTCTTTGAATATTTAAAGTACGGTTAGTCATAGCTGGAATAAACTGCAATCTTGCCTTCTTTTTTTGCAAATGTTAAGCACAATGACTGGAAATATGGTGAGCCTCTCTTTGAAAATGTTAGGCTGTTGTTTGTGAGCACAGCATTGACTACAATGAAGATCAGGATTTATCCCTCACCCTTTGCTGGTCACAGCAGTTAAACATACACTTTAAGGGGGGGGGAGAGTATGAGACTAAAATGGAAGAAATCTAGTCCTTCCCACAAAGACTAAATGTTTGCTACAAACTCAATCACTTTTTCTACTGCAATGCCATGGCTTCCTTCTAAGTTGTTGAGGATTCTGTGTTAGTGGACTCTAATCCCTACTTGGGGAACTACAGTTCTCAAGGTTACCTGGAAGGAGGAATGACTATTAGGCTGATTTAACTTTGACAGCTCTGCTTTGCAACCAGGGGGCAGTGCCGTGTAGTGGTTAGAGTGTTGGGCCAGGACCTGAGGGAGACTAAGTTTCAAACACCTACTTGGCCAAATTACGTCACTGCCTCTCAGCCTAACCTACCTCACAGGGTTATTGTAGGGATAAAATGGGCAGGGGGAGAACTAACTACCTTGAGCTCCTGGCAGAAACTGGTGGGATATACATGCAATAAATTATATCTCAGCCTCGCCTCCAATAATGCAGCGCTACGTTCCTACGCATGATACCAGGCTGCAAGTGTCTCAGCCATAAAGAGTGAGCAGCGAAAGCAGGAGGACACCAGCCCAGGCCTGTGGCTCCCACAGGGTCACTCCCTCATTGCTGGTCATCGGCACCACAGGTGTAAGGTAAATCACCACGAACTTTTCTTCCGATTTGGGGGACTCCTCTTTCTCACAAGGTTGAGTTTGGGGCTTGCTGGCTTGGATGTTGTTCCGGATGATGTCCCCGGCAGGGTTCTTCGGACCGGCCAAGGCCACGTTGACCGAGGCCTCCCGAGACCCCACGTCATTCAAGGCCTGGCAAGTGTAGATGCCTTCGTCAGCCTTGCTGAACTCCGGGATGGCCATTGAGCCGTTCTTGAAGACCAGGAAGCGCTGTTCCAATCTCCCGGCAGCCAGCCAGTTGCCCCCTTCTCCCACGTTTGGTCCATTGATCACCACCTCCCGAGTGGAGGTCTGGATTTTCCACTGGATCTCCGGTGGCGGCCTTCCCACCGCACTGCAGTGCAACCGGAGAGTAAGCTCATCGTGCAGCACACTGTTGCCCAAGCTGGAGTGGTATGCCAACTGGACGGAAGGAAGCATGCAGTCCAGCTTCAAAGCTTTCCCAAGGATGAAGCCCTTCAGGTTGTCTGGGGCAGCACAGGTGATGGAGTCCCTCTCTGGGATGGACACTAGTGTCTCCTCCAGCCACCTCTTCAGTCCCCAGACCTTGCAGGAGCAGTTGAAGGGGTTGTGGTTGATCTGCAACTGGGACAAGAGGGGCAGGGAGCTGAAGGTCCCTCCGGCGAGGACGGAGAGCCTGTTGTCATTCAGCCAGAGGGATCTCAGGTCCTTGAGGGTGCGGAAGGCCTCTGCGGGGACCCTCTCCAGCCGATTGCTGCTGAGCTTCAGCTGCTGCAGGGCAGTTAGGTTGGCCAGGTCCCCCCAGGGGAAGACCGCAATCCGGTTGTGGCTGAGATCAATGGCCCTCAGCTGCACCAGGGAGGCAAAGGCGCCCTGGGCAACAGCGCTGATCTCATTGTGCGACAGCCACAGGGCCTGCAGGTCGACAACATCGGCAAAGGAGTCTTCCTGCAGGGAGGAGATGTGGTTGACGGACAGGGTGAGAGTAGTTGCGTTGAAGGGCAGGCCGAGGGGAACGGCCCGGAGGTCTCTGTAGGAGCAGTCGGCGATGTGGCGGCCGTATTTCTTCTTGGCTACGCAGCTGCAGATCTCCGGGCAGCTTTGAGTCTCCACCAAAAGCAGAGCAGTGAGAAAGCAGAACCATGGACCCATTGCTTCTCCCCATTCAGCTGCAGGAAAGGAAGGAAGGAAGGAAGGAAGGAAGGAAGGAAGGAAGGAAGGAAGGAAGGAAGACAGGACATTATTGCCTTGCAAACCACTTGTTTCCTGCTGATACCTACTGATTATCAGCCTGTGCGGATGTGTAGGCAGATCTCTTTGCTGGTGGCGCTGGTGTTGCTGAGTGCCCTCCTTGATGAAATACGAGAGGCCCCATCTGCACTGGCATTCCTATGGCTTTTGAATATTCCCCTGTTGACACAGGTAGGCCCTTGAATCTCTTAACCTACACCTGCTGCTATAAATGCTATTGTCTTTTTATGGGGTTGTTTTATGGCATTTATGGGGTTGTTTTAAGGGACCCAGGTGGTGCTGTGGGTTAAACCACAGAGTCTAGGGCTTGCCGATCAGAAGGTCGGCGGTTCGAATCCCTGCGACGGGGTGAGCTCCTGTTGCTTCGGTCCCAGCTCCTGCCCACCTAGCAGTTCGAAAGCACGTCAAAGTGCAAGTAGATAAATAGGGACCGCTCCGGCGGAAGGTAAACGGCGTTTCCGTGCGCTGCTCTGGTTCGCCAGAAGCGGCTTTGTCATGCTGGCCACATGACCCGGAAGCTGTACGCCGGCTCCCTTGGCCAGTAACGCGAGATGAGCACCGCAACCCCAGAGTCGGACACGACTGGACCTAATGGTCAGGGGTCCCTTTACCTTTACCTTTATGGCATACTTTACTTATGGGTTTTAACATCTACTGGGTTGTTTTAGTGTGGATTTAGTTTATTGCTTGTGTGCATGTATGAGCTAGCCCCATTTCAGTATCTAAACCATTTCAGCCCAGGTCCAGGCCTGGATTTTACAAAGAACCCTGATGAAATAGAGATTGGGGGCTTGGTTGCAATAGCTCTGCTTCTATTTGGGGGGGTCCCTCCCCCAAGAGAGCAGCATTGAGGGACTTCTGCTCAGCCCTATGCAGTCACCGCAACGCAGGGCCCCCAACCAACTCCAACCCATGGAGCCACTCAAGCAAGATCCTTCTCCCACAGAGGCCATCCGTCAGAGGGAGCAAGGCTCCTTAGGTGCCAGGCCTGGACCCAGATTTCAATATGTCTAGGTCAGTGAGTCTCAAAGGGAGTGGTACTGTCCCCTGGGGGTAGGCAGTTGGATTGCCTAGGGGCTGCCAAGAGATAAGGGGATGGCAGGGGGGCGGCGCTGGAGGAGTAAATGACTATCAAACTTTGAAAGCTGGTCTCACTAGATCAGGTTCATCCATTTTGTTGAATTAATTAAACTTAATGGTTTTAATTGGATTTTTGAATGAATGTACAATTAACTTGTTACTGCTTTGAATTTTCTTGTGTTATTATCTTCCTTAATGGGTTGTGCCAAGTGAATAATGCTTTTTATAGAATAGGAGTAGGGGCCACTTGGGATGAGTTACTTGAACCAGGCAGCCAGGGCAAGATAGCTTCCTTTTATCTAAAATCTCCTTCCTTGGAGGTTTTACAGCAGAGGTTGGGTGGCCATCTGCCAAGGACGCTTCAGCTGAGATTCCTGCATTGCAGTGGGTTGGACTAGATGACCCTTGGTGTCCCTTCCAACTCTACAATTCTATAGTTTCAGTCTAGCGCGGGTGGCACTGTGGGTTAAACCACTGAGCCTAGGGCTTGCTGATCAGAAGGTCGGCGGTTCAAATCCCCGCGACGGGGTGAGCTCCTGTTGCTCGGTCCCAGCTCCTGCCCACCTAGCAGTTCAAAAGCACGTCAAAGTGCAAGTAGATAAATAGGTACCACTCCGGCGGGAAGGTAAACGGCGTTTCTGTGCGCTGCTCTGGTTCGCCTAGTCATGCTGGCCACATGACCCGGAAGCTGTACGCCAGCTCCTCGGCCAGTAACGCGAGATGAGCGCCGCAACCCCAGATTCGGACACGACTGGACCTAATGGTCAGGGGTCCCTTTACCTTTACCTAGTCTCCCAAAACATCCTACACATCCTTGACAAGATGTCCTTTACAGCTAATACGACAGGCTACTGTGAAGTTCTGTGAAGACGTGTCTTCCTGAAAGATGACCACATTTCTAAAAGAGGAAGAAAAGTCTCATTGACCGAAGTCAAGGCATCATGCCACACCAGCTTTCCAGTCAATTCCTGATCTCACTTTCCCCAGGGTCAGTGAAATCATGCGCACGAGTGAATCCCAATACATGGAGCTGGAGCAGGCAGTCGGCAGGGCAGGATCTCGCCCTGAAGTTCCACCCTCCATTTTGCGGATGAGCATTTCAGCTGTGCACAGAGTATTCATTTTCTACAGATCCTTAGGTAGTCCATCCAGCCCAGTATTGTCTACACTGACTGGCAGCATGCAGGGTTCCCTCTCAGCCCTACCTAGGTAGATCAGTGGGTGTCATGGACTGGCTAGAGTCAGAGGACTGGTGGGAGGCACTGGCTGGGGAACCCCCAAGGGAAGAAGGCTAAGAGCCCGGGGAAGGGCAATGGATGATGAATGGTCAGAGGGGGAAGAGGGAGCAGATGGGGAGGAGGAAATGTGGGAAGCTGGAGAGGTAACAGGCCTTAGTGAGCTGGGAGAGTCTGTGGCAGAGAGCAGTCCAGAATCAGATCTACTGGGAAGAGTTGCTGTGCTCACTAGGCCTGGCCCCCTGAGCTGCTTATTTCTTAACCGCCCTGAGACACACACACACACACACACACACACACACACACCCAAGTATAGGGCAGTATTTAAATTCAATAAATAAATAAATATTTCACATGGCACCAGTAAAGTTAACTTATTCAAAGAAATATTTATTTATTGAATTTATATATTATACCAACCTGCTCCTGGCACACACACACACACACCCAGACACTTGACTGTGGGAATTTGAACCCGGGACCGTCTGCATGCAAAGCAGCTGCTCTGCCCCTGTCAACTTGTCAATCACTGCTGTGCACGGAGAGGGCAAACAGTTCTCTCGTCTGGCTACTCCAGAAAACGCCTGGTCAGTTCAGGGTTTTGTATTCTGTGGCCATCATCACCTTCCCTGCTAAGGCCTTTCTAGGGGGAAAATAGCAACCATAGACCATACAAACATCAGAAAGAGCCCTGCTGGATCCGGCCAGTGACCCATCTAGCCCAGCATCCTGTTCTCACAGTGACCAGATGCCCCTGTGGGAAACCTGCATTTTCCAGCAACTGGCATTCAGAAGCAACACTGCCTCCTGGCTGGTAGCCATGGACAGGAGCAAAGCAAAGGGGGGCAAGGGGCGGGGGGCAGTCCGCCCTGGGTTCCATAATGGAGGGGGTGACAAATTATGAAGGAAAAAAAAAATTTTTTTTGGAAAATTTTCTTTGACATTTTTTTGATTTTTTTTTTAAATGCCTGCTCCGAAGGTCTTATCTTACTATACTAGGGATTATATAGCTATATATGAAATTTCATGCATATCGGTTAATATCTTGACCCTCCTCCACCAAAATAGCTGTTCACTTGGCTGTTTTCCTATGTCGTGAAGGCTGAAATTTCAGTTCAGAGAACACTTACTGTTCCCAACCCTAACCCTGTGGAAAGCCATCTAATTAGACTTTAATTTGATTTTGAGATGTTTTTAGGAGGTAATTTAATTATTGTTTGATTTTATACCAATGTTATGTATCTGATGTTAGCCACCCTGAGCCCGACTTCGGCCGGGGAGGGTGGGATATAAATAAAAGTTTTTTATTATTATTACTTGTTATTATTCCTTTGTAAGAAAATATGAAATAACGTAAAACCATTTTTTGGGGGGGGGAATCAATGGGGGGGTTGACAAGAAATTTTCCACACCGGGTACCACCTGACCTTCCCATGCCTGGGGGGGGGGGTGACAAAAATTTTTTTGCCCTGGGTACCAATTTACCTTGCTACGCCCCTGGCCATGGGTAACCGTCCCCTCCATTAATGTGTCTCGTCTTCTTATGAAGCCATGCGGATTGGGGCCCACATATTTTGCCTGGCCTGAGAAATCTAGCCCACATACCCCCCTGAAATGGAAGAAGGCAGCACACACACTCACTGGTTCCACGTACAGAGTCCAGCTGGAGGGGGGGGCTGGGTTTTATTCTGGCTCCACCAACTCTGGGGGCTGTAGACTAGCTTAGGGGGCTACAGGACAGCCTGCTCTGTCCTCCAGTCCCTTCCTGCTGCTGCCCCCCTACTTTAGCACCCGAAGCAGCCTCTTCTCCCTGCCTAACAGGAGGGCCGGCCCTTTCTCTCTTTCTTGGGTCTTGGCTGTATCACAGGCCCAGATGCATAGCAAACGCTTTCGGCGAATGGAGGCAAGGAGACAAAGACTGGATGCCGAATCAGAAAAGCGATCAGGCTGGGATCGGCAAAGCTCAAACATATTCTTTTTTTAAAAAAAAAATACTCCTGAAAAGACAAGGGATGAAAGTTCTCTTTTTGTTACCTCTTTTTCCCCGTGACTCTCCTCCTTTCTTCACGCAAGGGTTTCAGCCAGGAAACTGTGTAAACATTGTGTCGGGTCCTGACAGACTCATGCATTCCAAAAATGTTATTAATAAAGGCGAAGTCCAGCCTCCGACGCTCAGGGAGCCAGAAAAGTGGTTTTGATTTGTCACAGGCCTCGAAAAAAGAAAAAATCCCTCTCTTTTTGTTTTTTTTTCGTTTTTGCTTTGGTTTTATCCTGAAACGGACCCTAATTCCTGACACATTTACTGAATTAGAAACTGCCCGTCTTCTGTTTTGAGGAGGGGGTGGCATTGGATCAAGCCCCCAAACCTTGCCTCTGCCAGAAACCCCACAAGAGTCCCTTGATTGAATTTCCTCCCCCTTCAATTATGTGTTTTCAAGAGACCTGGGAATACATTTTTTTTTTATGAGTAGCAAAGACCTGCCTCTCTAAAACAACAGCCTACACTTAATAAAAACAGTGGTGTTTCCCCCAACTTCCTTATCCCTCCTTTCTTGGCTTGGGTTCTGCCGGCTTCTTAAAGAGACAGCCAATGGCAACGCACAGAGCGCAGTTAGGATGAGTGAAAGCTACCGGTAGGTTTCGGAGCATTGCAAAGTGCACACCAAGAAATGTAAGGCTGGGATGGGTTTGGAAATGCATGTTTCAGGCAGGTGTGCTCTTCAGATAACAGCCACAATAGGCTGCATCGTCCCTGCCCTGAGTTTTCTGCTTCACACTACATGCAAGGGTACTTGGTTCCATTTTACAGCCATTACCACTGAGGCTTGGCTGGAGCTCACTCTAGGAGTCTATGGCTAAACAAAAGCTATGGCTAAACAAAAGCGTTCAGAGTGATGGGCTAGGACCTGAGAGACCAGAATTCAAATCCCCATTCAGCCAAGAAATTTACTGGGTGACCTTTGGCAGGTCACTCACTCTCAGACTAAGCTACCTCACAAGGTTGTTGTTTTAAGGATAAAATGCAGAGGAAGAAATGTGTATGCCGCCTTGAGTTCATTGGAAGAAAGGTTGGATATAAATGTAATCAGTCAATCATCCCAAAGGGCTGATTTCTTGCTTTAACACTGCATTCCTATAAATATTTTCATGGTATGTCCCGTGTAGGAACTTAAGATTCACAAATAATAATCTTTTGGAGGTCCCGAGCAACAAAGATGCTAGGTTGGCCTCAACTAGGGCCAGGGCTTTCTCAGTATTGGCCCCGACTTGGTGGAACAGTCTATCACAAGAGACCAGGGCCCTGCGGGATTTGGCATCTTTCCGCAGGGCCTGCAAGACGGAGCTGTTCCACCTGGCCTTTGGGTTGGTTTCTGTTTGATACTTATGCTTCATTCTTTTATTGGTGGGCTATTTGAAAATGAGACTGCAGTTTTAATTTTGAATTTTGAATTTGTATTTTAATCTGTATTTTAAATTGATTGTTTTTATGTTTTTGCTGTGATTTTAATTAGTGTTAGCCGCCCTGAGCCCGGTTTTTGGCTGGGAAGGGCGGGGTATAAATAAAAATTTATTATTATTATTATTATTATTATTATTATTATTATTATTATTATTTGAACTCAACAGGGCTTACTTCTGAGTAGACGTTATTGGATTGCAGTGTTACACTTTCAACCAGAGGTTTCAGTCTGCAGCTTGTTCCAAATCCATGGCGGGTTTTCATTTCACCTTCTCTCTCTCTCTCTCTCTCTCTCTCTTTTTTCATTGCACAAACTCACTTAATAATTCACACATTCTCTGTCTCCTCCAGGCTGTGAAGAGCAGAGAGAAAGAGTAAAAGGGTGATTGTTTTTCTCCCCGCTGAATAACTGATGAAGCAAGACCCTGTTAAAAGCACATTGCCGGACACACCTCTCCTTGGCCGCAAAGTCCTGTGGAGTTCAAGCGGCTTACTCCCGGGTAAGTGGATACAGGACTGCAGCCTAGGATGCACACCGGGGGGGGGGGGGGCAGGGCTTTGGGCCAAAGTCATTTCTCCTTGCAGCAGAAAATTTCTCCATAAGTATATAAAGAAATCCATCCTGGTCTCCTTTGTTGTAAAATGGCAATTTTATTCTCTTCTGAAGATGCTTGCAAGGACAAGGGAGCGCTTTCAGATATGCCAGACTAAGGCCATTTCAGGTTTTAAAACCAGCACAATCGTAGGCACACCTAAGAGTAAATACCATTGAACATAGTGGCACGGATTTCTGAGTAAAATGTATGGCAGCCATCGTGGCACCCTGCCCAAGCCACACCCCTTGCTCGCCCGGCTCTGCCCCCTCCCGAAGCACTATTGTGCTTCCAATTGGAATGTGCCTTCCAATTGCACCCATGCCTCCTGCCATCCTGGAGGGAGGATGGTTTGATGGCATGTATAAAAACCTCTAGCATCCATCGAAGGTTAAGGGTCACAAACACAGCACTGCCCACTACAGCCTTTGGCCCCACCCACTACTGGCACACACCAGCCCATCCAAAGGGAGATGCAGGCCTTGGGGCAACAAAGGTCCCCCAACCCCCAACCCTGTGTAAGGCAAAACTAGCAACTTATATGGTTCTTCCCAGTGAGAGCCAGTGTGGTGTAGTGGTTAAGAGCGTTAGACTCGTAGTCTGGTGAACCGGGTTCGTGTCTCCGCTCTTCCACATGCAGCTGCTGGGTGACCTTGGGCTAGTCACACTTCTCTGAAGTCTCTCAGCCCCACTCACCTCACAGAGTGTTTGTTGTGGGGGAGGAAGGGAAAGGAGAATGTTAGCCGCTTTGAGACTCCTTCGGGTAGTGATAAAGCAGGATATCAAATCCAAATTCTTCTTCTTCTTCCCATATTGTCTCAGTAACTCAGACCCATGGCTGGGTGGTGATTTGAATGTGGGACTCCCCACTCCTAAGCAGCATCCACACCCCGCCTTTAAAATGCATGGCTTCCCCTCAAAAAATCCTGGGAACTGTCATTTGCTAAGGGTGCTAGGAACTGTAGCTATGTGAGGGTAAACTACAGCTACTTGAGAGTAAAGAGTCTTCTGAGGGGGTGTTTGGAATGTGCATTAAACATACGGCATTCTACTGGAGGCGGTTGGAGGATGGATGGCGGCTAACACATTGAGGTGGAATCCTGACAAGACAGAAGCACTGTTCTTGGGGAACAGGAGGCGGGTGGGTGTGGAGGACTCCCTGGTCCTGAATGGGGTAACTGTACCCTTGAAGGACCAGGTGCGCAGCCTGGGAGTCATTTTGGACTCACAGCTGTCCATGGAGGCGCAGGTCAATTCTGTGTCCAGGGCAGCTGTCTACCAGCTCCATCTGGTACGCAGGCTGAGACCCTACCTGCCCGCAGACTGTCTCGCCAGAGTGGTGCATGCTCTGGTTATCTCCCGCTTGGACTACTGCAATGCGCTCTATGTGGGGCTACCTTTGAAGGTGACCCGGAAACTACAACTAATCCAGAATGTGGCAGATTCAGTGTGATCCCTGAATTTTAAGCTTTAGGCTTAAAGTTACAAACATCTACAGACAGGTTCATCCCATAAGGAAGATGGTCTGGGGACTGCTTGGCTGGCAGCCAACAGTTCATTCCAGGAAGTCCGCAGGATGAAAGGAAGATGGAAAGAGAGAGAGAGTGGCAGCATGCCTTTTACCAGATCTAGAAAGGTCACGCCCACCCACTAGTCACATGCAAAGAAAGATGCTCCAGGCCAGGAGGAACAGGAAGTTTCAACTGGCTGGACCAACGGTCCCTTGCATGTCCAATCTAGCAAAACAGGGAATGTTGTATTTGACTGTTCCCAGTGGATTACATTCCACACTGAAAGACCTACCGGTACATTGGCTCCCAGTACGTTTTCAAGCACAATTCTAAGTGTTGGTGCTGACCGTGAAAGCCCTAAATGGCCTCAAAGGCCCAGTATACCTGAAGGAGCATCTCCACCCCCATCGTTCAGCCCGGACACTGAGGTCCAGCTCCAAGGACCTTCTGGCGGTCCCCTCACTGTGAGAAGCAAAGTTACAGGGAACCAGGCTGAGGGCCTTCTCGGTAGTGGTCCCTGTGAAATGCCCTCCCATCAGATGTTAAGGAAATAAACAATTATCTGACTTTTAGAAGACATCTGAAGGCAGCCCTGTTTAGGGAAGTTTTTAATGTTTGATGTTTTATCATGTTTTTAATATTCTGTTGGGAGCCGCCCAGAGTGGCAGGAGCATCCTACTCTCGTGTAGGACCCTGGCAGAGACACATGCCCGACTGGCATGTTCTCTCCCTCCTGGTTGATCGTTTGGGAGCTTCAAAAGCTTTCTTCTGCCCGAACATCACAGCGACTGATACCAAGAAGCATCAGCACACTTAGGGATCCACAGAGTCTTCGCAGCATGCGTAAACAGACCTCAGCAACTCAGCGTTTTGGCTAATCTACTTTATTTACATATAAACACACACGGAGCACTGCAACATGGCTCCCTCTCTCTCTCTAGCATCAGACAGCAAAGAGAAAGAACAAAGGACAATAGTCCCACTTCACAGAACACAGTAACACAAACATCCTGTCTCCGTCACTTCCCACTCTGTGGAATGAAAACAGATACCGTCATGTGATAGTCAACAATCCCATGACTGCAGACACAGGAAATGAATCTCCAATAGTTTTATCATGCTTTTAATATTCTGTTGGGAGCCGCCCAGAGTGGCTAGGGAAACCCAGCCAGATGGGCAGGGTATAAATAATAAATTGTTGTTGTTGTTGTTGTTGTTGTTGTTGTTGTTGTTGTTGTTGATATATACAGCCCTAGTCGGACACCTCTGCATCACACTGGCTCCCCAAGAGCTCCCCCATTACGGAGGAGAAGGCTATGGGTGGCTAATACCCACGGTTGCTGTGCTCTGCCTTCACAATTGGAGGCAGCCGTGTAGCTGGAAACCCGCCTAGAATCATGCTTGTGGGTTTCCCAGAAGAGGCATCTAGCTATACACCATGAGAACAGGATGCCAGACCAGAATCTTAGAATTGTCAAGTTGGAAGGAACCCAAGGGTCATCTAGCCCAACCCCCAATGTGGGGCTCAAGCCCAGGACTCTGAGGTTAAGAGTCTTGTTTTCTAGCAACTGAGCTATCCCTTCCTGGAACAAAAGGACCAGGGGAGCAGGTGGGCCATTGGCCTGATCCAGCAGGCTGTTCTTAAGTTCTTATGTTCTAACTAATGGACTGGTATCAATGGTTGAGTTGAACATTTCAGCCCAGCTAGAGTTTTTAATGTTTAATGTTTATAGCAGGTGCTGAAAAAGAGTGCAGTGAAGGTGCCTGCCTGGTGTCAATCGGCAGGGAGTTCCAGAGTGTAGGCGCTGCCACCCTAGATGACCCAGTTCTTACAAATATAGAATGGTCATCATGTGGCTGGCACCTCTAGCGGTGCCCATTCTGCCAATCTAAGTGGTCAACTGGGCACATGTGGGGTCAAGCAACCTCAAGATAAATTGGTCCCAAATTGTCATGTGCTTTATATATTAATAGTAGCACTTTGAACTTGGCTCGGTTGCTCGGAGACTGTGGTGTCTTTAGGATATTTGGTTTATTTACACATATGTACTGGACAGCCTGAGCCTAGATGTCTTGTTTCTCTCATAGCTGCAGCTCTGGATTCAAGCAGACATCCAACATCCTGCTCTGCCTCTCTGACTTTTTCCTCCAGCTCACATAACCACAAAACTCTAAACTTTGGCTTTGTTCTCCCAGTTATCTAAGAACTAGAAGAGGAGCCCGCATTTGTCCTCTGGCACAGAGCCCCCCTTTCCTTTGTTTTCTTAATGGCCCCTTACCCTGGTAGTTGCTTCATCAGGATTATATTTTAACCCTTGCAGGGTCTAGGGGTTAAAAGGTCTGGCACCCACAAACTCATAGCAATATTTTGAAATAAACTTTATAGAATGCCACATATCTCATGCTCTCGGATGGAACGTGACCCCTGACAGAGCAAATGCCCCTGGAACTTCTCGCCACTTGAGGAAGCGAGGGACATATGACAGTGTTTTGAACAAAGCACTCATTTAATTCACAGTTAACTGGAACCTTTCCATGCAGAAGTCTGAGATAGATGGTTGACTCTTTCTCGCTCCCTCTGTCAAAAGACCCCTTCTCCTCCTCAAGGGTTTTGTTTGTTTGTTTGTTTTTTGCTTGCCTATGAAAGGAGGGGGCAAAGACTGTGGGGAACATGTTGGTGGCAGGGAGGGAGCTGGAGGGGTCCTTCTCATCTTGACTCATTTTCACTTGCTTGGGGAAAAGAGGGCTCTACCCAGAGCTCTTGATTCAACTCCCAGCCCTGGCTGAGGGGGCTGCAGACAGCTTTGGAGGGGGGGCATGATTGGCTGACCTCAATTATCTGGGCTTGGCAGGGGGAGAACAGAGAACGGTGGGGGGGGGGAGAAGGGAGAAGAGAAAACTTTGTAGGAACTGGTCGAAATAGCAGCAGTGGTTTCTGTGTCTGCCTTTGCCCTGGACAACGTTCTTGGATCTTTCCTTACCTGCCTACAGTCCTAATCAACACCTGTCCTAAAGATACCACAGTCTCCGCCCTGTCTCATTTCCAGATGGAAACACAGGCCCTGGGTAAGCCCCTGTAACCCCTAGAATCTCAACCTGCTCGGAGATTGGGGTGGCATGCAACCACGTGCGAGTGGAGCAGAAGGGAAGGAAACCAAGGCAGATGAGAGAGAGTCGATTCCAAAGCTTACTGTATCCCATTGGGAGCTAAGGTAAAGGTAAAGGGACCCCTGGCCATTAGGTCCAGTGGTGAACGAATCTGGTGTTGCGGCGCTCATCTCGCTTCGTTGGCCGAGGGAGCCGGCGTACAGCTTCCAGTTCATGTGGCCAGCACGACTAAGCTGCTTCTGGCAAACCAGAGCAGCGCACAGAACCACCGTTTACCTTCCCACCGGAGCGGTATGTATTTATCTACTTGCACTTTGACGTGCTTTCGAACTGCTTAGGTGGGCAGGAGCAGGGACCAAGCAACGGGAGCTCACCCCGTCGCGGGGATTCGAACCGCCGACCTTCTGATCGGCAAGCCCTAGGCTCTGTGGTTTAACCCACAGCGCTACCCGCGTCCCTTCACTGGGAGCTAGGTCACGTTTAAATACCGCCTATTTCTCCAAGGAGGACACATGAATCTCCCCCCTCCCTGTTTCATCCTCACAACAACCCGGTGAGGTAGGTTAGACTGAGAGAAAGAGAGAGAGAGCAACTGGCCCAAGGGCCACCCAGTGAGTTTCATGGCTGAGTGCAGATTTGAACCCTGGTCTCTCCCAGTCCCAGGTGCTAGTTTGGCCCTGTAGCCACTGCACACCACTGTTTCTTCTGCAAACCTTGAAATGTGCCAGAGTCTGATAAAGGACTCTGGGGTTGCGGCGCTCATCTCGCTTTATTGGCCAAGGGAGTACAGCTTCCAGGTCATGTGGCCAGCATGACAAAGCCACTTCTGGAGAACCAGAGCAGCGCACGGAAACGCCGTTTACCTTCCCGCCGGAGCAGTACCTATTTATCTACTTGCACTTTGACGTGCTTTCGAACTGCTAGGTGGGCAGGAGCAGGGACCGAGCAACGGGAGCTCACCCCGTAGCGGGGATTCAAACCGCCGACCTTCTGATCAGCAAGCCCTAGGCCGGGGGTCTGCAACCTGCGGCTCCGGAGCCGCATGCGGCTCTTTCACACCTTTGCCGCGGCTCCGCCGGCTGCGCCCGTGCCCTCCTCTTCTTCTCCAGCTGGCCGGCGGCGGCCCGCCCTCCAGCTGGCCAGCCGGCTGCGCCCTCCTCTTCTTCTCCAGCTGGCTGGCGGCGGCCCGCCCTCCAGCTGGCCAGCGGCCCGCCCCCAAGGCTGAGGCTCATGCGCCGTGCCTCGTTTATGCCAGCGCAGGCGCAGCAGCAGACAGCAGCAGCAGCTTCCCTCCTTGGCGCCTGTCCCAGAGGTGTGGCTGCTGGGCGAGGGCGAGGAGGAATAAGCCCTCTTTTTAAAAATTGTAGAGGAAGCAGGGCCTGCCTGGATGTGTGTGTGTGTTGGGGGGGGATGAAGTGGAAAATCAGAGTAAAGCCAGCAAATGGTCTGGAGGAGAGGTGTACGTGTGTGTGTTGGGAGCCGGTCGTTGTCTTTGGTGAGCTCTTCGGGATTAAGGGCAACAGGCGTCCCCCCCTCAACCTCGTTTATTTCATAATCATTGGGGAGAAGTGCGCGTGGAGGAGGCCCCAAATAAATCTGTAGCGATGAAACAAAAAGCAATTTGGGAGTCAGTTCCATTTATCAGCGGCTCTTACTCCTGAGTAGACGCGCCTAGCATTTTTCACTTCCGAGGGTGTTGCATCTTGAAGTTGTCTACTCAGAAGTAAGTCCCATTGCGCTCCATGGGACTTACTTCCGGGTAAGTTTGCAGCCACATGTCTGAGGCAGACAGGTCTCACACGTCACAAAATTACCAAATGTTTACCAAATGGGTCTCTGCAGGGAAGGAGGGGTGAGGGATTTAATTGTTCCAGGAATTAAAGAAGATTACCATCTCAAAGGAATGGCCAGGCTACTGAGAAGAGGCATCAGATAAGGCCTTTTCTGGGTGATGAGCTTGGGTTACACCTCTTCCGTGATTGATGTTTCTGGGGGTGGGCTAGACTCCAGGAGGGATTTTAAAATGTCTTTATAATAAGCATGCTTGCTTTGCTTCTCAATCTTCTCTGGTTGGCCTCTGTTTTTTACTCCTACCAATGGAGAACCTGCAAAGGACTTTGCAAGGGCTCTTGTGTACCCCATAAAATAAGGGAATAAGGGCAGATTTTTCTTACAACAGCAGCATAACCGATTATGCAACCTGCAAAGGACTAAAGGCGTGTGTTGTTACTATTGAATATAGAATAAATCTTCATTGTCATTGTCCCCTTGTGTGAAACAACGAAATTGCTCTATTAAGCGCCATAGTGGGATTTGATGGTGTGTTGTTGTTGTTGTTTTTAAGGGGGCATGCACTGGCCTTGAGTGAAAAACGCACTCACCCTTTTGCTTATATTGTTAGAATCATAGAACTGTGGAGTTGGAAGGGACACCCGAGGGTCCTCTAGCCAACCCCCGGCAATACAAGTATCTCAACACGTGCTCTCCCATCCAGTTTGAAACCATACTGGGCCCTGCTTAGTTATTTAACTTAGTAGTTGCCTAACATGGGGGTTGGGGTGGGAGTCTCTGGGCAATTTGCCATCAAGCAAAAATTTTGCTGGTCCTCTTCCTTATATTATCACCGTTCTTAATGCTATTTATTAGTTGCCTAACACAGGGGAGTCTCCAGAAGCGAAAGGTTCGTTGAGACCTCTTACTTGTATTACTATTATTGGTAACATTAATATTGTTATTGTTATTTCATTTGTTGGTTGCTTGGGGGAGCCTCTGTGTGACTCAAGCAGCATCTGCATTGGGGTATACTGCATTTGGGAGGGACTGTGTTGTTTGTGTTGTTTGCTAGGGCTTTCAAAAAGGTGTTGAACGGCCTTATTTGCACATGGTTATGCATACCAGAAACAATATATGCAGTGTTATATTTGTTTTAAATGTCGCAATGGTTTTGCGGCTCCCAGTTTTTTTTTTCTTCGGAAACGGGTCCAAGTGGCTCTTTTTGTCTTAAAGGTTGCAGACCCCTGCCCTAGGCTCTGTGTTTTCGACCACAGCACCACCACGTCTGATAGTACCTCCTTATTTTGCATGAGTGGTCCTGCCTTGGATACAGGATTGGGATTGCTACTGGCATATATATGGCAGAACCCACAAATGATGTTGGAAACTCTTCAGATCCACAGGATGTGGTTTGCTATATATTCTCAACACTCTCTTGAGACAGAAATTCACTCTATTTGCCTATTTCCATTCTGCTCCCAGGCTCAGAAGAAATGGCGCTGCAGAATCCAACTCCAATAACTCATCATAACTAGATTCCCGGTAGAAATATTAGGGGGCACAGGAAAAGAAATCTATTACTCTCTTAATTAAATGGATGTGGAGAGGGCTGCGTTTCCTCTCGTCTTTGTATGTCTTAAAGCATAAAACTCAATTAAAATGTGCCCACAAGAGGCCATTTACCCATAATGAGAATTCTACATTTCTAATGCGCATTAAAATGTTGATATTGTTATCAGCTAAGGAGATAGAAAAGAGAAAGCACCATCTCATTTCTGATCTTGATTCCGTAGGGATGTAAATCAGAATAAGCCTCAATAGTTTTACAAAATTGGCACCAGTGCAACTTTGCCTCAGAGCCTGACAAGTATCCAACATATGCAGCTCTCTCAAGATTTTTGCATTTTGCGTTTCTCCACTCTTATTTTCTTTGTTATTTTATATTCCTTCTTTTCCATAAAAGCTAGACATTGACTTCATGCACGCTGACAAAAGCTGAGCTTTTAAGGCATTTGGGAATCCTGTGAGGCACTGAAGTGAAAGTCAATTGTTCCCAAAAATTCATGCGTTTTCCATAGTCGTGGTGTACCATGCAGACGTCCTTTGTGTGGGATGTGAAACACAGGAGCAGTCCAATACAACATTGCTAGAGGGGACATAGAAGGGGAACTCTAGGCCAGCCAGTCGGAACTTGCTGTTTCTCCTGGGCTGGGATAGAATTCCTCTGTGTAACTGGAGATGGGTGTGGCCTCACCTGGGCAAGTACACAAAACCACAGGCTACCATCATCTTTTTTTTATCTTTTTGGACGACTCTCTCAAAGAAGCAACATCGCTAAGATGCTCTCTTGGCTTCCAGCCAAGAGAGGACAAAGGAGCTGTTTTTCCCTTATGGGACAGTCTCCTAAGTACATGTAACTTTTACTAAGTTTAAGTCTGCCTTCTGGGATCCTTTTGTGAACAGATGTGTAAGTAAACTCTTTTTATACTTTTATAGAAAACTGTGTCGTGTCTTATTTTAGGAGGGATTAAAAGGGGGAAATACCAGGACATTTATTATAGAGACTCTAGTGAGTCTGATCAAGCTATCTGCTGTGTGTGATTTAAAGGGGGAATGTGGAACTCTGCTAAGTTCTGGGACTTGTTAACTCAAGTTGGAATAGGATATAATAAACAATATATCCTCTCCTGCATCCCTAAACATTCCCACACTTTGGCAAAGGATATGGCATTTTCAAAATACTTGAGCTTCAATGTGTTATTATTTATTGCATTGCATTGCATTTACACCCCAACTTTTCATCCAATGAGCTTGAGGCGGCATACATGGTTCGCCCCCTCCTCATTTAATTCCCACAACAACCCTGCAGGGTAGGTAGACACTCAATGACTGCCTCAGTGATTCCCTACCTTGGGGGAGGGGAGGGAATCACAGGCCATGGGGTTGCATTATCTGGATGGAGGTGGGAATTGAGGCGGTGGTGATGCTGTGGTTGCAGTCTTGGACTAGGACCTAGGAGGTAAAGGTAAAGGCAAAGGGACCCCTGACTGTTAGGTCCAGTCGTGGACTGCTCTGGGGTTCCGGCGCTCATCTCGCTTTACTGGCTGAGGGAGCCGGCGTACAGCTTTCGGGGTCATGTGGCCAGCATGACTAAGCCACTTCTGGCGAACCAGAGCAGCGCACGGAAACGCCGTTTACCTTCCTGCCAGAGTGGTACCTATTTATCTACTTGCACTTTGGCGTGCTTTCGAACTGCTAGGTTGGCAGGAGCTGGAACCGAGCAATGGGAGCTCACCCCGTCATTCGAACCATCGTCCTTCCGATCAGCAAGCCCTAGGCTCTGTGGTTTAACCCACAGCGCCACTTGGACCTGGGAGAGCGGGGTCCAAATCCCTGCTCAGCCATGAAACTCATCTGGAGTGACCTTGACCCAGTCAGTCACTGTATCTCAGCCTAGCCTACCACACAGGGTTGCAGTAAGGATAAAATGGGGAGGAAGAAAGCCATGTAGTGTATGTCACCTTGAGTACAAGCAAAATGTGAAATACTAAGGCAGAGGGGGAAATTTCTCTACCCACCCCCATAAACCCCCCCATTCACTATCACTGCTTCAGCCTGACTTGAATGGGTCTCTGAACTCCGATAACTCCTCTTGCTTGTCTCACTAGTGCAGGACCTGTGCAGACATTAGGACTTTAACTCCAAACCAGCATTTCCCCCTCCCCCTCCTTGAACTCTGCTCAACATCCAGAGTCCCTCGTTTTGCATGTAGAAGGCCTGGGGCCACCCCAGATGTTGTTGGGCTTCATCTCCCATCAGCCCCAGCAAGCATGGTCAGTGGTCACATCTGCACCATCCACAGAAAGCTTTCTCCCCCTTTAACAGCCATGGCTTGACCCAAAGACTCCTGGGAGCTATAGTTTTGTGAAGGGTGCTGGGAATTGAAGGTCCTAACCCCCAGCCTTCATTCCCTGGCAGGAGGGGTTGTGTCTAAGAAGGTTTGTGGCCGGACACATACACAAACTATCTAAAAGCAAGGATAGCTGACTGGGGAAGGGCAATCGCCCAGTGGGAGAAGGTCCCTGGCGCAGGACACACGGACGTCTCCAGGTAGGGCTGGGAATATTCCTTGTCGGAAACCCTGGAGAGCTGCTGCCAGTCAGTGTAGACAGTACTGAGTTAAATGGACCACTTGGTCTGACGGGGTCTAAGGCAGCATCCAAACTTCCTATCCAGCCGGATGGACAAAGAACTCTGGTGGACGCAAAAGTTTGCTTGCTGTTTTGTGACATCTGGGCTGTTCTTAATAAAGCGGTTTTGATTTTTGTTTTGGGGAGTAAGTGGCGTTTAACCCGCGTGCTAATGTAGTTTCCTTTTCTCGGTATATTTGATGGACTCCGCGCCCCCCCCCCCCGAACGGCAGATTTATTCGCCTGGCCAACAGCGCCCCGGAGATGACCCCTGCCGTGCGTTGAAGACGCTGCTGCCCCAACCCATACACGGCCTTTTTCGTCTCCTCCTCCACCACCGCCCCCCCCCCGATGGAGATGAGCCATGTGCCAAGACCAAGAGCTGGAAGGGCGGCTCGTCATTTTCTGCCCCTAAAACACACACGGCCGTGCCAACACCCTGGCATTGTGGCTACAAACGATTATTGCCTGAGCCAGTAAATGCTCTTAAATGCCGGTTGCTGGAAGCCAAAGGAGGGGAGAGTTTCTCTTGTGCTCAGGCTCTGCTTATGGGGCATCTGGTTGGCACATGTGAGAACAGGATGCTGGACTAGGTTGGCCATTGGGCTCATCCAGCCGGATCCTCTTAGGTTTGGATGGAGCCTTCAGGTCCAGAGGCAGTCTGTCGAGTTTCCTAGGTTCTTAGGGGTATTTGCCCACGGTGAGATGAGGATGCCAGGCCAGATGGGCCAGTGGCCTCATCCAGCAGTCTCTTCTTACGTCCTTGTCGGAGAGATGCCGTTGCACAGCTCAAGACTGATTCGGCCAAAACATTCTTTAAGCCAGGGTTCCTCAACCTCGGCCCTCCTCGGAGAGCCAGTGTGGTGTAGTGGTTAAGAGTGGTAGACTCATAATCTGGGGAACCGGGTTCGCGTCTCCACTCCTCCACATGCAGCTGCTGGGTGACCTTGGGCTAGTCACACTTCTCTGAAGTCTCTCAGCCCCACTCACCTCACAGAGTGTTTGTTGTGGGGGAGGAAGGGAAAGGAGAATGTTAGCCGCTTTGAGACTCCTTCAGGTAGTGAAAAGCGGGATATCAAATCCAAACTCTTCTTCTTCTTCTTCTTCTCCAGATATTTTTGGCCTACAACTCCCATGATCGCTAGCTAGCAGGACCAGTGGCCAGGGGTGATGGGAATTGTAGTCTCAAAACATCTGGAGGGCCAGGTTGAGGAAGCCTGCTTTAAGCTTTTCCAGGGGGCGCTTTGTCGGAGAAGCCGACAAGGGATTCTTTAATCTGCATTATCGTGTGCACAAGAGCTTATTCCACTTTGGTTAAACCGATTTTAAAGGGGACGAGGGGTGGCGTGATCCTGCATCAGTGGGTTCTTATCCCAGAGAGAAGATCCTGCTCGGTGAGCGAGGAACTCGCCAAACAACTGTCGGGAGAGGGCATGTTTACCGAGAGAGTAAAGGAAGCCTGGAGGAAAGATTCCGTAGAAATTTCAAGCATCGAGATTAAATTTCATAAGAAGGAAGGAATATGAATCGTGCCCACTTAGCTCTTCTTTGTAATAACAAAGGTGCCCTGGCTTCGGGGGAGAGCACACACACCCCTCGGGGAGCTTGAATAAAATAACGACTGTTTTCTAAGTTCTGCTGATATGCAAGCCCCCGCGACACACACCTCAGATGCATTTAAAACGTGAGTGTGCGCGCGTGCAGCTTTTTACAAGAGCGTGCACACAAACACTACCTCTGTGCTACATGCAGGTAGATATACAGTTGTGTGTTTGTGTGATTTAAAACTCTTGCATGCACGCGCACAATTCTATGGGGGCAGGAATACTCAAGCCTACTTCTGCATAAACGCCAGCTCCCTAACTAACTCAAAAACACCGCGCCTGCATTTAAAATTGCTGCTTATGCACATGATGCGTGTGCTTGTAAATCTTCACAGTAGCATGGCCACTAAAAGCCTACTTCCGCGCACATGCAAGCAAGCCCCGTCCTTAGGTAAACACACACAATTCATTTGAAGCGAGGGCCGCGCACAAAGCGTCCCCGTGTTTCTGGCAAGCGGCCACGCCCTTCCCTTGAAATCCCAGGAGCCATGCTGAATCCCAGCCAAGGCCCATCTGCTCTGCTCCGCCACCATCCTGCTAATTTTGTCTGGCAGTAATTGATATCCAAAGGCATTTCGCTATTCGTCCAGTTTCGCTGCCCTGGCCCTGGAGAAACCTCTCTTATAAAGACCCAGTTGTCTGGGCAGGAGAGGACTTGGGGGGCAGAAGTCCAGAGCTTTGCGCGGCGGGATGGTCAGGAGGAGGACCCCCTCCCCCCCAAAAAATACAGTAGGGGTGGCTTTTGCATTAAGTACGGTACAATTTGCATTGTGTAACCATTAAGGCTGCAACTCCCATGCCCGCTTCTGGGAGAAAGACCCGCTGAATTCAATGGGACTTACTTCTCAGTGGACGTGCGTAGGATTGTGCTGTCAAGTCTCGAATCTAAAATCACCTAAATGCACACAACGGCAGCTGTGCGCACATAATGTAAACATGTGCTAATTATATACCGATATGTGCCAGACAGGCATAGACTGCCTACATAGTCAATTAAGAATACATCTTTCCACAATGGTTAATAGATGTTGGGTTTTTAAACTTTTTATATATGGCTTTTATTGTATATTTTTTCGTTTTATTGCTGCGAACTGCTAGCTTTGATCTTTTTCTTTTGATGATATAGTGGTATATAAATATTTTTATAAATAAAAAAACATACCTTTTAAGGATCTGGTTCTGGCTGCTTCTCATGTGTTCGTATTTGGATTTTACTTCCCGTCCAAGAAAATGCATGATATAGCCCAAGATATGTATTTTGATATGTATTTTGCTGGGTGCATGCACAGCAACAAATAAACATGCAATTTTGTTGCACACATCAACGGTATTGCACATTCTCTCTCTCCTTTCCTATTTGGAAGCGAATAGCCAAGTATGAATTCCTGTGGCTTTGATCCTGCCATCCCTTTTCATGCCCGGGGATGCAATCCTTTAAGACCCGCTGCATACACAATGGAACTTACTTCCGCGTAAACGGGCACAGGATTGTGCTGCAGCTCCTGAAGACTATGAGCTTTTCTTGCACCCAAAAGCAGTTTGGAAAAAGCATCTAGGCTGGGTCGGTTTGTGGGACCTGGCACAGCACACCGGTAGTCCCGGTGCATAAGGTACGGCTGGCTGCTGCACATATGCTCAGCATGCCACTGGTGCTTAACTATTTTGAAAGAGGCATGTTCGAGCCTCAGGTGGGATGCGGATGGTTCGGAGGGCTCGAGGGTCCCCACGCTGAAGGACGCGCTCCCTTTCTATGACTGTTGGCGTTGCCGTTGTCCCAAGCGTGAGACTCTGCTCGCGTTGGAATTCAGCCCTGCGCAATTGCGCGCGCCATATGCAAGCTGTTCCGCGCAGCAAGGAGACCTGCGCAAGCTGCGCGGCTCGGTTCGGGCCTGCTCTGGGCGGTGGTGCTTAGTGGGCGCTCCTTGGAAGTAAGAGGGCAGATGGAGGCGGAGGAGCCCAGCAGCAGGTGGCGCCAGAGCCAACGGACACGCGGAGCCAACGAATTCCTATCGCCGTCCCTGTCCAACTCCCCCTCGCTGAGTTCCGCAAGGGCAATGCTGAGGAGGCTGAAGAAGCTGGCAGGAAGAGCCCACCCACCCCTCCCGCTAGGCTGGAGGGATTGGAAGAAGGTAGGCAGGGGGGTCCTGGCAGAGGGCGGCTGAGGTTGGTGGGGTGGGGGCTCCATTTTGACCCTAATAGACCAACATCCTGCAGCTTTGGGATGAGCGATGCATGCCTAGCTGAGAGTTTACCTGAATCAGCCGTGATTCCTGTATTGCAGGGGGTTGGACTAGATGACCCTCAAGGTCCCTTCCAACTCTATGATTCTATGATAGGGGGCTTACGTCGCTCTGCTTCTCTACGCGGCAGACTGGGATCAGTTCGTGGTGGCCATCCTATTTTGTTCTTCGGACCAGGCAGGTTTTTTTCAAACTCAAAGTCATCCAAAGCCAGAGTGCCCTTTGCGGGGCTCAGGCCGGGGCAGCGTGTCCAGACGACAGGAACCCCCCCCCCTTTAGGGTGAGAATAGGAAGCGATGGGGGGTATTTTCATTTTAGGGGTCTTTCCACTTTTCCATTTTCAAAACACCGCAAACAACACGTCGTGTCCAGTCTGACACCTCATTTATGGCAGTTTCTTCCCTAAGAAAAAGGCGGCTGCAATGGTATACCCCCTTACCTGAGAGTAAACTCCATTGGAGGCAACGGAGTTTCTTCCTTGTAGACATGCACGGGAATTGCAGCGGAAGACACGTTGGGTTGTATTCAGCTGCTGGTTACTCAGAGTCGACCCATTCAAATTTATGGATCTAAATTATCAATGGCCATTAACGGGCCTACTCTGAGTAAAAGTTGGTTGACTAAAACCCGTATTTTACAACGCAGTTCCCAAGCTGGCCTACTCGAAAGTAAGTTCCATTGCGTTCACTGGAGTTCACTTTCAGGTAAGACTTTCAGGTATGATTGCAGCAGCCTTATGTTTCTTAGCGAAGAAGTGCTTGCATCTTTTCTTTTTCCTTTGACCATTCCTTCCACCAGGAACTGCGGGCTTTGCATTCTTTCTCGCCCATAAAAGGCCATCCATACCATTCACCTGTCCATAAAAATCCATAGCAGGTAGATGCATCCTAGAGAATCCCATACCCTTTAAAATGGGAATGATTGGGGTATTAAAGACTCCGGGGTGGGCCGGGGGTGGGGAGCCTGAAAAACAGATGCGGTTTGCTCAGCGCAGCTGTTTTAATGTTCAAAGCCTCGGCGGCATCTGGGTACGATGTTTGATCGCCAGCTCCGTTTCATGCTAAACGGATCCTGGGGAGATTTGCTCAGACATTCCCTTTCGATCTAGCGCCGCTTTCATTCTCGGCTCTGAAATCTAACATAACACCCTTTGCCTATTTGCAAATTACAAAACAGGGCTCCAAATGTCCATTTTTAAGTCTGTTTTTATTATCATTATTCTTGACTTTCCACATACAGAGGCACGGTGAAAAAAGGTTATCGTTGCTCAGCCCGTTCCTTTCTAAAGGATTCCTTGCACAATAATAATTAACAATCACATATTAGTGATACCATCGTTATTTTATTTTTTCCCTCTCTGCCCTGGAGACGATTGTGCTGGCTTTCTTAGTTGACATTGGGTTGCATCTCTCTCTCTCTCCCTACTTTAACAGAAGCAAAAACCACCATGGTCATTCCAAGCCAAGCACGACCGCACCCTTTGCAAACGATATTTAAATTGTTTCCACTCTCAACACAGCAAAAAAAATCAACCCACCGGGACCTCCCGTCGTTTTTGCCTTTGAACATCACAGACCCACATCAAGGGGCAAGCACGTTTCTCTAGAAGCAAGACTACTCTACCCAATAAACATTTAGCAAATACGGATCTTCGTGAAGGTGACATGACTCAGACAGGGCTGCAGGAAGGGGGGAAGGGGGTCAGTATCCAGACCAGGAGCTGGGAGCCCTTAGGACTCAAACTCCAGGCGTCCACCAGCGGTCCAAAGTCACGCACAGACATAACACACATTTATCTACAGCACGGCTCCATTTATTTAACACGGGTGATCCTGACCAGCAGATGAGAAAAGCTGGGGATCTGGGCTGCTGCCTGGCACGGATCCTCATTTCACAAACCTCCTTGACCGCAAGCTCCTTCACACGGGGTTAAGGGGTTGGAGAGGGGAAGGCAATTCGGGGGTAGGGATTCGGGAGCTGTCCAGCACCATTAACCTCCTGAACTGAAATTGACACCCTTTCCCGAAACGCCAAGGGAGCCCCTAGCTCTCAGACTAGGGCCAACGACTTTTAATGCGTTGTTGTCGTCGTGTTTTCTTTAATTTCCTTTTAAACAAAAAGCAAAAAAGCAAACCATAACCAATTGTAAATTTCAATTTTAGAAAAGAAGTTGCATCTGCAAAAATGCGGAGGCGCGTGGGAAAAGTGGAGTGCGTATTTCAGAATAATGGTGTGGGAGCGGATCCTAACCAATTAAGTTTCGAGCCTATCAAATCCACGAAAATGCGGAGGGAGTGCGTGGGAAAGGGGGTGCGTTTTAGAAGACAGGTGATGGGGTGGGGTGGAAAACGTAACCATTTTTGTTTGGAGCATATGCAGTAGAGGGTTTTCAAGAAAGGGGGTGTGTGAATTTCTCCAGGCTGTGTTGCCCATACCCAATCCATTATTTTGCCCGAATATTTGGGACATCTCTATAAATCGGGGGGATCCCTCCTAAAAACAGCCCCTGAACAAAGCCAGCCTTAGGTGCCGGCTGCTGGACGCTCTCGGTGTAGGGAGACGTCCCTTCCCCGTGGCAGGAGCGCCTTTCCAGAGAAGGTCGCAGCCGATCAGGCAAGCGGTGCCCGAGCCCCAGTGAAGAAGGGCGCTTCCCTTCGGTTTCTGCGCGCCCGGAGCTCCGGGAACCGCCCGAGGGAAGCCTCAACGGGGCGGTTGCCTGTAGTTGCCGTTGATCTCCTGGGAGATCGTCACAGCCTCGGCTCCGAGCGGGAGCCGGTCACTGTATTCGGAGCCCACCTCGAATTCCTCCGGGTTTGTTTTGGATTGGGACTCCGGGATGGAGCTGGCGGCCAGGCTCTCGTCTCTCTCCAGCTGCCGTCCCCCAGGCAGCCCCCTCCGCCCCTCCACCTCTCCCTCCGCCCTCGCCTCCTCCTCTTCCTCCTCGCCTTCCCCTTCCCCCACCTCACTGGGGTCGTAAGTCTTCTCGGATTCCAGGTAGGAGGCCCGCGGGTCGAAGTCCGCAGCCATGTGCTTCTCCATCTGGTCCGGGTTCTGGGCCTTCATGATGAGCTTGTAGGTCTTGCCCTGGTACTTGGAGAGCAGGTGGCAGCATGTGGCGCCCAGCAGAGGGATGGTGGCCAGGCCCAGGAGGAAGACGCTCACCACCACGATGATGACGAGCGAGGGCACCTCTCGCTTGGTGGTGAAGACCACCTGGACCTGGCAGTCCTCCCCGACATAACTCATGCAGACGGAGTAGTTGGTGCCGGGGCTGAGGCCTTGGAACCAGTAGGAATTCACCCCTTCCTCGATCTGGGACCACTGCACCAGGGAGTGGCCCCTCCGGCCCGCCTCGCACAGGTAGAGCCTCCTCAGGTGGACCTTCTCTGGCTGGACGTAGAAAGGAGTGATCTGGACCTTGGCTTCCCTCTCCGAGACGTCCAGCGCGATGACCCCCAGGTCGAAACTGTGGGGCTTGAGGGCTCCGCTGCGGTTGAAGGCGTGGTTAGAGACGTACTGGGGGGCCTCGCTCGAGCCGCACTGCTTCGCCAAGACGGGCAGCCCCGACGGCCCGCTGGCGTTCCGGGGCCCGGGCGCGTGGTAGCTCCTGGGCGTGGGTCTCTCCGGAAGGAGCTTGGTCCTCTCCTCGGCCTTCATGACGCTGTTCTTGGAGACCTTGCCCTCGGGCTTCCGATCCCCGGGCTGGGCCTTGCGGTCCCCCAGCGAGCCCGAGGAGTCCTTCGCGGGGGCGTCCGCCACGGCGACGTGGACCGAGCTCTGGTTGCTGCCCATCTCGTTGGCAGCCAGGCAGGTGTAGGTGCCTTCCTCCTTCTTGCTGAGGTGCGGGATGAGCAGCGTGCCGTTGCCGAAGGCCTGGAACCTCTCCCGGTCTCCTCTGGACCAGCCGTCGGAGGGCAGGGCGTTGCCTTCTCCTTCCGCCGCCGCCGGCGCCTTGATCTCCAGTGTCTCGCCGGCGGCCTGGATCCTCCAGGTGATCTCGGGCTGCGGGAGGCCCAGGGCGTGGCAGTGCAAGGCCAGAGCCAAGCCGTAGGAGAGCCTGGTGCGGTCCAGGTTGGGGTGGTAGCTCAAGCGGACGCTAGGGGGCGCGCAGTGCAGGTAGGGCACCTTGGCCAAAGGGAGCCCCTTCCAAGGCTCCGGGGCGGCGCAGGTGATGGCGTTGCGGTCTGGGATGGAGATCAAGGTGTTCTCGGTCCAGTTCTTGAGCCACATGAGCTGGCAGGTGCAGTTGAAGGGGTTGTTGTAGATCTGCAGGTGGGACAAGGAGGTGAGCGCCTCGAAGGTCCCCTCGGCCACCTCGGAGAAGCGGTTGTTGTTGATGCGGAGGGAGCGGAGGTCCCGCAGGGTACGGAACGCCTCTCCCGGCAGGTGGGACATCCGGTTGTTGTTCATCTTGAGGAGCTGGAGGGCGCTGAGGTTGCGCAGGTCTCCCCAGGGGAAGTCGGCGATCTGGTTGTGGCTGACGTCCAGATTCTTCAGCTGCACCAGGATGGCCAGGGTGCCCTCCTCAATGGTCCCGATCCGGTTGTGCGCCAGCCACAGGGAGGTCACCTGCGTCACCTCCACAAAGGAGCCCCTGCGCAGCTCAGCGATCTTGTTGGCCGACAGACTCAGGGTGGTCACGTTCGACGGCAGCCCTGACGGCACCACCTCCAGGTTCTTGTAGGCGCAGTCAGCGAACTGCTGGGCGTACTTGTCCACGCAGGCGCAGGGCTCCGGGCAGCCGCGGATCGGGGCGCACAGGAAGGTCGCCGCCAGCCAACAGCGCAGCAGCAGCGGGGACGCCCCCGACAGCATCTTAGCCCTGCAAGGGTGCGGGGAGAGAAAGTAGAGGACCTCCGTCAGAGTTGGAGGGAGCTTTGGTCGCGTTAATCCATCTAGCCCAGTATTGTCGACACTGACTGGCAGCAGCGGCTCTCCAGGATTTCAGGCAGGGAGCCTCTCCCAGCGCTACCTGGAGATGCCAGCGGAGATTGAACTGGGACCTTCTGCATGCCCAGCAGGGGCTGTGGCGCTGAGCCACGGTCCCTTCCCTTCTCTTCGCGTTCTCTCTGCCGAGGGTACCCTTTCCCGGGAGCTCGGAAGCAAAGCCCCTCGAGCTCTGCAACGGTGGTTCCCTCGTCAGTGTTCAGGGTGCCACTTAGGCTGCAGCCCTAACTGTGGCTTGTTCCCAGGATTGCAACCTCACTCTCTTTCGGGGGGGGGGCAGAAAAGTCAGTAAATGAGAGAGGGGCTCCTCAGGAGAAAAGGAGCACCCAGCCACTTTCCCGCTCGCTCTGTTTGACTGCCAGCGCCCAGAAAAACAAGGGGTTTCGAAATGATACAGAGCCAGCCCCCCTCCACTCCTGCCCCGCTTCTTCTCCTTCTCCGTCCAACTTGCAGATCAGCCCCGAGACACCCCTTCTTCCTTGTCACCAGCTAGCCCCGCTTGTCCTCCAGGTGACAAGAATCGACCCCCGTAGATCCCAGCGCAGACCTTCTCCGGTTTCTATCCCCGACGGCAGCCCCTCGATGTCACCCCACCCTTTACACACAACCTAACCTCTATATGGAGAAAAGAATACCAGAATAATATCCTGTATTGCAGGGGGTGGACTAGATGACCCCTGGGGGTCCTTTCCAATGTCCCATGAAGTGGCCCATCCAGTCCAGCATCCTGTCCTTATGGGAAGCCCCCCAGCAGGATTCGAGCAGAAGAGCCCTCTCCCCCTCACGGCGTTGCCAGCAACGGAAGCATCCTTGCCTCGGACTGTGGAGGCAGAGCCTGCTCATCTTGGCTAGTAGACCTCCATAGCCCCCTCCTCTCCATGAATGGGACCCATCCTCTTCTAAAGCCACGAGACATGATGAGATTCACACCTCTCCCCCCCCCCGCCCCACCACACACCCAGCCACTCCTTTCGCAAAGTGCGCGGCGGTTTATCTTTGTGTCTCTAGCCTGGCTCTGCTGTGTCCATTCCCAGCCATTACTATGCGCTTTAGGAGAGCCTTCTGGTCTGCAAACCGGAGGAAGCAGCTTCAGCGCCGCCGCCCCTCCACTCAGTCCCCTCCACTACAGTCCGCTGAGCCCCGACAGCTGACTTTGCCCTGCGCCAGCGAGCGAGCGCATCCTTCCTCGCTCATTTCCCCGGATGCCTTGGGTACCAACAACCCATCTTCCCTGGGTTCCTTCACGGGAAATAGGTCCCCTCTCTCATGCAAGCCCAAGGCGTGCCCGCCTCCCTTACCGTTCCATCCTGGTCTCCCAAGGGTCCCTTCTAGGGCGGCAGCATCACCAGGAGGGACCCCACGACCGGACGAGTCCTGCGGAACTCCCGGCGCAGGACCGAAGGCGCCTCCATGGAGGCTCCCGTCCGGTGCTCGAAGAAGAGCCGCGGAGAGGCTCTCTCCGGCCTCGGAGATGCCTCCTAGCCTTGGGTCTGCCTGAAGACAGCGGCGGCGGCGGCGGCGCTGAGCTCGCCCCCTCCTCTCCCTTCCTCCCGCACCTCCTCAATTCCAACCCACTTAAAAAAAAAAATTAAAAAATCACAATATTACTAGGAGAGGCCAAGCGCGCGCCCGAGGCGCCCGGGGATGCGCCTCGCCTATCCCACCTCCTTGGGTGGATGTAGAAATCGCAGCCTACCCCACCCCCAAGTAAAGACCATGCAATATTTATCACGTCAATATGTCTCCAAGTCACCCTCCTTCGCCCTCCGCAGCAATCCAGCCGGCAGGTGGGCTGCTGCTGTTATGATTATTAATATTATTACTATTTAATCCGCCTTTGAGGCGCAAATTGGAAGCAAATAGCTGAGCAGAGAATTGTATCTGGGGATCCAGGAGGAGATCAGAACGGATGGAGCCATCGAGATCCCTCTGATCCCCCTCCTCGACTTGCTCTCATTGCCTCCTCTCTGCCCCCCCCCCACCATTATTCCCGCTTCCTTCATTAATTAATATTTTTATTGATTTAAGTACAAAGTGCAAATTCATTATAAAAAAACGAAATAATCTCAGACCGTCAGTAAAAACAATCTCCCTCCTCCCGCGAGGCACAAGAATTCACATGATCCTGATATTTGAGAGGAAAATCAGCTGTTGCAACAAGAAGCTTCGTGAGTCCTGGTGCAAATCCTCCTACTTTTTTCTTCTCGCCACCCCCTCCTGAACTCAATTCCAGCAAAATCTCCCAAGTGTTTAATTGCCAGAACTGGACCCCTGCGCCAGCCTCCATGGGTGAGATTCTGCACCCCCGCACACTAAAAGAATAAGCTTGACAGGCTGGTGTTTTTTTTTCAGATTGTACTTGATAATTTAAAGAAGTGAACGTGTTGCGGGGCAGAGTGCTGGAAGTGACATTTGTCCTTGGCGGGGGGACATTTAGCCCAAGGGCCACATCTTATTGTGGTGACCCTTCTTGTACCAGGAACAAAAAGTGGGCAGAGCAAGGCATGTGACTCCCACCTCTCTGAACAGTAAGCAGGGCTGGCCTGAGGCATTCGGGCACCTGAGGGGAATCAGAAAATTGCGCCCGCAATTTAAGGGTCCTACACGCGCGCGCGCACAACAGACGCGCCTCTTTCTTATAGCAAAGGCCACGGCATAAATCGCACTGCTGTTGCATACGGTGCTTCTCTCACTCAGTACGCAGTTCAGAACGATACACAATTCAAGGAGAGGAAAGTAGGCGGTGCTGGCTGTGCCTCCCCCCCCCCCAATAAAAAATGCCTACCTTAGTTTTCTGTGCTTTGTACAGGAGCAGCAACCGGACCAGGGAGCTGTGAAAGCTTCCCATTCGCGCGAGGAACCCGGTGCTTTTAAAAAGGAACTCCGTCGAAAAGCAGGAGATTTGGTTGCAAGTGAGGGTGGCTCCAAAGGAGGAGAGGAGGGGAAGCAGAAGGCCAAAGCAAGGCGATAAATGAAAATGAGGAGGACTGAAGTTGGTGCACACTCTTACCGGTACTTGCAAGTAAGCCTCATTGCTCTGCGTAAAAACACCCGGGAATGGAAGTGAGAAATGCAAGTTGCATTTCCTGATCGCAAAGCCTGGAAGCAAAGCTGAGCACGAACGCCGGCGGTGGGGGGGGGGGGCGACTCTCAGAAAAAACCACCTGCAAGGCTTTGCTCGCTGGTCCCTCTCCGCCCTGTGGGCGAGCGGGGTGGGGGTGACGCCAGGAAGTAGCGCTGCGCTCTCTTGTCAGAAAGGGGCGGCAGCTGGAGGGGAAGCTGTAGCAGCTGCAACTGCTGCTGGGGTAGACATAGCAGCAGCCGCCAGGGTTGGCGGGGGCCGGCCGGATCTGACCGCGCCCCCGCGGATCCTGACCCGGATTCGCCTCACCTCATGGATGAGCCAGCCAGCCCTGGCAGTAAGTTTATGTGCGCGCCGTGCAAAAGCCAGAGGTTTTCTATGGATGCGCTCCATAGAACCCACCTCTACAGTCAGAATTGCAGAGTTGCAAGGTACCTCTTTGTGGGACGCGGGTGGCGCTGTGGGTTAAACCACAGAGCCTAGGGCTTGCTAATCAGAAGGTCGGAGGTTCGAATCCCTGCCATGGGGTGAGCTCCCGTTGCTGGGTCCAAACACCTAGCAGTTCGAAAGCACGTCAAAGTGCAAGTAGATAAATAGGTACCGCTCTGGCGGGAAGGTAAACGGCGTTTCCGTGCGCTGCTCTGGTTCGCCAGAAGCGGCTTAGTCATGCTGGCCACATGACCTGGAAGCTGTACGCCGGCTCCCTTGGCCAGTAACGCGAGATGAACGCTGCAGCCCCAGAGTCGGACACGACTGGACCTAAGGGTCAGGGGTCCCTTTAAGGTACCTCTTAGGGTCATCTAGTCCAACTCCCTGTCTGCAGGAATCAATAATCCGTGACAGATGACCATCCAATTTCTGTTAGTCCTGTGCAGTCCATTCCCCTGTGGAGCAGCTTCAGGCAAGGAGGCATTGTGGCAGTTCAAAGGCACCTTCTAGCCAGGTGAAGGTGCTCAAAGAGAGGGCAGAACAGGGCTGTGGAGGGGGGTGGCATTGGAGGTCCAGAGCCTGGGGAGAGTCCCGAGGCCTAGAGGTCAGCAGTCATGCATCCACCCACTCCGTAAGTGAAAGCAGCACAGGTCTTCCTCCTCCTTACTCAATCAAAATAGACCAGAGGTGGGCAACCTAAGGCCCATGGGTCACAAGTGGCCCACGGGGGTCGTTTAACCAGCCTACGAGCCGCCCCCAAACCGAGCGGCCTGTTCGGCGAGTCCCCTTGCGCTGCGCTAAATCAGCGCAGCGCAGCACAGGGACTCGCTTCTGCGGTGCCGAAAATCATGTCTATGCATGCACCGATGCTGAAAATCGCGTCTGCACAGACACCGGAAATTGCGGGCGCGCATGCTTGTGCACACACAATCCAGCCCACAGAGGGATCTCCACTGGAGTGAACCGGTCCAGGCAAGGTAAACCTTGCCGACCCCTGAAATAGACTCTCTGCATGGCCTACTAAGATAACCATTAATTGCAATTAATTTATTCACACTCCCAGGAAAACTGTTTATTTTAAGCAATTCAACACAAACGATCAATTTGATCCAGTGGTAGTCAGTGAGTTATTTACACCTCCGGAGTCCACACAGCACACCCTGCCGCCCCCAGGGTCTGTCTTGCACACCAGTTCACAGTCCACAGTTCTTTGTAGGTGGCCCACTGCTGGTTTACAACCCAGATCCAACCAGCTCAGATCTGGTTCCCCCTTATGCTGGTGGGGTCAGAAGGTGTGAGGAACATACTCGCCTATGTGGTGGGGATGTAACTGCGCTCAGGAGTTCTGGAAGCACTTTGAGTGCTGAGTTATGTCTTTTGTCCATTTTTGATGGTGCAAGTGCCCATCGTTTTTGTCAACAATTCTGTATCTGCTGACCACCACTAGGTTAGTGGTCTCTCGAAGATGGGAGGAGACATCCTTCTACAATTTGGACTTGTGATTTTTTTAAAAAGTCATGTTTCTCACCATCTCTGAAAAATGTGTCCCCAGGGGTGAGGCAGATCTCATAGACTTTGCTTCTGTTTGTGGGGCTGTTCATGATTAATATGGCCCAACAATCTCATGGCCGACACGTTCTTGCTGCATATGGTTTTATCTGGTGGTGTTTATGGATAGATTTTACTTTACTTTATTTATTTATTAAATTAATACGCTGCCCTTCACCAGTAGACCCCATTACAACATAATGCAGCAAAATTGTACTGCAGATAAAATTGCAGGCAAAAACATGATGCCTCATTCCCCCAGTGAGCAAGGAACGTATGAAAAGGTTTAAACGATTAATTAATAGAACAATATTACATCCAAGATATAAATAGACACAACGTACTGAAACCATATAAATTCTATATTCCAACCAAAGGCAAAAACATGGCAAGGGATTGCTCTTCATTTAACAATGTGGAGATTTAGAGGGCCAAACTTGCTTCAGGTGTGCAGTTCATTTCCCCCTGTGTGCTCTTTTTCATGAGGGCACTGAAGGACTTGTGTCAGAGCGTTCCTTTTGTAAAAATATGAACCTTGTATCCCACAGTGGAATAGGGGCCACATTCACTGGGCTGTGTGTGTGTCCTGTCTAGGGCCACATATTGATGGTGGGTGGGGCCAAAGCTGGGAGTGGGTGGAGCCAGTGTCTCCCCAGATATAGTGTGATTACTTTAAAAACAATCTGGCATCTGGTTGGCCACTGTGAGAGCAGGATGCTGGATCAGTTGGACCAGTGGCTGGATCCAGCAGCAGGCTCCTTTGATGTCCAGTCCAGTAATTTTTGGCCTCCCTGAGCTGAACCTCCCAAGCCCATTAACTGCAGCATGCACAGCATAAATGAGCACAAAACGGCCCCTTTGTCTTTCATTATGGCACAGAGGGGGTGGTCTTTGCACTCTCTGAAACAGACTCTGCCAACAGGCTCCTGCAGATATTTTTAGTGAATGGTTTAAATTAAGCAATACATTATTGATAACGCTGAATCAGGCAAGCTGCATATTGAACTGCATTTGGGGAGATTAGTTCAAATGAGCAAAGCAATATATTGCTCCTGTAGCAACGTTTATATATAATATAGCAGGGTTAAACGTTTCCTTATTTGAATTTACACAGCAGCAAGTGGATTGCTGACTCGTTTGAGTCCTTTTTAATAATTATGTCTTCTACCTTCCTGCCTTCTTGGTTGTTAATCCCTTTTGTCCCTCTTAAAAGAAAAATACACATGAATCTGAATGATAACAAAATAAACTAGTTTACTGTCAGATTCATTGAGTACATACTTAGGTTACAAAAGATATAAACTATATATTAGATATTAGGGTAAAGGTAAAGGGACCCCTGACCGTTAGGTCCAGTCGCGGACGACTCTGGGGTTGCGGCGCTCATCTCACTCTATAGGCTGAGGGAGCCGTTTGCATACAGCTTCCGGTCATGTGGCCAGCATGACTAAGCCGCTTCTGGCGAACCAGAGCAGAACACGGAAACACCATTTACTGCCGACCTTCTGATCAGCAGGCCCTAGGCTCTGTGGTTTAGACCACAGCGCCACCCGCGTCCCAGTATATTAGATATTGTTGTTGTTCAGTCATTCAGTCGTGTCCGACTCTTCGTGACCCCATGGACCAGAGCACGCCAGGCACGCCTATCCTTCACTGCCTCTCGCAGTTTGGCCAAACTCATGTTAGTAGCTTCGAGAACACTGTCCAACCATCTCATCCTCTGTCGTCCCCTTCTCCTTGTGCCCTCCATCTTTCCCAACATCAGGGTCTTTTCTAGGGAGTCTTCTCTTCTCATGAGGTGGCCAAAGTACTGGAGCCTCAACTTCAGGATCTGTCCTTCTAGTGAGCACTCAGGGCTGATTTCTTTAAGAATGGATAGGTTTGATCTTTTTGCAGTCCATGGGACTCTCAAGAGTCTCCTCCAGCACCATAATTCAAAAGCATCAATTCTTCGGCGATCAGCCTTCTTTATGGTCCAGCTCTATTCTAATAGAGTCTGTATATAGTATAAAAGGACTCACTAATATTAGATATTAGTGAGTCCTAAAAAGACGGAAGGCTAGAGAGAACAAGTTTATATTTTTAAAAAATAACTTATGTAATAAAAATATAATTGGTCGAAAGTGAGTTTGGAAGATATTAAAATATTTGGATATATGTATACGTATTGGTATAAGGTATTGTAATTGTATTATTGTAATTGTAACTGTAATTGTAACTGTATGAATGTAACTGGATGTGTGTTATATGTGTATGTGTGAGTTATGTGTAAATGGAATTGTATATTGTATCACAATAATAAATAAATAAATATTTTTTAAAAAAGACTGCGTCAGAGCATTTACCACTTAGCACTTCTATCAGCAGCAGCCTAACCGACCAACGGACCAAACTGACTGTCACATAGAGGAAGTTCATCCTCTCTTAGAATGTTGGATTTGACTGACATATCCCACATCTCCAAAAAGTCAATGTTATTTCACAGGCTGTTAAAACACTCGTGCTTTATTTTCACCAGGATTGGCTGGACCAACATAAACAACAGCTCTGCATGGCCACAGTGCAGAGAAAGAGTGGGAAATTTGTGTAATTGGTCTCCAGCAAAGCCAATGGTCTGGGGAAATGGGAGTTGGGGTCCACAGCAGCATCTGTAGGGCCACAGGTGGGCTACAGCCTGGGCTAGAGTGGAATTGCTGTTTCAATGCTTCCCAAGTATGCATTCAAATCTCATGCATATTTATTTATCTCATTTTATGTGGACGTCAGTGTGGCTAACCTGGTTCTCTCTTCCTTCATTTAATCCCCACAATAACCCTGTGGGGTAGGTTAGGCTGAGAGAGGCAGCGACTGGTCCTCAAGGTAACCCAGTGAGCTTCGTGGCCGAGGGGGTGGGATTTGAACCCTGGTGTCCCAGGTTGCAGGCTGACACTCTAAGCACTACGCCACACGGGCTCTCGGATTTAGAGCTCTCAGAGCTAGAATTCCTATCACCCTTGTCCAACTATGTTTCCCGGGAATCTTTGGGGGAAGCCAAGTTGTGACCCAGGGAAGGGTTTGGGGGCAGAAGTCTCAGAAGAGTGAGCAGGAGGGCCCCCCCCAAACACAGCAAAGCTGACTTGGCACATTTGGGAGCAAGTGAAGTAATACACCTTGCCACCTAAAGAACCCACATGCACACCGTAAGATGGCAGAATCATAGAATCGTAGAGCTGGATGGGTCCCCCAAAGGTCATCTACTCCAACCCCCTGCAATGCAGGAATCACAACTAAAGCATCCATGACGGATGGGCATCCAGCCTCCACTCAGAAACCTCTAACAAATGAGACTCCACCTTGCAAGAAAGTCCCTTCCACTGTCAAACAGCTCTTACTGATACAAAGTTCTTCCTAATGTGTGGTCAGAGTCTCGTTTCTTGTCATTTGAATCCGCTGTTTGAATTCCATCTGTTTCCTGAGTTGCAGGGGGTTGGACTAGAGGACTCTGGGTGTCCCTTCCAACTCGACAATTCCATGATATGATTCCAGGTGACAACCCTTCAGATATTTGAAAACGGCTCCATCTTGGCACCATCCGCAAACAGACAAGATAGCGTCTTTCCATCCCCCCCCC